>PYXC01000541.1:1260000-1755000 GCA_015244755.2 Tenualosa ilisha
TGTGCGCTGAGTGATATGTAGTGTTAGTATGTATATGTAGGTTAGTGTAGAATATGTAGGAGTTAGTGTGTGCTGAGTTGAGGTGGGAATGCAGGGGTAACCGTGAAGGCCAGAATTGACAGAGTGACTAAAAAGGATGGAAAAATAGTGGGAGAGGTAATTACAGTGGAAAGTCTATGATGACTGCCTGGCAAAAATGACAGAAAATAATGAGGGACCCTGGTCACCCTCTTCATGATATTTTGAATGGTAGGGTTATGGAATGCAGTGGTAGGCTAAGGCCCCCTGTGACACAAACTGATCGGTATGCTCTCTTTCTTGTACCTTATATAGGCTATCATACAGCAAAACAAGCACTTCAAACATACATTTCTATCATTCTGTACTGTACTGTATTTATGCTCCATTTGTATTGTATTTATGTTTTTTTTTTGTATTGCAGTTATTATATTTATGAAAATAATTTGTTGCACTCTTTTGTAGAGGCTTTATGTATATTTAAGCATAACTGTTTGTATGGGCATTAAGGTGGGTATAAGCACTGCAATTTCCATTTGTATGGATGAAATAAACTTGACTTTATGTTGTTACTGAGCAATGTGCAGGCCTAAGTGTAGAGTTAGGTAGTGTAGAGAACCTCATGTGTCTGTCTTATTAGCCTGAAATTTGGGAAAACATGCTCCCATATTTAAGCAATATCACTAGAATATCAGAAGTATTACCTGAATCAATAGTGAATTACCAAAGGTTCATATTTGTCATTTTAAAAATGCATATCAATAAGCTAATTCATATTTCATAATTCCTCAGATTAGGATTTTAGCCACACCCTCATCTATGCACAGCAATTTAACCTATAGATGTTTGCACTGACAGGCATTGTACATCTGAAATCAAGTGCTGTCTCCTTACTGACCCTTGTCCTCCATATTATGTAATTCTGCCTTCCAGCTGTCTCTACAGACCACATCCGCTCAATTAGAGCACTGTGCCATCGGAGCAATAATTTGCAACTTGTACAAAAGGCCCTTTGAACCCCCTCAGGATCTTGGCTTTTCTTAGGTTTCCTCTTCCTCTGTAGGAGATATATTTCAGTTGAAGTGCTGTGTGAGACACAGAGACTGATTTACTGCCTGTGGTCTTGAGATTGACCTCTGGGTAAAGATGTTCCTTAGTCCTTAGGGAGCCATTCACAATCACGTAAGTACATTGCTGAGGTTACTATCGGACTTTCACTTCATAGCAGCTCCTCCATATCCCTGGGTTATGGTCGTATATGTGTGTTCATCTGTGTGCAGTTTGCCAGGATGGACTTAGACAGTGGGCAAACGGTACAGAGGAGAGTGGTTTTGAAATGGTAAAGGTTTATAATGAATGACACATACTTTTGTTCATTAATAAGTTGGTCCAACAAAGTCAAATTGTGCTTCAGTTAATTGTAAGTGTACTCAGCTTGATGCATTGTGCATATGGTCTTCATTATGTAGGCCTATTGTACATAGGCTAATGGCAAAACCTGTCTAAAGACAACCCAAAAAGTCTAAGACATTAACATGAGACACACTTACTTACTCAAATATATATTGTTCACAAGTATAACTTACTAGTGAACTGCAGAACTTGTATGAACTGTTTTGCAGTGGTGTGCCATTCAGCAGTTGCAGGTGTGGTGTGAGGACAGGCTGTGTGTGGGACACAAAGAGCAGGCTTGTTTGTGTGCCTGGAGGAATATTTGTCATGGCAGAGGTCCCAAGGCTGACTGTGATATACAGTCAGGGTCCCATACAAACAGCATATCTTGGCTTGTCTGCTAGTGTTGATTTCTGTTTGGATACTAGAATGGATAGACGAGGAAAAGCATCATGGGAAAAACAGAAGCTTTTAAGCATATCTGGGTCAAAGAACTATTTTTTCTCTGTCCCTCACATTCCTATCATTGGTAAATGCCTTTTTTCTTCCCTAGTGTTGTTAACCTTGTTTTGACTGTATTCACGTCTCTCCATTTTGTTACTGCTACTAACTGAAGGTTAAAGTCAACTTTAACTCTGCAAAGAAATATGTTCCACATGACCATTATGTGTTTTTAAAGGGATGCTGCTATGGTGATATGGTGATGTGTGGGTAATCTGTTGCAACAATACTCCTCCCATGCCTCCCAAGCCTCCTAAGCCTCCCATGTCTGCCCGTAAACTGCCTGTCATTCTGAAAATAAAAGACACCTACGGTATTTTGTGTCCTTACTTTGTGCTTGTAGTGTAGCTTCGGTTTACCATTTTCATTGAGGTCCCAATGAGCTGTAACCAAGTTAACACTATTTTCATGGTTTTCAAATCTCAACTGAGACTGAGTTTGAGACAGGGAACCAGGAACCTCTCATTCACTTCTTCTAAGGGGCGTGACCAGCAGTGAAATTTAGGTAAACTTTTGGGTGAACTGCAAACAGTAAGTGAAAGGTTGAAATAGCTGTACACTCAGTTCCATAGAAAAATGCATTACTAAGCAAAGGTCACCGTCAGATGTATCGTTTTAGCAATGTTGACCAAACTTATGTATTGCATATTCACTTCACTCGTATGCAACCAGAGGAGAGCCAAAATCTTAAAAAGCATGCTTTTGGTTTTGGTTCTTGAGCACCCATTACATTTGTTGGTTTTGTAATCCTGAGAGGGGGAAGCTGGTTTTGAGCCAGTGTGGAAGAAAAAGAGGACAATTGGACAGACCACGACCTTGTTGAAAAGCTATGGTCGGAAGAGTCAATTGCTCTGCTTAAGTGGGAAAGACAAGGCCAATGGTTTCTATTTAAAGAACGCTGATGCTGCTGCTAACCCAGGCAAACAATGGAGAGGATCACCAAAGATGTGCAGTGTATTTTGGGCAGTAGCTAGTTTAACTGCATTTTAGGGTAGAGTAGCTGTAGCTCAGCTATTTTCTGAACCTGATAGCTTTTCATTAGTTTAGTTATTTTTTTGGCCATGCAGTGTGGTAGCTTTCCCACTTTTCAGCTTTTCAGACTTTGTGTCAGCTCACAGCAGCAAATCTTCCATCTAGGCCATGTATGGAAGATCAGTTCTTTGCAACAATGTGATGCATTTGTTGCAGAAGAGGTACCATAATTAAAAAGAATGTCCACAATGATCAGTGTCTGCTATCACTCACGTATGCAAAGATCAGTGTCTGCTATCACTCACATGTGCACATTTTAGTAATCGTAAATAGTAAAGCATTTTATACCAGTATAGTACAAAAAGCTGTAGGCATCATAAGAAATTCTGTATAACCACAGTAAAATCTGGCATTTTCTTCAGGACCCAATAAAGCATACCTGGGTACAGAATGTGGAAATTACACCCAAAAATGTTTAAAGTTTTACAAAAAGTTTACAAAATGTTTTACCTATATAAAAAATTACATACTATTAGTTAGTTACTAATGTATGTCTATTGGAGAGACCTGTTAGTTTGGTCACTAACTGAAGCTTAGCAGAAGGTTGGATAATTTCATTTTTATATCGGCTTTTTTGTAAATTATAAAGTAGCTTCACATGTATTGCTTGCTATATTTTGTCTTCAGGTAGCTTCAGTGTAGTGACGCTTCATCTGGTGTGGAGTAACTGGTAGTTTAGTTAACTACATTTCACAAGTAGCTTGCCCAACACTGATTTATGGTGACCCCTTCTCCTGCAGTACATTTTGGGCAATACTAGTTAGTTAGCTGTGCTGTCCGACCCTCATTGCATTCTGCCAAAATGTTTTTAACACTACGGGCTCCGTTTTTGGGTGTGCAACAACTCATTACACCACCCCACCTCACAGTTGGAGCTGCCTACAACATTTGGTGAAGTTTCACTTCTGGTGAAAAAGCATGTCTGTCAGTGCCCTGGGTAGAGACTGGGAACAACAATTTTTGTCATTAAATGAGCCATCACCATGATTGTCATTAAAACACTACTTTATTCACAAATCCTCTGGTGTTTACAGTTAAGATTTCTATAGTCCTGCTGGCTGTTGCACTGGTATGAAGTAATCAAAGAACTTTAAAACACGGTGACCAGACCACCCCGATTTCCAGACACAGTCCCTTATTTTGGTGGTCTGTTAAATAGAAGACAGATAGAAGAAAAAACACTTTATCCCTGATTTCTGAACCTAAAACATTACTTATTTTAATGCTATTGATTGTTAAAATAGGAATATTCGCTGTAAGGAAAATTCAGGAAAATGTCCCCGATTGTCATCACAGAGGGCTGGTCACCATACTTTAAAAGGATCTCCCAGTCAATCAAGCCTTACCCCTGTTGTTTGAGGATGCCAAGTGCTGACTGAATTGCAAACTGGCAGCTAACGCTAACTGAACAGGCCACAAAACTAACTGTTTCCTTGTCCTCGTCATTTGGAGGTTGTTTTGCTATTTGGTGCATGTTACATCAAATTTTCCCATTTTTATTCCTACTGACAGTACTGGCAACCTCAAACAATCAGGCTATGGGTTGATTGCCTCTGGACTATGGCTTCTGAGCTAAAGAGGTGGAACTTCTTGTGCTTGGCCCTCTTGTGTGTAGAGCTATGGTTTTCCATACTCACAGACGTATGTACTGAGCAAATATGCTCCTAAGTCATAAGCCATCATATGTCCTGTGTGAGCAACGGTGTGCATAACATGCTGGGGAGGAAAAATATTGCTGTTGGTTTCCACAGCAATGGCAGGCCTTTGAAAGAATGAGGAGGATGTCTGTCTTAGCAATATTCCCAGCTGACGACCTCTCCAATTCAAAATGCACACAAGATAGACATTGTTTGCCTGCTGCTAGTGAATTTCCAGACATATGAACTGGTTGATGTGCAGGCATTCATTGTAAATGAGCCAAACAGATGGACAGGCACTTCATGGGACTTTTGTAAATTCTATCCCATGGGGTGAATACTATTCAGCTGAGAATGTTGTTGTTTATTAAGAAGCATGTTGCTGACATGATTTCTGTGTTTTCAAAGACGCAGTTGAAGTGTTGATTGAGCTACAATCATCTGATCTATTATCATTACCAAAAACACAAACAAAAAACATATAATTTGTTAAACAGCATGTTGAATCTTGAAGCGTGAACCTGACAACAGAAAGTGAAATAGCAGCTGTTGCTCCACATCCCTAAAATGACTGAAATAAATTTTCCTGAAATTAATTCTTTAGTTGTTACCAACATCCAGCTGCCCTGAGATCCTCAGTGTCTATGGTCAATGAATCAGAGTGGCACAGTAACACATTAGGCATCCGAGCAGCAAAGTTGGGTGGAGGTACCAGGAGTAACCACAGGTTTCCATATGCAGAATGTGCTCTATTTGCACACTTCCTATGCATTAAAGAGGAATCGGAAAGACGTTACAACAAATGTGGAATTCTCATATAGCAAATTCTGTTTTAAATAACATGTCCCTGTAGGGAGACCATTGGATTGTTTGCAAGGTCTCTCCATGGTTATTTATGTTTCATTGACGCAATTGAAAGCAGAAACTGAACGAGGAGAAAGTGGGTGAGTGCATAGACATGTACAAGCAGAAAGGAAACCCAGGACAATAGCGTCATTAAAAATCAACTTGTGCCTGAGAAAGGCTCTCTCAGGAGCCATCCTCATGAGGAGGAATCCAGGCCATTTCCACCGCTGCTGCTCTAAAGTTGCTCTTAACAGGAAATCCTGCCCCCACAAACCTCTGGCTGCTCCATGGAGACAGATGAAGTGTTTAGGTCCAGTGTCTTGGAATGTAGAAGGTGGGGGCTAATGCACAGGGATGTACACTGATGAGCCTTCAGGACAGCACTGAAATACACTGTGACACACAATACATTCTCTACATATCCACAAGGTGGCAGTAGAGGCCTGTTACGTCCCCATTCTGCAGGCACACAACTGACTTAAGTCCTGCAACCACAATTGCTTGGACAGTAGATAGCCTATAGAACTAAAGTAAGACTTCGTACACACAAAGTAAGGACCAAGAAGATTTTTTTTTTCATCTTACTAAACTACAGCTACTTCATGCACTGATTAAAAACTTACCATTCCAGTGGTTTTATTATAAGCCTGTAATAAAACATATGCCAACAGTATTCAGTAGGCTATACTGTGAAAATGATCTACAGTATGATGCCTTTGAGAAAGTTGTTTTTGATTAGGCCTCCCATGTTCCTAGTCCATACCAAAGATTAGAATGGTTCATTTCAAGACGGCCACAGGTCCATTCAGCTGTTTAAGTCAGTCAGTCAGAGCAATCATGTTGCTTCCTGAGGAATCACATTATCCAGAGACAAATCAATCCCCTTTTACAGAACATGAGCCCACACAAATTGGGCACTGAGGCATCATCTGGCTGAGCAAGAGCCCTCAATGTGACATTTTAGTGTTCAAAAGAAAAGAAAGGGATTAAAATAAAAAGAAAGAAAAAAAGATTGCCTAAATGCCAGGAAATCACTACAGTCAAGCATATCAAAAGTTCCACACTGATTTTCGATTAAACATCTTTGTGTAAAGAGGAGTAATGAGGCATTAAAAAGGATTACAGGTCCACTTGGTATAGGGTATAGGGAACTAATTGAAGTTGTACTTATGATGCCACAGCCATTGTTTCTGAGGCCATAAAGGCTACACTGAGTGATGCAGATGTTACGCATTGAGAATGTGGGTAAAAGGTCATTCTTCTGGGCAAACCTCCATGACTAAGAAGGGAATACAGCTGTTCCTGTGGTTCCAGTAAAAAATTCTCAATTTTCATTCCTCCGGATGTAAAAGTTTTCTTGGAGCTAACTTGCCAGGAAACCAATGGAATGAAATGGAAATATGCTTCCTTCACAACAGATGCAAGTGTTTTGTGCTAGTGGGAAAACTACTCAGAAGAGCAGCAAAACTCCATAGTGTACACATGAAGACATTCACGTTCAGGTTTCAATTGGCAAGCCAGAGGTAATCAGTAAGCATGTGTTTAGACAAGATTTCATGACCACTTCCCTCCAAACCTCACCCATCACTTCAAACATCCTCAGCGGTTTTCGAATATGCCTCAGTGAAGACGGCATTGAGCTATTTCACATGTGTCCGAGGCTGACATGGAAGATCAGTGCAATAATCCCTGTAGGGAAACAAAGTTCATCACAGATGCAGAGGGATCACCTCCACCCCAAAAACAGCACATAATGTTCTGCCTGCTGTGTCCCAGTTCCCCTACTCCCACAAGGGTCTCTATTCCCTTATCCTCTAGAACCAAAGTACAACAGTAAAACATCCTTCTTCTCTACTAAAGGGTAGAGGATGAAGATAAGTATAAATGAAACTCATGTTTCAACGTACCTGGCTAGGATGAATGTTTGATCATTACTTTCAACAAAAGTTTTATGAAAATAAACATCCTTTCCCAGGGATTTGTATGTCCCTATAAGCAGACCCTAAGTAACCAATTTGGCATTAGATTCCATTTTAATGTAGTGTAATTATTTGAATAAAAATGTTATCAAAAGAAAACATTCTCAAGCTGTCATCTCAGATGGAGGATTTGTTTTTTGTTAAAGAGAAAGTGGTGCTGTAGCCCCTACGATGTGAGCTCCTCAGAAGTCTGCTCAGTCTTGCTGTTTGGGAAGTGCTGCTGTGAGAGGGAACACAGCCCTCTCTGTGCTCGACCTTTCCCCTAATTCTCACAGTGCTCCTCACTCAGTGCAGTAGAACAGACCACCTCACGCCAAGTCACGTTCTCCCCGTCACTCACGACAAGGCCCTCTTTTTTGCGTGACTTCATAAAACACCCCCCTCCAACAATCACTTCCAGGACAAAAATTTCTGCAAGTGTCTTGGTCCACCCACCAGCAAAGGCCTACCACTACACTTTAGAGATAAAATAATTCTTTGACGATGCAGACAGAACCACACAGCTTGCAATGTTACACCCCTGAAATAGCTGCTTAAAGACAAGCCAAAATGAATGTATCAAAGTTAGTCTTAACATACTCAAATATGAGATCATCATTACTGAAATTCACTGGATTATCAACACCACCCTTATCATTACAGCAATGAAGAGATTAAAACTTCTCTCATTGTTACATCATTGTCCCTGCTCAGCAGTGCTTGAAGAGAGTCAACGGCAGGAGGGGAGAGAAATCTGAGTGGTTTAACACACCCCCTAAATGGGTGGGAACCAATCAGATTAGCCAGATGCAGATCCCAGCCTATAAATTGGGCAAGTGGCCATTCACTGTCTGAGCTGGATCTCTTCAATCTCCTGCACATGGTAGGCAGACCTCTGTGCTAACCTCATCTACGCGCCAAAGACGTCAAGCAAGAACAGAAGATGAAGGTCATAGTCACCAACTTGATGCTCTGCACAGCACTCCTTGCAACTACCAGCTCGGGCTTCCCATTCGAGAGGAAGGGCTCAGCTGGGAAGGAAAAGAGAGTCCAGTATGCCGCGTGGGAGGATGTGAACGTGCTGGCCCATGGGCTGCTGCAGCTGGGCCAGGGGCTCAAAGAGCATGTGGACAAGACCAAGGTCCAGGTGAGAGACATCACCGCCAAGCTGAAGTCTTTCAACGGCACCGTAACTGACCTGGGTAAACTGACCCTGCGGCTGCAAGAGGACAACAAGGTGCTGAAAGCAAGGACGGTGGGCCTGGAGGAAAGAGAGAGCCAGGTCCTTAATGTTTCATCAGAGCTACGGGAGAAGGCTGAGGAGCTGCTGACGGAGAAACAGAGGGTCCACGAGAGGATGGACCAGCTGGAAGAGAAGGTGAATGGTGTGCTGCAAGGAGAAGGGTTGCAGAGCATCAGTGGCAACTCCAGCGATGCTCGGACCATCCAGGTAGGTGAAGAGCTGGCTTTTCTCTGAACTTTTTAGTTCCTCCATCAGTGGTTATCACGAACCATATAATAAGCAACATGTGTTTTTAAAGTTTTTTAACTTTTAAACATGTGTTTTTAAAGTTTTTAAAACATACATTAAAGTATGTGGATTTGAGGATCTTTTCAGTTTTCAGTTGCCTTCAGTTGTTTAAAATTAGGCAGGCTTTAAATATGTATAGATCTTCCATGGTGTAAAGTTACACTGGCCTGAGGATAGCAGCACATAAAAAGCATTGTGGGTGTGTTGCAACACGCATTGTACTGGAGGCATGCTGTACGTGCAAGGTTACCATCACCGCTCAACAAAGGACGGAACTAATGTGAAACATATGCAAACATTTAAGTTAGCCAATTTAACTTAACTGAGACTGGTCATAGTAAAATGCACTGTCGCATCAGTTTCAGGTTCATTTCACGTTTTACATTTGGGAATAAAGAAATGGCGACTGCCCTACTTATGTCGTTCTGGTACACTGATTTTATATGGCTTTAGTTATGTAACTGTGCCCTAGGGTAACCTATTTATTCTTCTATAGAAAAAACTGTGTGGAAAAAGGGGTTGCACTCCCAACAGGAGGTCATCTTGCAGAAACCCACTGGGGGCATTTATGTAAGAGTGAATTTCTCACAATGTATGTTGTCTTACAATTCTCTCTGATTTGTTCCAGTGGATGTTGGAAGCCCAAAACCGGCGGATAGATGAGCTCGTGGACAGAATAAAGCAACAACAGGAAAAGCTGGATAAGCAGAACATCCGTATACGAACTCTTCAAAATCAGGTAGGCTATATTTCGGTGACACCGACACAGTTCGCTTTGCTAAATTAAAAAGCGTTGTACGTGACAAGGCGCTGCGTTCCTCAAATCACTTAAACATTTCGTCTTCTTCAGATTCAAATGCAATCGTTTCTGAGGCGGAAAGGCGATGTCATCCCTCAGAACGGCAGCATCGAGCAACGTGATTCACCACAAGGTGAGTAAGGTTTGACTGTCAAGCTGGCTAGATTTGGGTAGTTTGGGGTGTTGAAAGTATCATGCAGGTTATATATGTGAAACCAAAGTTTGATTTTTACCTCATAGGCTTAGGTATATAACTGTTGCCAAATATTCATTAGGAAGCAACTGCTGTAGCACATATTATACAGTGTTAAGGACATGATGTGAAGGGTGTTGGTGGTTTTGGGGGCGATCCACCAGGGGAATAAACGAGTCTATAGACCATTGCTGTAAAATAGGCTATGTAACCTACCTGAGACGGTAAGTTGACAACAAAAAAAGAAATCTGGCTAATGTGGGAAACTAAGCCTATATGTAGAAAATAAGTGCAGGCTATGCACAGTCGGGCAATTTCCCCATAAAATGTATTTCAGAAGATCACTGAATCAAGGAAATCCTCATGCCTAAGCACTTGGTCAGAAGTAGGTGAAAGGTAACCCTGTCTGAACCAACTGGAAATGAGAAACTGAGCAGTCATCAAGCTGAACAATTTAGACCCGCTTGGCAAGGTTTGACATCACTGGGTAGAGAGAATTTTTAAAAGAAATAGTCTCCCTGGACACTCGCCAACTGGGTGACAGTTCATTTAGTCTTGAGTGTTAAGTCAGGGTCACAAACAGACCCAAAGAACAGAAGGATTTGTTGTAAATCTGACAGAGTGGATGGGGGAAGGGAACAAATCAGGAATGCTATGTTCCACAGATTTTTTTTCTCTGGCTCACAGCCAGTTAACCTCACGTAAAGGGGGAAATGGCCTATTTCAGGAATGTGAACTTTATACAGATTTTTTTCGATTTTTAAAGACAGCTGTAATCACCTCACAAAGAAAGGCACTGTCACTTCCTTGAAGAATTCACAACCTTTCCCCTAGATCTGTCAGAGGCAGACGTCTCTCCGCCCACCCATCTCTGTGTGTTCTGTCTGCCCCCGCTCTCTTCCCCTCAGTGACTGAAAAATGTGCCACTTGATCAGTACAGGCCTTCAGGCATAGAACAGAAATTCCAAGCAATTTATGTTTCTTCATTCCCTTTGTAAAAAGCATCCATACCCGAGTAAAAAGTATCCATATTGGTTGTAGAAAGCAAACACATTTGGCATTGAAATGCATGAAAGTCATTCTTAGCATCAAATCAGGAGGCATCAGCTGATTGGATTTTGTAGACACTTTTTTAGCTGAAAGCAAAGGCATTTTAGTACGTGTTCTGCCTCAGTGTCTCTCCACAAACTGAGTTGCCCTCTTTTATGTTACAGAGGCTCTGAGAGGGCCTAAAACATTCTGTCCCATCTGCACCACACAGCCATTTGTCCTTGAGGGCTGTGGTGAGGCTCGAATGACTGTAGCATTTTGTGAGCATGCGACCGCCATGCACCCCAGCGTCAGGGTCTGCATTCTGTGCACGTGAAGCAGGCGTGAGGCTTTTGTGGGGGCAGGGAGACAAAAGACAGAGAGGAGGGTATTTGCTGAGGCCTGTGTAATCAATAGCAGCTGAGGCAAGTCTTGGGAACTGGGAGAAAGGTTATGTTTACTGGTAGAATTCAGTAACACCCCCCCCCCTTCAAGCAGGGTAGCTTTCCTTTTTCAGGTGGAAAAAAAGAGGCACTCAGTGGCCTAAGTGACTCACTGAGTTAGAACAGGGCAGGCTGGACAGCTTATCAGTCTTTCTTAAGTCTTTTTAGTTTGTTCCAGAGACATCTTTGATTATCTAAAGTGAGGCATGTAAGACATAAGTTGCATGAGAGATGTCTAAAAGTATAAAGCTGATAAGAGCCCAGAATGAAAACATCATAATCTGCTTCAGTATGAGCCATGCTGCATCCCATTCTGTGTTACTTTGTCCATAGGAAGTGGTGCCCTATCTTTCAACCTTTAACAATCTCCAAAAGCAAAAGTTGCGATGATGTCTTTTAGTAAGGAAGTTAGCACTTTTTTAACAAAAGTTTTTTTCTTCTGTCTCACACAGATATGGCCTCTGACTGTCACGAACTTTTTCTGAGAGGGGAGACAAGCTCTGGAGTTTACACAATCAAGCCTTTGCTGTCTGAACCTTTTGATGTTTTCTGTGAAATGACAGCAGGTATGTCAAGGATATAAGTTATGATGTGGGCCTTATATAAACTGTAGAATACCCATTGTGTGGATGCATGCATGTTTTCACTAAACTTGTCTATGACAGTGACTTGAAAGTAATTCTTCACTAATCCCTTGGCCTTTTCCTCTGTTCTACAGACGGGGGATGGACAGTCATTCAGAGGCGCCAGGATGGTTCTGTAGATTTTGATCAGCTCTGGCAGGCCTACCAAAGTGGCTTTGGAAGTCTCAACGGTAAATTTCACATGTGGATTTTAAAAATAAACAGTCAAAAAATGCATATATTCCTGGAAGCTCCAGAATGAGAGTGAAACAAGTGACCCAGAACTTGGTTCCATGCAAACCAGATACATTTGCTAAGAGTGTGTTTTGAGAGCTCTTTGCTGTAAAGATTAAATAAGAAATAGTTGCTCACACACAGGTTGTAGATCTCAGACATCAGGCTTTACGAGATGAAGATCAGGTCAATCCCAGTGGAGTGGGCTTGGCAGAAATCGCTGTCGAATCCCAATGCCTAATGTCACTGAAGGATTTAATCGCCTTCTCCCTGAATTCAATTAAAGGCTTAACCTTATCTGGCTCAAAGCTCCAGTAAATTAGCGTATAACAGCTCGGCATAGATTAACACACTTGATGCAGTTTCCTTGATGTGTTTATAATATCCTTCTCAGGTGAATTCTGGCTTGGACTGGAGAAGATCCATTTGTTGTCAAAAGATGGGAACTACATCCTCAAGGTCCAACTCAGCGACTGGAGGGATGAGCTGGAGACCGTCAAGTACCCCTTCCGCCTGAGTGGGGAGGAGAGCAACTACTCCCTGCACATCCTGGACAATGCCTCCAGGAATCTGGAGAGTGCACTCGCCACCGACCCCGCCGGCTTACCTTTCTCCACCCGTGACAAAGACAACGACCAGAAAAGTGACATCAACTGTGCCAAGCACCTCTCTGGTAATTTTCTTTCCCCTAAATATATGTTGAGTGTATTGTCCTGGCTCCAGCTCATGGTGTTTTGCTTTCTTTAGAGAAGTTATTCTCATGCCCTGACATGAGTGTGATAATGTGTTTTGTTTCCAGGTGGTTGGTGGTTTAGCAACTGTGGTCACTCGAACCTGAATGGCAGGTACTTTGTTACTCCGCCACCCAAACAGAGACACGAGAGGAAGCAGGGAGTGTTCTGGAAGACCTGGCGAGGCCGCTACTATCCCCTGAAAACCACTACAATGATGATTGCACCATCTGAGATTGAGAACAAGTCTTAGAGTGTACAGTGTTGATGAGAGTGAGTTGTTGGACGCAAAAGTCATGCACTACTGAGTTTAAATAATTCACGATTTCATTGTGATCCAAATTGTTGATCCAAAATGCCAAATATTGGTTCAAATGGAAAAAAATGCTTTACAAATTCAGATATTTGTGTTCAGTGCCCATACCATTTTGCTGTGAAACTGTTCCGACAAACATTTTTATTTGAGTGGTGAAAAGCAAGAACATGGTGTGTTGAAGCTGGCATGGGTACAGTATCAAATTTTTGTCTCTGAGCAAGAGAGTCAACCATATTACAATGTACTAGATGTGCTTGAGTTAAGCATGTATCGACATGCTTGCATGTTGCAGGCATCTTTTAACATTTCCCACATGTTAAAACGGATCTGGTATGAGGGGTGCTATGAACCCCTCTAGCACTGACATAAGCTGGCTCCCCATTTTCAGCCTTTTACTATGAACAAGGGCTGTTCAAGGACCCAATTGTATGGACCAAACATTAACACAATCAGTTATAGACTGTGGAACCTCTATTTAGAGGCATTAGTTATTCAATGGCATTATCAAAAAACAGCATAGAATGACAGCTGTACAACTTGTCAAAAGGCATACAAGAGAGCAGGGTAGCCTTAGGTGTTCAATTGTACACACATGGCTTCTTCTGGTCCTTAAATAGTATACAGCTGTAAGTGTTGTCTACTGGTTATTTGTATTTCACTTACAACTCCACTCTTAAGTTCAGTGGAGTTTTCCCCCTTTAGTCATATTGACTGTATTTTAGTTGTATTTAAGTGTTATCCACTTCCTGTAAATACCAAACAGATTTTAAATTGACTGAACCTTTAAGATCTTGTAAATGTAAACAAGTTTAGTTGTTCTACAGTTGTAATATTTTCAGTTCATGTTTTGTTTTCTATTTATGCTCTGTAAAAAATCACTGTGGACTTTTATCTTTTTGTTAATTATTTATATTTCATATATTTTTCAAAAGTGTAAAAGACCTTTGATATTGTTTTCTCTTTCTTTTTTACAAAACAAAGAAGAACTGATCTTTTAAGTCAAATGTCCATTCAGTGGGCCAATAAATATTATTTTAAAAAATGTTTCGCCTGTCTGTCTGCATTTACATGACACATGACTGATTCTCATTTACTTAGTGTTTTTGGACTTTCAATATCTTTCAGTATGTCCTTGTATTCAGTTTGATACTGTAAGAATCAGAGAAGGCAGGTGGGGTCTTTTCCATGTGGCAACTAGCTCTCAGGTGATAAGCAAAATACCTGTCTTGTTTATGCTTGTCTCATATAGATAAATCAGATTTGCTCTCAACACAGCTACATGTCTGAGACCAGTGCAGAGTTTGTAGTTATGCTCTGTAAAAAGTATGGCTATTTAACAATATTTTTTTTTTCACAAAGGACATTACATCATTTAATTAACTAGTTTTAATTATTTTAAAAATAGGATTTTGATAATATAACAAAATGCATTTTGTGTGTTTTGTATGTTCCTTTTTCTGTAATTACAGAATTAGCTTTTAGCTCCACAGGAGGCCACCTGAAACCAAGAGCTTTTGTAGAAGTGACCTTCGGTGTCCGAGAAGCTTTAGAATGCCATATGGCGCCTGTAGCACGTGTGAGTCTCGTTCTTTTGCATTACAGGCTTATGGAACTCACCAGGGCTGTAGTTCAGCAGCTTTGCACCCTCATCCTCATGCCTCACACCTTGAGGAAATCTCTTTATAGGCCAAGCACTAATGTGTTTCTAATAACCTCTAATGGCATTAAGTAGACATGGAGTAAAATGTGTACAAATGTAAACAAATAGGTCTAACACATGAAGTTGTACTTAATACCACAACAAAACAAACTAATGCAACTGATTCATTGTCCTGCTATTCGTGCCAGAAACTATTAAAATGAATGGACGACATAAAACTCAAAGCACCATAGAGAGGCATTAACCGACCCATTTGCAGTTCAATCCTGTTTTAGAACAGGTTGTTTCTAAAGGATATTGGACACTGAAATCATACTTTCAATCAAACAGCCCTATTTGACAGTCTATTCAAAATCACAACAATAACTGTTTTGGTACCACAGCAACTGTGCCCTCAAGGTAATTTAGAACTACATCAAGCCAAGAGTTAGTCAATATGTGGTGCAATTTACAGTTGTTTACCAGAGACCACTGATGGCATGTTTATACACGCAGACAATATTTATAGCAAGTTATAATAGCAGTAAAGGACAGTCCTTAAAAAATATTCCACACTTTTTTCAGATTTTACCTCAGATTTGTTTTCAAATTCTGATTCAGAATATCAGATTTTTTATGTTTAAATGCATATATTTTTGTGTATGCCTAAATATAATATATAAGCCACATCTGTACAACTTCTGTACTTCTAAATGATACAGTAAAAACAAATGTTTGAACAGTTGTCACAGTAAATGGCAAATTCCATGCGGTTATATAAGGCAGTAAATAATATTAAACTATCTTTGCATTCATCTGTCACCTGCTCCCAGAGGAGTGTAGAAGCGAGTCTCGGCAGGTATGAGAGGGCAGGGCCTGGAGGTGCGGAGGGGTGAGGAACTCCTGAGCAAAAGTGAATGTGATTAGTGAGTTGCACGTCAGGCCAGTAGGCCAGCAGACAGAATGGGCTTGGGTGTGAAAGGTGAGTAGCAGCCGTCAAAACACTTTGCTGTGAGCTCTGAAGTGACACCGCCTGCCCTCTGCTGGCCATGTCTTGGCCAGCTTCAAGTGGAGCCAATCACCACTTTCATCCATAACATTGAGAAATTGAGAAACATCTCATCTTTGCAAGAAATATCAATATGATCAATTTCAAATGGTGGTAGAGTTGCCTGGGGTGCCTTGGTATTAGTATTCAAAAGGAACCAGAAGCTTGTGTAAGCTTGTAGCTTGTGAAAGTATGGCAAGGAGACTGGTAATAGGTAATTTATCCTTGGGCAACAGTGACCTCAGGAGACCATAGGCAGACACTACTACCATTGATTCCAAATGGTGCATATCTAAAAAAAAGGCAATGTATGCACAATATATTCTCACACCAGTTCTGACAGACACTTTTTGAGTCATGCAGTATTTCAGTGTGACATCAGAGATGATGAGATGACAAGTATGACTTATATTCACATTGATATGTAGTATAAAACACAAAACATTACAACTTTATCTTTGGCCCCAACAGGATCTGTCTATCACTCATGTCTGTATCCACTCACGTGACATCAAAATGACCATTCCAAGTTTCAGGCAGAGGGTCACCATACAACACCTCCTACATAGATCCAAAGGTGGAACTCTTTCAAGATGGTGAGATGAAGGCATGGTTGTGCAGTCACATCTTGCTTTTACAATTTAACTTATTTTTCTCATTTCTAATTTCTCAACAGTAAAGCATTCATTTGGCTATTTAAGGACAAGAGATGGTTATAGACACACACTAGTTTGCAAGCTAGAGTAGAGTGCATCAGAACAGGTAAATGGAGTTTGATGAAAGCAGAGATATATCCAGTACTTTAATTTAGCAGACTCCAAATACTTTGTGTAAAACTGAGGCTTTATGTTTCAGAAATGTAGTCTTTACTAAGTGAAGCCTTTATGTGAAACACGTGCAATAAGGGGGGAAAAATGAACTTTACTTTAACACAAGAAAGCTGCAGTTTATTTATTAAAATAAACCCAGATCCACCAAGTGATGTCAGACACATTCAAATAACCCTCTGATGTTGAAACTACAGGTGATTTTCTTAATCGATCATTTCAGCTGAGGGTAAAATCTTAAGCTTTTAGGAAAATACAAGGATATTCAGATGTTTTATTGAAGGTACTGGAGAGTGCAGTCTACTGCCCAAACACAGGTATAGGGTAATAACTGCACTCTACTGCCCAAACACAGATATAGGGTAATAACTTATTTACATATGGGCTCTTATTTGCGGTACCAGATCTTCATTCTCTTCTCCCGCTTGATCTTCCGCTGCAGCTGCAAGCAGCCATACAAAAGCGCTTCTGCAGTTGGTGGGCAGCCTGAAATGAACACAAATCAAAAAAACATGAGGATAAGGCCCTCTGCAAGCTACTTATTAAAACATCATCAACAACAACACTTGTTTTATTTGTTACCTGGAACGTATATATCTACTGGAACAATGCGATCACATCCTCTAACAACCGAGTAGGAGTAGTGGTAATATCCACCTCCATTTGCACAGCTGCAACACACACAAAATCATTTCAATTGAGCCACAGCAGAAAAAAATTTATAAAACAGGTACCTGATCTTCATGAACCACAGAATCACACTAATGAATAATATGACAAATATTAACATACCAAGATCGCAAAGACTGAGAACTTTAATTTCTATAAGAATTGCACATGTTTATAAACTACCAAACTGTTTTCAGATTTTCAAATTCCTGTTATCAATTGTGTTTTAATTGTGAAAACTCTGTTTTGTTCATGTTTTGTGTCTGCACCTTTGTCCCCTTTACAAGTGAGCACACAAGGGAAGAAGGGTAGGCTACATGGAAAATACATAATTTTACTCAATGTTGACACTGCTGCATAAGATATTTGATGTGGTGGTGTAGTTCAGTAGTTGTATTCAGTAGGGTATTTTTGCATGTTGGATCAGGTCGCTGCTCCAAATAGGTCGATCCTCCAAATAAAACTCCATTAACAGACGCATGAAAATGTGTTGGCACAGTGGTTACATCAGCAGCCAGTCAAGTGGGTGACCTGTGGTCAATTTCCGGCATGGTCTCCTAAATGGCAGTCAACTTTACCTCATCTTTATGGTCACTAGGCTACTATAACACATAATTGAGTAAGGGGGTAGGAATACATGTGGAAGTTGAAATACCCATGGAGGTTGTTTGGGCTGGTTCCACCCAAAAAAGGCCCTGGAGCCGATAGCATTTCATTGGTTACCTTTCATTTTAGCATCACATCAAAATCAAATAACTTTCTAACTTTGTAACTTTGCACCCTGTACCTCGATTTTGGCATCGTTGTACACCAAAGGAAGCACAAGAATGCATATCAGGCTCAGATCAACGTGACCACAACGGCTTGGAGTATGCGCAGTAGACACTGAAACTAACTACAAATTGCCTGCCACTGAGATCTATGTGATATCACTGACCAAATTTTGAAGAAGATCCCCCGGATACATGACATGTTGGCTCATGGGTTATGAACGCTGCCGCTAGGATTGCTGTGTCTCACTTTCCCTCCCTACTAGGTGCCAGCCACTTATTGTTGTGTAACTGACGATGAAACACTGTCCATGTAGGTGCTGAAGTGGAAACCAGTATTGCACGAATCTAACATCAGTTGAAACACATGTTAAAAAATCAACAACTTGTGGAGAATCTTGGCTGGATTATGCAAGAGATGTGTCTTGTGATTCATGTTTTTGATTTTGTTGTGCAGGCTGCTACACAACTGACAAGCAGTACTGAGCCAGTTAGTTCACTAACAGGAGTCATTCAGGTACTAACATTTACTGCACCTAGCACTGCTGTACCCTGTATATTGCATGTCTTTGCAAGCAAGATGAGTAGCTTAGATTTACATTTAGATGTCATGGTTGACTAGCAAGATATCACAGGGTAGCAGAGGTCACTGTTTTATGCCTACGTCAACTCGGCAACAGACTGGCCCACAAATTTTCCAAAACCTGATCCGACCAATCCGATCCTACAATCAGAACAATGAATCCCTCATTCTACGTGTCACAGAATAGAGATTATAAGGACATTTATTGAAGCAATATTCAGCATATTTTTTTATACAACACTGTTTAATTTTTGAACGGAAATATGATCTTACCTTCCCATTGAAATCACATATCGGGGCTCTGGCATCTGGTCATATACCTATTTGCAAAGTAAAAAATTCCAATCATTTTAACAATGGCTCATGCTTCATGGATATTTCTGCAAATTATAAAGTAATAAAATCATGCAAAAGGAGCTCTGCCATTCAACCTGTTTAAAGTTGTCATAAGATTCCAAACTTTTTTCTACCGTAATACTGCAGTAAATGCAATATTCTGGACACAAACATTAAAACAGAACAGTTTTCCTGTCACACAGAGCAAAGAAAACGATAATGCTTGACACTATATTCAAGAAATTGAAGACTTTGAGAAGAGGTAAGGTTCATAAGAAAGAAAGGAAAAAAGAAATAATACCTTCCGCAGGGCAGGAGCCATTTTATTCGTGAGGGTCCCTGCAACAATCATGACATCAGCCTGTCGGGGGCTGGCTCTGAACACCACTCCAAAGCGATCCATATCATACCGAGGAGCGGCCATGTGCATCATCTCTACTGCACAGCATGCCAAGCCAAAAGTCATTGGCCACAAAGAGCTCTGTAAGATGTACATGTACATTTATTTAGCAAAACATTCTTACACAGGTTTTCAGGTTTACTTCCACTGGCAGTAAACACAAGCCTATATAGAGGAGGGGTAAGTGAAAGAATTCTGCTGCAGATTACCACCACTACTCTAACGCGCATACTCACCCTTCGAGCCCAGTTGACCAAGTCGTCCAGCTTGGTGATGACATACTCTCCCTTATTACTTAGTGCAGACGCAGGCTTGGCAGCCAACGCTGTGCTTTTCTCCCTCGCTGGAACAACACTACATGAAAAGGTAAACAAATGCAAAATGAGAAGCAGTGCAATTCATGTTTGCTATGCTAGTGTACCAGAAGGGTGTACTCAAGTATACAACTCCAAACTTGGAAAAAATGCTTTACTTGCTTCAAACCTACATGTTCTGAGGTCAAAGGTTCCCCAACACCCAAAACAACCTGTTTGCTGGCAGTGACCTTGCTTCATATTGTATTAGCCTGGAGACACTTGTCACTCCTTGCAGGGAATATTCCCTACTATGTTGTCAAACCACGCAATTTACAGAATTAGCAAATTTCTGTTACAACCACACCTTGCGCTTTCAAACAGTACAACCACAGACAGTAAAGAGTACAGCAAGCAGAGCTAACTCTCTCATACCTCCAACTTTGACTCGCACAGCTCACAGCTTAATCGCTGTACACTCATCTTGTAACTAACACAAATACAACAAGCAACTTAATACAGGATTTTAGAATAGTATAGCTGCTTGCAAATTCAGAACAAGGGTGTTTACCTGCTCTGGGGTAAAATGTGTTTCTTATGGCCACAAACTAGGGGAAGAGTAGAGGACCTGTGCAAACGAAGAGAAACATTAACTTTACATTCATATCAGGAGAGACTTAAACCTCATACGTAGAAAAAGACATTGTTTCCCATTTCGTGTTTCTGAAGATTTCTCCTACCTCGAGAAGGTCCCCAACCTGGAGAGACGAAAGACTAAAACACAAGTTGTGCCAGATGTTAAAATTAGCCAATCATAACGAAAATGCAAAAGGTAAATTCGCTACTAATATTGACAATTAACTGTCAGACACCACAATCGTGTCAGTTGACAAAGAAACAAGTCAACATAGATCACATAATGCAATTCATTACAGGACACAAACAGCAAATTTTATTTAAAGTGAAGGCAAGCGGGGCCAGAAATCCTCAACGCTAACGTTAACTAACATTAGCTAACGTTACAATGCACACTAGCATACGTAAGACAAGGTCATGCTTCAAAACAACCTTGAGCAGAGACATGTGTTCATTAGTAACTAAATGACCATAAGTTGTTTGAAAGAGATTCCCATACAGACATTTATACACGAAAATACTTCTACAATGACGCTAAAATATCCACATCTAGACAGACTGTTGATGTCCCCTTACCAAGCGCCTCCATGTTGGTTTATACAAAAATCTATTCGTCACATCCGGTTTTACGCAACTTGAAAAGTCTGAACACGTTCAACAAAACAGAAGCGGGGAGTTGTAGTTCTAATCATAATGGAAAGCCACCACTTTCTATAATCATTGGCCTTTTCATAAAAGACATATCAATTTCAGATCAATGACAGATAATTTGGTGTTTTTTAATTAAATGTAAACAAGCATATAAATAAGTTAAACAATAATCAAATACCATACATATTTTTAAAGTACAGCTTCTCCTAAATCCAACGGTAGCCTATCAAGTATTTGATCTAACTCCCTGTACTAAAGGAACTCTATTCAGTTGTAGGCATATAGTCAGATGGAGTATACAAGTTTTTTGTATTCTTAAAAACACTAGCAGAAATGCAAGTTGTGTCGATCACAAGGTCAAAAACTGGTCCACATAGACTTAAGTACAAATTCATTGTAAAAAAGATTTTGGAATTTGGTTGTAGGGAGACTTGTTGAGAAACAAAGCTCATTCAGTGTGTTCCAATATAAGCAAAATGTCTACATGATTTCTCAGCTTCAGTTGGTGAGGCTTTATATATTATTCCCCCTTTCACACACACTCATAAATGATTTGAATGCAAGATTTGATCTAAAACTTTACAATGCTATATTATGTAAGTACAATGCCTGGAAGTGTGTCTGTGTGTTTGTTGAGTCTGTTTATATGTAACTGATGGTGTTGGTGTGTACTTTTTAAGGGGTCTGTGTTAGTAAGGGATGAGAAGCCACCCTGTCAGAGATATGCATTGGGGGTGAAAATGTGAGAGAACAAAATTTAGTTGTTTTTTTTTAATAACCCATACAATATAAACATAGGCTACATACAGAATAGCCGTTTATAATATTTCAAAACCTCTGTTGTGGATATGTTTGTATTTGTATGTGAAAGAGAGGATGAATATCGTATGAGAGATTAAGTGTGAGAGATTAGATTAGAGTTTAAAGTATTTTTTAATTCATAATGAAAAGCCTGTCATAATCATAATGTGATGTGTTTTATTGATGCCTCCAAAGCATTTGATGAGAAGCAAATTTGTTTTGACAATGAATAATGCATATATATTTATATATATATATATATAAAAGAACATATATTCCTGTTTACAAAAATTGCATGTTCCATAATTATTGGCACCCCTGAATTTTGTGCATTGCAGAGCTACCCAATAGCTTTGCCAGTACCAGTAATGCTAGTGTACCATCTTCTCTGACATGCCACAAGGTGGATTTGAGACCCTTCCCTTCACAGAGTCTATCCAGATTGTCCATGTTCCTAGGTCCTCTCTGGTTCTTACTCCTCTATAGCTCAGCCAATTGGTTTACTATACTGCTAAGGTCAGGGGACTGAGACAGGCATGGTGGAGGCTTGATTTTGTGATCAGCCATGTTTTTGTTCATATGAACTTATGTTTTGATTTAAATAACTACTGGATGAGCCAAGCATGACCAACTTTTGTTGTCTTGACAGACAGACAGACAGATTTTGATTTAAAATGGTCAAGTATTTCATGGAGGTTCACCCTAATGATATTCCTAGAGCCTTTGGAATTAAACAACCCAAAGCATCACAGTCCCATCACCATAACTACCAGAAGGCAGGGGGCTTTTTAAAGTATAGAACTTCTTCAACATGCTTAACTCATCATGTGTCAAAATGCTCAATTTCAAACCATTAAACATGATTCTAGGTTAAGTCCCAATAGCATTTAGTAACTCTAAATCAGTGATTAGATTTTTTTCCTGGTGTGCATTTTGAATAGATCTACTAACAAGGGTGGTCACTTGTGATTTTTTTCAAGGTCCTGGTGATCCCAGGATGCTCCATTTTTCTGGAGGTCTCTGACAGTGGTCTTTAGGGAATTAGCCTCTCTTACCAATCTTCTCACCATGCGTGGGGGCAAGATAAAAATGGGTCATTATCCAGGCAAGTTTGTTGTAGTTATAGTTGTTGAGTCAGTTGATTGATTCAGTTTTTATTGTTTTACTGCAAATTATGCATTTTCAAGAAAGTACCATTTTTTATAGCAATTCTCTAACATTTTCTTGAATGCATTCGAAATGTGTATTCTATTGTCTTTTCCTTATTGAAAAATGACAATGGCATTTGACTTTGTTTCATTTTAGTTTTTATATCTTAGTCAACCAGGAAGTCATAAAATTTACTTATGCTTTAAGTGCTGATGAATTGTCAAGGCGGTTGAGAGCTCACAACGCTGATTGTATGATTGGTGGCATGCAGGTGAAAAACCTTATGTATTATGTTATTACCTCTAGTCCGAATAGTGCTGGGCTGCGGCATCTTCTTAATATATGTACTGACTATGGTCTGGAATATGATATAAAATATAATTCCAGCAAAAGTGTTGTTTCAAAATGTAGAACCAAACAGGACAAATGGCTACATTTCCCTGTGTTCACACCATCCAGTAATAGCACTGAGGTTTGTAAAAAGATGAAATACGTTGGTCATTGTATTACAGATGATATGAATGATGATGATGATATATACAGACAGTGTTGTAAGTTATACGCACAGGCAAACAGTATTGCACATAGCTGTTGTTCTACACAAGTTTAAGTGGCTCTTTTAAGAAACCTGACATTCAAGTTTATGCGACATCTGGATTAATCCACCAACAGTATCATGATTGCACTCTCAAATCCCATGTGAGTTGTTCCCATTATACATCCAGACTGAAGGTGCACTGGCTGAAATGTCTGTATGTCATTGAATTCCTTTTGTGTTTTTTGTGCTCTTTCTTTTTATCTGTCCTGTCTTTTGTGTTTATGGACATGAATCTGTCAATGAACTTAACTGAACTGAATGAATTGAATTGATAAATGACAGTTTATTTCAGTCACCCTCAACTGTGTTCCTCTTGATGTAGAAAATTGTTACAAAACTAGTGAACGGATTTGCTTTATTGCATTCTGTGAGCTGCCAATAAATAAGCATCACCACACCCGTTGATAAATATATAATGTCAATATATAAGCTTACCAACATACTTAGAGCAGCTAGGAAGCCTTACATAGTGCACATTGTGTACTCAAGTTAAGTGCCCATTTTACCTACTGTAGTTTACTGTTCCAATTAAAGACAAAATGTAAAAAGCCTGCAGGCAAGGGAGACGAACCATGTACAATTTGTGTTTCTTGTCTATACAACAATAAGAAGAAAAAGGCAAAAACAGATTGACTCCATTTGATGGTATTTAATACATGAGTATGCTTTTTAACTTATTGTGTTTTTATACAAACATATCAACTTTATGTTTGCATGTCACGTGTGTGACAACTGCTACAAAAATACATTGGCATTTAGAGTACTTCAACACTGTCAACAAAATCATTACAAAAAATCCCTTGTAATTAATCTTGGAATGTCTTATGCAAAATAACTTCTTTCCAACATTTCACTTTCCTTTGTAATACAATGGGAATAATTAATCTCCCTTGATGCATATAATATTGACTAATCAAGAGTTGTGCAGATACATTCAGTCATTAGGCTCATTTGAGATGGCTGTCTGTCTGTACATCTTAAACCAATGTATTCCGGAGGGCAATGAGGCTTTTACATTGGGCAATAGTAAATGCATAGACTGTTTGGGTTCCACCTAGTTGAACAAGCCCATTGTGATATACTGGAGAAGCTTTTCAGGCCACAAACTTATTCAAAAATTACAATTCAATAGTTGATGGATGACAACTAAAAAGCCATTCATTTATTGATTGCCCCCCACCCCTCAAATACACACAGAAAGAGCCTATTGATCTGAATCTGAATCTAAAGATTGTTGAATTCCATGGCCTTCACAGCCCTCCTGTTTGGTAGGCTATCTGACTTTAAGCAGCTCTTTGGTTAGTCTGAATCGTGCACCTCCGCACATTCTGACAGAAATGTTTATGACAACCTACATTAAAAACATATCACTGTCTACATCTGATGGTTCATATACTAGTGACTTAAGACAGGCACTCAGGTTCAATAACCAGGCAATTAGCAAATCCCAAAGAAGAAACATATTTCATTAATAATCCTGTCCCTCTTGTCCCTCCTGTGCTTCTTCTTGGTATCCTTGGTATCCCTCGTCTTGGTAATCCTGGATATAGCCATCAGTTTCTTCCCCGTTTTGCTCCTCGTTGTCCTCACTTTTGGGACAATATTTAGGGTTGTAGATCTGCCTGCCCAATCCAAAGTTCTGCCCACTTTGGTTGGCTCCTTGGGCATAACCCATCTGAAGAGACATTGTTGAGTTGTCACACTTGTCAGTGCCAAGCTTCTGGTCATAGATGGCACGGCGGGTTCCTGGAGCAGTCATTCCAGACTACAAAAAAAAAAAGAAAAGTAAAACAGAACAGGCACCTGACATTATTTTGAAACTGATACAGTTCAGATGACAAGTGTTTGCAGGGACAGGAAAAGGCTTACTTGGCTGGCCCCTTTGTTGGTTCCCATTTGTAAACTGATTGTTGAATTGTCCATAGGTGGAAGAATATGAGCTTTTGGATCATACAAATGCCTCCTGGTGCCATAAGCATTCATGCCAGCCTGGCTAGCACACTTGTTTGTCCCCATCTGAAACCACACGCCAGGTATGTTTTGTTATGTTATCGCACACAACATGGTTTACTCTCTCTGTCAGTCCATAAGGATGCTAATGGATCTCATACCTGGAGTCCAATGACACAATGACCAGCCTTCATCTTTTCTTCATTAAATTCTCGTTCATTTTTGTCTGCGTACTTCACCCCAATGTCCACAGAGGTTTGTACCCCCTTAGTCTTGGCCTAGGTATAGAATAATAATTGGACTGTTAGCTTGATAAACATACTTCAAGTCCAAGCAATTCCAACACTTTCAAAGTTATTGCATGAAAATGCTTATTAAAGAAGTTTTTTACCATGCCAGCAAGGGCCAGGAGAGTGGTCTGTACTTGGGTCATATTTCCATTCTCAAACAGATCATTAGCTTCAAAAATATCGTGAGGCTTCAGTCCATACACTGTAATAGCTTTAATGAAGTTGGTCAAGTTCTCCAGCTAATAAGACATAAAAAATGAGAATGATGTGGTGTGAGTTTAGAGGCAACGGCCACTCACTTATACAATGTAAACATTTGTCTGTCCAACAATTTCAATAAACAGAAGGTACTACTTCCTTCCAGTATAGTGTAACGTTAAAGGTCTTACCTGATGCCAATTTTGAGTTGAATTATTGACCTTTTTCACTGATCCAGGTTGAAGCTTATTGATGAGTCTAGTTTCAAGAACAATTAGGAAATTGTGAGGATAAACAAACAGCTAAAAGCTCACTTGTAGACACTCTTAAATAAAACACTCACTCGCATAGTATGACACCGTTCTTTAAGCCCTTCTGAAAGTCCTCCCCAATGGAAGATCCAGTTACATTCTCAATCCAAATCCGCAACTCCTCTTCTCTCTGGGGGTCATACTTTTGTGCAATCTTGGAGGAAAAGAAGCCAAGGGGAGGAGCATAACAGAAGGATTTGAGGGCTACAGCCAAATATTCCGTTTAAAAATGGTTGACATTCATAATGTCTACAGCAAACACAGTTACTTTGATTCGCCATAGAGATAAGTCTACAGAACGTCTAGTGTAGCCTACATTTTTCACAAAAGTCATATCCATAGACATCTCACACAATCATTCAATTTATAGCCTAAAAGAAGGTTCACGCATGCAGTCTCTCTTCAAAGTTGAGAAAACGAGCAAGTTAGCT
The DNA here is from genome assembly GCA_015244755.2 of Tenualosa ilisha. NCBI lineage: Eukaryota > Metazoa > Chordata > Actinopteri > Clupeiformes > Clupeidae > Tenualosa > Tenualosa ilisha. Next base: position 1,286,864 of record PYXC01000541.1, read on the forward strand.
TGTTTAAAACAAAGTTTGTTTAAGACCCATAACTTACCCTATACAGGACCGGTGAGCCACTATTTCGAGTGCATGACCTATGCAATCGAGCCTGTACTAAACTAGCCTGCAGAAACTGATGCTCTTGGAGAGCGCATTGTAATCTGAAAAGTTCTTAGTCTAGGCTATCATTATCCACAAGACTTTTTAAAAATTAGGCGAACAAAAGCCAACGCCCATGCTTTTCAATAACATTGATTATACAAAGTAACGTGACACTTACTGGAGTCAAAATAAAACTGCAGGCAAAGCAAATCGAGAGTTTCACCTCTAAGCCTACACCACACCCGAATGGATGATGACGGGTTAGAGAAAAATTCCGAACTTTAAATGGTTAAATTGTTTATCGTTTGACTTTATCCAACTTTTTCCTTATGATATTCAATGCCGCAGTGCTTGCATAATGAAATCTCCGGTAAGTTAACAGCCCCATCACATAGCCTACCTTACTCTTGACCTCCGCTGACAATCCATATGCTGGACCTTTGTTGAATTGAGAACTAGTCATTTTTTCTCGCTGAAACATTCAAAGGACAGCCAAATACTCACTGTAACCTAAGTGCCCACAGACACAATGTAAGCCAATCTGTCGCTCTGGTAACAATCTATTCCAACCTCAAATTTCTAAATTTCATGTACCTCCTCTTTCTGGCTTCCAATCACAGGTCTCGCATGGAAAGTTGATCGGTCTGTAAATCTGTACAGGCCCCTCCTTTCTTTTCTCTTGGCCGTGATTGATATCAAAAAGTCCATATATGGAGTGGAAGTCCCAAATTCCTCTAAAGAGGGAGTATCCCTTCACATTGCTGGCGAAATTCCTCGTGCCAGACGTTCTGTATAGTCGAGGAATGTTGAGTCACATTTAGGGTAAAAAAGGATGCTGATGTAACCAACACCGAATAATCCTTTATTAGCCCATCCGTGGTATCCTAAAAAAAGCTGTTGACAGTGATGACAAAAATGTGCAACGTGCGGTAATAATGCAGTTCAATTATTAACCTAAATTTATAAACAGTAGGCAACCTTACAGTCTGCCATATCTGTGAGGATGTCAGGGGTGAGACATTTTGTCGTTTAGGCAATCATATAATAGACTAAATAGCCTTCAAAATTTTCGGGACGCTTGCTATGAACTTACCTATGGAAAAAAATATGCCATTATCTCTCCACCACCTTGACGGCACAGGTAGTACACAAAGCAGCGAAGACTACTTAAAAAGGAAAGTGATTTTGGTACAGAAGAACTTGACTGTATCAAACTCCTTTGTGATCAGCTACAACAGACATTGTGAGCCAGGTCTGTGTGTGTGTGTGTATGTATGTATGTACGTTTGTGGACAATTTCACCATGCGATTGTATGGTGTGATGTTAATGACTACATGAAATTTGAGAATTTACTATTTTTGGCTGTAGAACAAAACATTTCACGTAATCATTCATACAATCATACAAATACCAAGGCATTTTAGTGGCATTATGGGCGTGACAAAAAGATTTTCAGTGGAATGGCCCATGTATGCATGTCCTTTAGATGTTCAGGGTGGACCAGCTTTGTATACAGTATATATTTAAAGATTAAGAATGGGATCTCTATATCTCTTGTGGGTGAAATAGTAAGTATTGCAGTACTTGTCTTAGTGTAGGCCTCTGTTAGCATCCATGTGAAAAAGTACATCGCCACCTACTAGTCTCACAATCTAGTAAATGTTAGATGTCTTAAGTGTGCTGTACATAGCCTTTTGCAACAGGCGAAGACTGACATAGGCTTATGTACTGACTCAGAGTAGGTTTGGAATAATAAATAAACTTCTTGGCATGGATCTCTACAGCCATGAAAGTGCATGTTCCCAAAGTAACAACTAGGGGGCACAATTGCATTAATAAAATTCGGTCCAATACTACCAAGCACTGCTGCAAGATGGCACACACCTTGCTCCAATGAATTGGGTTCTAATAAACCCATTGCAATCACTCGACCTGATAAGTAAACCCATCACTTATTTATTTCCTTCAGTTTCCTTGTTGCCACTCAACAATGTGGCGTGACTTCAAATTGCTTATTACTATGTCACATCAATATCTATGTTGTACAAATATTCAAATGCATTTTCAGCATACAGATGTAAACAGCTTTTTCTTGTTTTCCTTAAAATGTAATAGCATTTGCTGAAAAATCTATATTGACATGAACCTTAAACATACAGCCCTATGTATAACTTATATTTTAAATAATAACAATAACACAAAGTTTATCTCTTTTTATTTTCAAACAGATGAGTGATGTTAAACACTTAAAGCCTCTGATCCAAAAATGATCAGACGGAAAAAAAAAAAAAAAAAAAAAATTCTACCGGCTTGTTGTTTTATTGCAAGCTGTATTTCTCCATTTGTTTCAACTATAAACAATGACCAGTTCAGTGACAGCCTTAACATGGACCACTGGAGGGAAGGGGGTAATTACTTAAATCAAGTACATAGAAACAACCTAAGCAACTCTTCATCAAAAGGCACATTGGTAGGGAAGAAGGTAGCGGAGCACAGTGTTTGCAAATCGGCAGCAGATAAAATTTCGGCCACTTTTTTCAACAGTTTTTCCCCCATGTAAAACTGTCATGAAAAACAACACAAGGGTGGGGTGTAGTACTTTTGTGTGGAGTTTTCATGTTGAAATCTTAACAGATGTTTCATTATACTCTAACTTTTTGATTCAAGTGTTTCTAGTGGTGGCTTAGTCTCAGAAATCATGGCTCAATTAATTTATGACGTCTCTGAAAACAGAAATAACTTTCCAGATTAAAATGCATTTGAGGACTCTGTGATATATATTAACATGTTAACAAAGTAAAATGTATGTACAAAAACCCAGAACTGAAATCTGTTTGCATTTCAAAACTCGTACGGTAATTTTTGTTTTGAACAAAAAATAAAATGTTCCCTTCAGTACCAACTAAAAGACAGCTGTGATTACCGTACATTCAGTGATGCTCCTTGAACAGTGATTTCAAATAAGGCAAACAATATATGAAGGAATGGTAACAAGTACAGTTCCAGCATATAGCTATTTTCCTGCTGTTCCTGCCCAGTAGATGAAATGCAGTTGCACCCTCTGTTCTCCTATCCCAATACATCAAAGGACAAAAGTCCATAAGAAAAGCCACATAAGGAGGGCATGCTCAAATAACCTCAAAAAGGATGGCTTTCTTGGAGCACACTTTGAATCACAACAATAGATTACTGTCCTGAAACAGATCCACGGAGAAGGGGAAACCTATGGAATGTAGTCATAAGTGAGTGTGTTCATATGGGTAAATGTGCACATTTGCACGTTATGACTCACTGGCATCACCAGTAGGGATGCATGTGATTCAAGCAGGCCAGAAACAGGAAGAAAAAAAAAAAAAAAAAAACCTTCATGGAGAGCTGCAAACAGTCAATAAAATTCTAAATAAAAAGGTCAAATAAATAGATGCATACATGATAAGAAAAATTATAATTTATTATTATTTTTTTAAGTCACATAAAGCTTCTTGTAACTTCCAAACAAGTTAAATTCTTTCTGACTTGCTGGACACACTTTCAGTCTTACCTGTGCTGTGCTTGTCAAAATCCTTGACTGCTTTCCCAGACACCCGTGCAATAACTGGCCAACTAAACCCAAATTCTCTATGTCTTTAGACCCCTTGCCTGCAATGCTAGCCATATCTCGTCATGGAGCGCCTTAGCAAAACCATGCATGGAAATAATCACAACCTGCTACCCAGCACACTGCATCTCCTATTCAATAATTCAAATACAAGGGAGGCAAGAGGGGCAACTGTGGTTGTGGCATTTCCAGATCACAGTAAGTACAATCAATGACTTGTCACTTTTGGATGAGGAGAGGGAAGAGGGAGAAAAAAAAACAAAAAAAAAAAAAAAAAAAAACAGACAGACAAAAGAGAGGCCCAGTTCTCTCAGTCTAGGCAAACATATGGCAAGATGTTCAATTTACCCTCATCTCCATGTGGATCCAAGGATATGCACTCTGTCCAGTCATACCAGGTACCCTTGGTATCATAACAACCATTAACTCCTTGCCAGCAACCTGTGTGTACTCTATGGAGGTCGTCCTCAGACACTTCTCTGGTCACACCAGGCAGGTCTGTTTCAGGGTTGCTGGGCATCAGCACATGGGTCTTTCGGGGCTCCCTTGTGTCATGTTCCTCTCGTTTTAAATATTCCGTCATGAAAAAATGTGCTCCATGGGTCTGCGCCCCAGAGGACGTCAGCACATTGCTCTGAATATTAAGGTATGACTGGATGATTTCGTTCCTGGACAGCTCTTTCCAGTTTGTCTGTTGGAAGGGACTAGGGAGAGGCTTTTGCTGAGGGGACTCAGCGACAGGGGGTGGCACTGGCCTGTCCTCGTCAGGGTGGGACTCTTTTGGGGTGAGGGGTTTGATCTGACCCGTCACGGGGTCAAAGGTCAACCTTCGTTCTTTTAAGCGGACAGGCTTTGTCTTGTCCTCTAAAGGCTGCCCTTGAAGGTTAACCACATAGTCTCTAGACCTGTACTTTTTACTCCTTTTGCCCTCCAAACCTGAGGTCACACCCTCGCATTCCTCCACACTCACCTCCACAGACACCCCGTGTCTGTGAGTGTCGGGTGCTTTATGAACATGCGAAGCTTGCAAAGGGCCCGCGGGAGGCTCCCGCGTTACAGTGCTGTGTTGGAGGTGGTGAGCAGGCTCTGTGGAACCGTGCAAGTGCAGGGAGGGTTCATGCCGTGCTAGAGAGTGGTCCACAGGAAAGCACTCTCTGGCCGGGGAGAATGACGACTGAAGGAGGGGTGAGGGGGAGGGGACTTGGGCAGAGCTATGTGATGGGCTCGAGAGACTCTCCTTGGGGGCATAGGTTGAAGACCTCTTGGAGATCTCTTGCGTTGCGCTGCGGGGACTGTGAGAGGAATAGCGAGGGCTTTTAGGCTGATGCTGCCCCCCACTGCCACCTTCCATTCGGGCGTGCTGCTGCAGGACAGCCGTTTTGATCAGGGAAGAAGTGCTAGGTAGTTTGGTTAGCCCTGGAGAGCTGGAGTGAGGCCTAACAGCATTGACAGGAATCTTGCTGTGTCTGTCATTCTCAAGGTGCTCAGTGCGGTTTCTGTCAGAGGGCTGGAGGGTTTCCCTCTCCAACAGAGTCTCTGGGCTACCTCCAATTCCATTGGTTGACGGTGAGGCGCAGGAAGACATCGGCTCATATGGAAAGGTTTTAGACATTTTCGCCGGTGGGTGGAGACTGTCCCTGTTCTCATCTTTGCGCTTGCGGCTACTCGACTTCTCTGCTTTGGGAGAGTAGGTATTATGGATGTCGCTACGATTTTTGACCTCGGGCCCAACCTTGCCTGGTGGTGGCACTGTAAGTGGCATGATGTCCGTTCTGCAAGGGTGGGCGCCACCGTTAGCAGACCCTGGAGTTCCTGGAGCTGACCGTGTAGGCGTGTCATTCTGGCCTGGTTCAATAAGTTTCTGCCAGTTGCGCAAAAGTTTCTTGGCACGTTTTGCTAAATCTTCATCTTTTGTTTTTTTCCTTAAATCATTGATAAGTTTTCCAAGACGAGTCTCCTACGGAAAGAAAAAAAAAAAAAAAAAAAAAAAAAAAAATCACAAGACTATACACTGTGACCAATATACACACCATAGCCTATAAGTGTGAAGGATATTTGGGAAATCATACCTCAAGTGCTTCTTTGGTGATGGGAAATTTCTCTAAATTGGTGATCACATCCAACACTGCCACCATGTTGCAGATCTGAGGGAAAAAACAATGTCCACAACAAACTCATGTCAGTTTCGCATTGCTCTTGGAGCTTTGCAGAACAGTGCTTCAATAGACATTTTTAAATGACAAACCATGGAATATTTGGATGAGTTGACACACATACGGGCCTCCTCATCCTTGATTAGAGGGAAGGTCCATCATAAGTTGTTGCACCATTTACACCATTTGAAAGATAAAAGGTAAGGAGGAGTTGGCCTACACAGGGAGTTGATAACAAAAACACAAACTTACTTTAACTATGTTTAACCTGTTCACGTTCACTGAAAACTGAGTGTGGCAGAACTGACCGTAAGAAACAACTACCTAATGCCATCATCAAATGGATGAACCAAAAAAAATTTTCAAGAATGTCAAAACTGCTTGGCACAGACAGCAAAACAAGTTGCCACAGTAAGTTTACCCACTTCCCCACTGAATAGACCATCACTGCAAGACCTCCCAAACACAACTATTACAGAAGGTTTCTTTTCCTAATGGATTTTATTCTACCCAATAAACAGCAGGGGAAATTAGGCCTAAATCACAGCTATTGTAGAATAACCATCCAATGGTGTGGCATACACTAGTATACCTAATACAGTACAGACAGTGATACCTGGCACTTCTCCTGAACTTCATTCTGTGGGGCAACATCTGAATTTAAAAGCTACTTGCTATGAAGCAACTTAACTAGTAATCTAGAGGAAAACAAAAATTCCCCCTTGTTCATTTTCAATGCAATGCAGTTAGTCGTAAGGGGGTGTCCATTTACAGCAAGTTGTATGAAACTGTCAAGCTCCCAACCGTGCCAACAATGTTACATAGCGCAATACCAGGTACTCAGGGCCCAGGTAACATCAGATACTCTTTTATCCGTATCATTAGTGAAGCGCCTTGATTCTTGATTTTCTGAGATTCCTCTCAACATTGAGAAAATAACCCCCCCCCCCAAAAAACAACAACAAAACAACATACAGGACATGTAGGGCATCAGAGGCTGTTTCTAAAACACCTTATTGTTCTCTTTTAAAGAATTACTTGTAATAACTCACAAATTAAGTTACAAGTTGGCAAACCGAACAGGGATCCTAATGTTTCTTCCTACTTCATCATTAACCATTATATATTGATAATCTGCCAAACTCAAAAGAAATCTAGCTTATTTCTTTGTGGGATTTAATTTTACACATTCTTCTGACTGAATTATTTGTTGTAGTTTTTGTTATCGCTACTACCATTTCATTGCTTCCTCTAGGTCTACCACTATTTCATCCCCTGCAGTCATTGATTCACTATGCTGGTGGCTGAGGAGTATATTCCCCAATGTAGTATTCTCAGACCACTTTGAGCACTTATGGGTTTAGCCCAACTTGTCTAGCTCCCTATGAGAAGGATCTACAAACAGCTAACAATAGGGCCAAGGATGAAAAAGATTCCCCTTCAAGATGTGCTAGACAAAACATATCACCACATATAAAAAGGATCTGGGTATGAATAGCAGGGCTGGGTACTGTTCAAACCTTTCAAGGTAACACCACTACCAAGACCCTGACTTCAATACTGGGCCCTGAACAATACTTATTGAACCATATTTTTGATCCCACAGACACCTATGTGTTATAGTTAGTTTCAACAATAGACCAAACAGAGCAGGCCAGCGTGGATCCGGAAGTGTTTTTCCCAGTAATTTTCACCATGGAAAAATAGACTATAACCAACATCATCTGAACCATAGAATGTAGACTAGCTACGGCAGGATAAAACAATTGTCTGTGGTCAGACATAACCCACAGGGTCATACGGCATCAATCTTGTTTAATAAAAATGTAAATTTGAACCTGCAACCTCAAAGCAAACTATAAGAAGCTAGTCCTTATGTTTTCAATTTAATAAGGGGCTTGGTGAATTATCGTTAGGTTATAAACGTTAGAAAGTTCAGTGCATGCAATGGTTGATGGGATAGGTAGTTCCTTCACTAAGGAGAAAAAATGAGTACAATCTTGTACCTTTTTTCATTTTATTCCTTAATTTTTTTTTCTTGGAATGGAAGGTTACCTGGTCATCACCTACACTGTAGCTGGTTAGGCTGAGTCAAGGCTTAAAGTGCTTTCAAGTTTTTGAAATGTCAATGGAGAAAAGCAATGGGAAACGTCCTTCCGTGTACCTGAAACGATTCGTCGAGGGGGCGGGATGGGCCTGCTCTATAGAGATGTGTGGATGTCGATTATATCTGTGGACACTGTGGGTAATCCATGGGTCAGGAGGGCAGGGTAAAGAAAAATAGCAATATATTTAAATGCGTCTAGGTTGCAGGTGGACAAAATATCATTAATGAACTAAATTTTAAATACATTCTTATGAACATTTTAAAGTTTTTGCACTACGCCTAATTTGCTGACTGACTACCTGCCGGTTAACTGAGAGAAGGTCCTCCGTCAAATTTAAGACCTGTTCAATGCCACTTAAATGAAATTTAATGACAACCTCAACAATACATGCAATACTATAAGGATTTTATGTTTTATTCATTTAGCTGTGTTTAACATTTCTCACATTTTAAGGGTATAAATATAGCACCTACAGCTTCAGGACAGTTTCAGGTTGTCTAAAGGCCTTGTTCTTTAGTTATAAACAGTTTACTCAACAGGAGCATCTTTCTTATGCCATATAAATATCTGGGGTGTATGATCTTATGTTGAAATTAATTTTAAACAAAGGCCTTTAGGTATCAAAACCAGCATCAAAGTCAAGATTCTCAGTGGTGGCATCATATTGAATACAAGATTGGAAAATTTGATATGATACCCAGCTTACAGATAGGCCTATACTTTTGAAGATTGATAACAAAATGCTAACCAGTGAGGGCACAGAAACTCAACCGACTTTAGCGGCTGATTCAATATTCTATCTAAATTACACCACATTTTCTAGTTCTTTTTCCTACTGACAGCACTCAGAGACCACAAACAACAGGGCTGTGGGTTGATTTACCCCAGAATATAGCTTAAATCAGCATGGACAACAAATAATAAATGCTATTACCATCACCAATAAACAGCATTGACATCCACTTAGCAACTGAATGCTAAGTGGAAAACCTGCGACTTGCCCATCATCCTGGAAGAATGTTTAACAAGCCTACTGTACGCCTACAACTTGCTGTCAAATGTTACTAAGTTGCATGCCTATAAATGTCCCAATTCAGCCTATTGTATAACATCAAGGATTTCATGAGCTCCCCTTCTAAGAAGCCCACACTGCTGTTTTTAACCTTGGTAAAAATCACCTCATCCTTGTAACATATTACAGTTTGTTCTATTATTCTATTGTTATTTGTAGAAAATCATGCATTCATAAGTAAATGTAATTTTAACCTTAAGACCGTCATGTAACAACTTTGAAACCCTATGATGGTAAACCAACTTGTTAGAGTGTGCATGCCACCACACTCACACTTGTAAGTGAGCATTATAACCAAGCAAGTAAATGAAGGGGTATATCCATGATGACACAATACAGGGAAGGACCACTGAAAATAAAGCTATTAATTAAAGTGATGATAGAGCCTCGATTTTAGCAGTTTTCTAACCCAGGCATCATATCATTCTTATAACTACAAGGATTTGTCACAGTTGTTGTTTCCTGTCTACTGTAGCCTTTATGGTACAACCAAGGTCACAAACATATATGACACATGCTCACCTGTAGGTAACACAGTCAACCAAGCCACAAGATGCATCAGAGAACAAACACTGACAAGCAAGCTGGGATATAGAGACCTAATGTGTGATGTGGTGGGATGTTGACACGTAGGATAATTTTTTGAAACAGACATCCCACACCCAACCATTACAATTATGTGTGTAGGGACTCACTGCTTAGCATTTTGATAGCCAAAGGCTGACTGGCATTGTAAGTATTCCTCTCAAGCTACTCAGCTGCTGGCTACCTTCAGTGTATTGCCAATATGTAGGCCTAGGCCCACTTCCTGGTGCCACATTCAAAACGGAATCCTTCTGAGGAACTATGCTAAGTCCTGAATCCTAAGTGTATACACTTACTCTAGTGTGAGGCTTCAGACACCATGTCTTCAATATTAGGGTTACTTGTTTAAAGAGACATTTACAAAAAAGCAGAGCAAGTGTGCACATTCGGATATGCAAAAGTACAGAAATTGTCTACCGACACCTCTACTTACAAAGTGCAAAAGTCAAAAAGACTCATTGCATTTATATAATTAGTCAATCTCAACACAAAACAAAGGGGGCAATAAGTTAAATTTTAAATAAGTTGCGCCGACTTTATGGACTGGTCTGACGTCTTATAAACTGGCTAGCTAGAAATGTTCATGCTCACCCATGGACTAGCTAATATTATTGACAGGTTTTTCACTAGCCGCATATTTTGAACACATGAAAAACTTTATTCATAATAACCATACCCATCTAAAAATTGTGTAGAAATACAGAATTTCCATCGGATCTCATCACGAACTACAAAAGTTAATGTTGCTACCGTTAACTTTTGAGTTTAGCTACTGCTTAGCTGGCTAACTATCATACATCACTATTAACGTTAATGTTTAATGCTAACCAACCTCGTTAAAATTGAGCTAAAAGGCTTCCGCAGAATATCCACCTAGGAAGTATGTTGGCTTTCATTAGACCTAATTTCCAAGGTTTGTTCGTTAAGATGACGTTAATTGAAGTTCTAAATGCTCGATAACGAATGTTAATTTTGCTAACCGCATTTTGGCTAACTGATTCAAGATGTTGTCTGCTAACATCAGCCACATTGTTGATTTGGTGGAATGTGAAAACTAAAACGCTAGTTGACGTTAGCTGGCTAGCTACTGCTAGCAACTAGCCTTGTTGGTGTGTTTTCCTTTGCCAGTTCGTTGCAAGAAGTGATGGTTCACTTGTCAGTAATTTTACAAACTATGCCGGAGGAGGTATTCAGCGTTAAAGTGACTTAACCTAACGCTGCCTAAAGCCAACTGTCCAAAGAGTCTAGCTAACAACATAGTTCCTGTGGAGGAAAAAGGAGAATGTGAGTTAGCGACCTGGCTAGAGATGGCTCGCTGCACGTTTGACAATGCTGAACCACTTAGCTTCTATTAGCTACCTAGCCGTCAAGTTCGTAGCCAACTGGCTAACTCGAGAAAGCTCGTTAGTTAAACGTGTAAATGCAACGTTAACATCGTTGGTGGGTACTTGGAGAAGTATACCATATTGGCTATTTCACAACTTACTTTCAAAGTAATAGGTCCATGACGGTTATATTCTTTCAATACTTACATTGCTCTGGCTATCGATGGCCTGCAGCAGCCGGTCTCTCATCTGCTGCGGGGTTGCTGGGGCCGTTGTCATTGCCTGGTCGAAACGAATCGACTGACGGGGAGGAATCCTCCGAATTGAAGGGTGAAAGGCTTGATCAAAGTCACACACCTTTCGGGAGATGAAAACGAAACCTGAACCACATGTTTCTGATGTGTCTGTTCGTCTGTGGGTTTGTAAACGTATTAAGCTACAAAATCAAAATTCAATGTGATCTCACTGCCTCATAGCGCTCACCACCAGTCTGATTTCATGGAATAAACTGGATCAGAACTGTGCCCTCAATGCATTATGGGAACAGATAGACGTCATAATTTGTGCGTAGACGTTCGCGTCAACGTCACTGTTCTGTACCAAGTTGACTGGCTCATATTCCAGCAACATAGATCTACAGAAGGTGTGTGTATTATTTGAAACTAACAATATTATGCTAATAACAATGGCACAAAGCATTAGGAACCACAACCATGTAACTACCACCACCACAACTGTAAATACTACTACTTCTAAAACTGCTTAAAGGACCTAACAAATATATGAATGCTGCTGCAAAAAAAATATACTTACAAATTACAATGGGGAAAAAGACAGTTCTATCCTTCACAACTGAGAAACCATAAACAACCTGTAGGTGGGAAATTAAATGGCCTGATGTAATCCCACACCTTCAAGCTGTTTAGCTGCTAAGTTTGATTGTTTGAGTGCATTACTGAAGGCCTACTGTTGTGTACTAAGGACTTTGATGAGTGTTTTTAGATATTCTTCAGAACTGTGTTTAAAAAAAATCCCAATGCATAGTGCTTGAAATGTTTTGGTGTAGGTCCACCCCCTGCTTAACAACTGAGAGGTAAGAGTTTGTCATACTTTTTTATTGTGCTTGCATGGTATCAAAAATGCAATTAAATGGGACTCTAGATTTAAATCTATCACATACAACAAAATAGTGAGTTACCTCTTTAATATTTTATTCAATATGTACAAATAGTAATGCAAAGTTACAAAGACAAAAGCCTCCACACAAGAGAGAACATTTAAATGAAAGCAATTCTCAGTAAATTACACACATATACAGCCCAAATACCTTTTTATTTTGTATAAAAAGAAAAACAAAACAAAGTCAGGTTCGTTCATTTTAAAGGGTTATCACAATTTTTCAATATCACAACAAATGACAGGATTGCAAAGCTGTGTTACCGAATGCTAGTCTTGCATATTTGGTGACCATATGCATGTCCTGTAACTGTACATAGGAAGTGTGGGATAGTCAGACCTTCCTGTGCATCATGCACAGTATGTCATATAACAAATTAGCTGCCATTGTAGAGAAATGAGGAGTGAACCATCACAACAGTTCATTGTCGTTAAATGCACATGCTGTATCAGAAGGTTTACAGTTGCTTAGTTATGGAGTAATGAATTTATCTGCTGCTGAACATGTCTGTGAAAGTGTCAATTTGTCATTGCCTTAACAAACTACTATAAACATACTGTTGTTGAGATGACAATTACATTTTGACTCAATATTTTTACTTTTTTACATAATTATGTTTTATATTATATTTTTAATATTTTCAATATATTTTTCAAATATATTTATCCATATGTAATTTAATTCTTACCAAAATTCTATTAAAAAAACTAAGTGCTGTGAATCACTTTCAGACACCAGGCTTAATGATGGATTTAAAGTATTGTTACAGCTAGATACAAACTGAAAGCTGAACAGGTCACACAGGCTTTAGAGTATGAGGGGTTTTTTATTCAGTACCATGCAGATCCCCCTCTGATATTCAGCACAAGATTGCAAGTTTACCAGAAACAATATACATGTATGGATAATTAATTCTTAAGAGTAAACACTGTCCACATTGTTGGTTGTCAGATAAAAGCATAACACACATAGAATAATCATAAACAGCTGGTCTATGGCCAAACATCACAACCATTGCTTACAAACACCAAACACTGCCATAACAAAAGACATAACAAATTACAAATGTTTCCAAAGCAAAATTAAAGGGATACTACATTTTAAACTTTGGCGTTTTGAAATGGTTCCTCCACTGACAAAATATCATATAGGTAGAAAAACATAGACAATATGTTTCTCCAGAGAGGAAAAACAAAACCACAATGGCATTATACTAGAGTCTAGTACATTTTATGTAAATATAATTCTTTATATCCTTTAAACTGATAGTTCTGAGAAAATAGTTGCACTTCCCTCAATAATTCTGGGTAAGATATATTATGTGAATAATACAGACTTGGCTTGAATTCCATTCTGGAACATACAAGTAAAACCTCTCAGACACATTACTAATTATACATTCAACTTTAAATTACCCAACAGAAAATTCAGACCACTTGTTGTGTTTGACACATGATCATAATGTTGCACTTGACAACAGTGGTCTCTGTGTAGTGGTTGGTTTAGTCATTGTCAGTCAGTTGGTTTAGTAGCTATATTGTAGGTTTCCTTAGATAAAATATTCAGAATTTGTTACAAAATCATCCGAAAAATATAGCTGATAGAATTTTAAGATTTAAATTTTAACATATGTGAGCATGCATACTATAAATTTTAAGGTCTAATTTATGAGCCAATTTATGAGGTTAACTTTAACCTCTTAATCAAAGCTCACATCACATCACCACAATGATACATTGCAGCATTTTAGTTTTCAGTGCATGTGACTTTCCACTTTGACAGCATACAAAAAAGCACAGAAAATCTCAAACACCAAAATACGTACTACAAAACAAAAAACAAAAAAACAGTAGAATTAGAAATTCCACAGACATAAATACTAAACAAGCAAATTGATGCTAGTCAACTTGCATGACTTCGTGCAGAAAGTCAGTTGTGTTTCTACATGGTAGGAAAGCATTCCATTGTTCTGAACCAACAAGAGAAGACATGTCAGATTCCATCTGGACATAGAGCAAGTTGAACTGATTTTAAAACGCTTTACAGAAATAACTCTACTAAAAGCAATATAAACATGCATGGGGTTGGAATCTCTACAGCACTACAACACAAACAATAAACATTCACATTAGGAATAAATAAGAAACAGAAGGCTCCTATCAGTAGTAACAGCATTATGTTGAGCAAATTTGTGGTTTCCTAAAAGCGAATGTGTACATATGTTCACGTGTTTAAAAAAAAAAAAAACCTGCATGCACTGTTTTAACTATTTTCTGGTATCATTTTGCTGTTTGCATACTATTACATTTTGTTTTGTTGCTGTTGGGACCAATTCAAATGAATAAACATCTATCAACATGCACAGGCATTTAGCATGTAAAAACAAGTTGCAAAGACCATGTAAGACCATAAATGTGCATCATGTCAAACAGACAGAATAACTAGGTGGAGCAATTGAAAGAAATGGAAATACAAAGTGGTTCAGCATATTTGATAGAGGCATGATTATTGAAATAGTGAAAAGTGAAAGCTGTTCATTAGCTAACGTAGACTGGTAAAAGGGATCACCAGCTAGCACCCTTTTCATGTGCCCGCCTCTACAAAGAACAGAGGCAGTCTTTAAGATGAATGCTCAGGACCACTGATGAGATAATCCACACAGATAACTAATATATAACATAGGAGGGTCACTCTTATCTATTCCACAAATTTGGATTTTCAAGAGTCAAGAAAAGTACCAGCCAAACAAAAGTCAGACAACATAGACACTAGATAGGTATAGATACACATAATTATATAACAAAATATGTTTTCCTCAAGGCAGATATGACCAATTATGAGTTGTTAATGGATCCTAAATCCATATCGACCCATCAGTGGGCTGAGAGAGGCTATGCCATTAGATTGCAATAATTTCAGTGCAAAATAAAATGCAGAATCTAATGTCATATCAACATACGACAACATGAACAACATGAACACTGTTGACACAGAAGGACAACAATCATATAGTAACATGAAGCAAAATTGGTTGGCATATATTTTCAACACAGGTGAATAAATAAAGCTGTTTTGGTCCTAGGTTTGGTCATATGTACAAAGAGCACAATACACTATATATGATCACCAATTGTTCTAGAAGGAGGGAATGGACAAATAAATAAAAGGCATTGTTATGAAAATGTCTTATGAATGGACACATCAACTAAGCACTGTGGGAATAGTGAAAATAAAAGCTTCTGAGAAGAAATAGGCATTGGGGAATGCTGCATGCAACAACAGATGCTTTTTGGTTAGTTAGAAAACATATTTTGTTAAGCTGCATCTTTTTTTCTTAAGCTTTCAAACAGACTTGATAAGCTTTGCATAGATACTCCAAACAGATCAAAAACTATATCCGTAAACACATAAAACATAGTGAATTATTCCAAATGTCACAAAACAACATGCAACATTCAATTTTTCACAACAACACATGTAAACATATAAATGATTATCCTGCAAGAGTAATAACCCTCCCCATCACTCTATGGTGTCTACAAATGACAACAGACACAGGATTTATTTTTCAATACAAGATTTTTCAGTATTAGATTAGATTTTCTCTCTTTAAGCATTATGTAAACATTAACAAGTATAATTTGTGTAAAAATATAAATGTGTGACACATTGGATACCTTTCAAACAGAGCCTTGCACAATATCACAAAAATATAGCGGGAAAACTGCATCTTGCTGAAATAAGGCAGAATATGGTAAATCACAGTGACAAAGTGAAATAAATTTTCTTGTGTATTTTCAAAATAAAGAGAATATGCCATTCTCCTGGAATTCCTCTATGATGTTCTAACATTCAACTGTCCTTGATGCTAAAGGGTTGCGCTTCTTGTATCTTACCACTGACAGCTGTGACTATTTTTTTTCTGGCAAAACACATTTATGGACTGGAACAAGAAATTCCATGAAGAGCATAGAACCTTCTGCCTGATGGCTCATCAAACTGTAAAATTGAATGTTAATATTTAACTAGGAAAGATTTTCCTAAATAATCATGAAGTACTATTTACATTTTTGTACCAACACCTTACAATGTTTCACATACAGTATACAGAGGCGCTATATCCACTTAGGATTAAATACTGACTACAACATTCTGGCAACAAGTACTGACAAATCAAAGAATACTGACATTCAGTAATTCCCAGGATACACCTGCACAGAGATAGAAACGTGGGGAGGGTTAGTACTCATTAAGCAGGGACACGGACAAATGATATATACATTACAAAAACATGAAAAAAAGGTAAACTATAAAAATGTAAAAAACAAAAACAAAACTAACAATTTACATTTCTGAAATGAAAAGATCAGACAGTAAAATAAAACACTATGCTCCAGTAAAAAAAGACAGTGTGATGTAACAGGATGACATCTCTATCATTCAAAAAAATAAAATAAAATAAAATGTTTAGTGGAAAAACCCATGTAGTGTTTCATTCCTTTGTGTTACACAAAACTTTGGGAGTGTGTGAATACAGAGAAGACTAAAATCCAACAAACAGACGCATCTTCTCTACAACCTCTGCAACAAACCATTCCCCTGGCTGGCCATCTCTGTGGCAACAACCCTCCCAGAGCACATTTCCGTACTTCATCTGAACCAAAGGGGAAGGCAGGAAAGGCTGCTGTGAGTGTCTAAGCCAAGTAGGGTTAATTTCTGCACCACATACGCAAAGTAGATCCCTGATCAATCCCATTAAATAACACAGAGTAAGCTACAACCTGTCAAGCCGAAACGCATCCTCAGTGGCTGCATCAGCGAGGACCATATCTGGGTCGTTGAGCATGTGTAAGCCATCCAACGTGAGAGGGTCTATCTTCAGCTCATCTAAGGGGAACTGAGAGTCTGCATCAAAGCTGTCGTCACCCACCAGGGAGTTTGCCAACTCCTTGGACAAGGCCTCTCCTGTCACTGAAGACAAGGAGAGGTCACCTGAACACAGCAGACACACACATGGGAATATTTAATGCGGTAAAACACCCGGCAACTTAAAAAAAAAAAAAAAAAGGCTTATGAAACCAAAACAAACCATCACTATTGCCATCATGGTCAATATTTCAAAACTGTTTCATCATCATTTGCAGTGCATTGTGTGGGAAATGCCTTGGAGGGAATTACCTGTGAGAATAATGTTGGGGATGCTGCCATGGCTGCTGTAGCCCAGTTGCTGGGAGTCGTGCAGGCTGCCATGGCTCCCCGAGAGGCCCAGGAGGGCAGCCTGTGAGCTGCTGAGAGTGGAGCCTGGTCCGTAAAGACCACCGCTGGAGCTCAGCGAGCCATCAATCATGTTGAACTGCTCCAGCTGGGAATGGATCAAGAGTGGCAGAACTGCGTCACTGCACTACGAGGCACTGCAGGAGTCTCCAGTGCTACTCTTTCAACAGAGTATTGCAACCATGCTTTTGTTCATTTCATATTTGCTTCACTGACCTGCTGAGAGAGGGCACTTGTCTGACGGGACGCCATCTGCTGGTCGTAGAAGGAGGCGCCAAAAACACTTCCTAATATGGAGTGCTAAAAACAACAACAATTATTCTTCACTGACTTGCCAGCCCAGCTGCCTTTGCAAACTGATATGAAAAGGGAACCCCATATACAAAAGGGAAGACAATGGGGTGAGATGACACATGATTTCCAAATCACTGTAGAATGATTCACTGCCAGCAAATACAGAAATATTTGTTAGGATGAGTCCTCACAAAGGTCCACAGCTTAAACATCCACAATCACCTTAATGGAAGCAGTACATATGCAGTACAAACAACTGATTAAGGAAAATAAGAGTGAAACCATAACAATGATTCTACTATCAATACATGCTGAAAATATCCTGGTCTAAATCAAGTATGCATGCAACTTGGTGACAAACATGGTGTCCATTAACATTGGCTACGCAGTCCATAAGCATATGCATAAGATAAGACAAGGCCTTGTGCATTTACGTATTCTTGTAATGAACACCCCTGAAGAATTCCTATGGTGCCACAGTCTCCTCAGCAATTTGATTACAGAGTAGGTTCATATGATGGAAACAATACAGTCCCAGAGAGATAACAACTGATCCACCAAAATTACTTCACATCACAAATCGAGCTAATGATTAAAGAAATGCATTATTAGCATGCACACATACATCAGGTTGTTATGATCTTTCCATCCACATGTAGTCCTTGAGCCAGACCCCCAAATTCGGCCCGTCGGTACTTAGGGGCAGTAGGTCTCATTGTGTTTTTTTGCCAAGGTGTGCTTAGCCAGGCTAGTGCCACCTAGTGCTTCCGCTCAACTTCATTTAGTTCTGCGACTGCGTCAGAGAGCCTGGCGTAGGCTTCGGTTCCCTCTGCCTCTGGGCAGGGAAGAGCCAATCAGTGAACAGAGGGAGGGCTGAAAGCGATAACGTTCAATTCAAACGATGCGACAGTAGTGACTCGCTGAAGAGGAAAGTATCTGCCCACTGTGGAGCAAACACATGCACATAGCTAGGGTTCAGACGCTCTGCACGAAGTGACACGATGTGAAAGCGTCTGATGCATCAGGCTAAGGTGTGCCACCCTAGAAACAGGCAATATGTGAGAGCACTGCATTCAGGGTAGGTTTTGTTGTTCAGCCTGTTTATGTCCATTATAAGCCTATGGGGGGTTTTATTACCGATACAAGTGAATAGGGGAAAAAATGTGCTAATACCTATCCCCACAAAACATCCTTCGCTGATTACACAGCTGAACACAATTTGCATTGAATAAAGTCACACTGTCATGTATAAATATGTAAATGCGGCATTATACACTTAAATTTGCACTAATTATCTGAATTTTGGTATGTACCGTAAGGGTAAACAAGTTAAACAGCCTAACCTTTATATTTTCTAAAATTCGACACCCTGTAGATGTGATTTAATATGCACTGCGGCAAGTTTCAAATACAAATGTGTAGTCTATAGTATTTGCATTGTATTGAAATGAATTGATTTCCAACGTACACCCATGGGGCTTCAGTTGGTGGTACATTCCAAAATTGTCCATGTTAACATTCAATTTCATATTCAGCATAGGCAGACTTTTCACAAAACGTGTGTTTGGTTGGTAGAGGTGCACTGTGAGCCCACATAGCCCATGTAATGCCTAAAATGTATGCAAATTTTTGCACATTTCAGTGGATAATGGCTCCTCTACATGTGTGTAAAAAGTATTTCAGAAAACTTGCAGTACAAAATAGTATTGTCATAATGTAAATAATCAGCTGGGACAGTTTTGAAGGGATATCGATTAGTTACATTTTTTATCCTATTCACACATAATATATCCCTCCATAGGCTTATAATGGGTATAAAGAGGGTGACGACACACACAAAGCTACCACCAATGCAACGCTATTTATTTTCTAATTATAGAGTGGTGTACCATTCAAAAAAATCACTATGTACCTTACTGCCCTCAAATGGTACCTACCAAGCCTCTGGCTCAAGGACTTATAGTGCATCTGTGGGCTTTTACAACAGTACGATAGAAGATATGGCATGATTTGGTACTTTTGTGATATTCTGTATGTGTTTTCATAAACTTCAATATACTACCAAAATCTGAACATGACCTCACATTAGAATTTTACATATTTTCCACTGCTATTCTGGACTACCACCTGGAGCCAATATGGGCAGTATTTCCTGAATTTTGGTTGAATCCCTTAAACTCGCCAAGATCAACAATGAGCACAACAGAAGCACAAAATTTCACTGCTACTGAACCTGTAATGTAAAACTGGATGATTGTATTCTGTTACCTGCACCACTATACTGAGCCCACTGTCTGAGAAAGGACATCGCATTGGAGCTAAATGAAGCTAAATAACCAGCAGATATAAAACATCAGCATATCCCAGTTCACTACACTAAAAATTAAAACATCAGCATATCCCAGTTCACTACTACACTAAAAATCTTTTCTTGTATCTTTTATTTATCTTTTTTGTGCATCTTTTTCAAATGTCCTGGCAGACACTGTGTCTCAAAAACGAATACTAACTCTAGACAGGATCCTATCAGAAAACATTGCGAAGAACCAGGACATCACACAGGGACACACAGACAGCAGAGACGTCAGCGATCAGTCAGAGAGTCAGAGACGTGATGAGAGCCAGAACACACAGAGCAGCTGGACAGAGAGCAGCCAGGACCGGCCCGGCTCGGCACAAAACAACTTAGCACAATGAGGCTGGGGGTGGAGGTGGAGCCGCCCTTACTTGTGGCGAGCCCCCCGGAGAGAAGCCTTGGTTGGAGATGGGGGAGGTTGGAGACTGATTGGCCGAGGAGCCCATCCTACTGCGGTACTGATGGAGGGAGGAAGCCTACACGGGATCATATGACAGTTAGACTGACGGGGCCCCACAGGGCCGACCCAGCCTGTGAGGTGACGCAGAGCCACGCTGCATGCCCGTCTGACTTACAGTATGCAATCAGCCACTCTCTCATCATCATCCTTAGGGAATACCTTTTACTTTAAAGATGTGATGGTAATAACAGTAAAAACAAGTAGCAACACACAGCTGTGGGGCCGCAAGAGAAACTATCCTAACCTGCCCTGTATCAATTAAGCCTCTAACTTTACTGGTGTTTTGCACCATGGCATGAAATTATGATCTCTTCATGTTCAGAAGGCCTAAAGGACGCTTTCCTTTTTCATCCAGGGGTTTTGGATGGCAGCCATTTAATTAAGAAAAAAATGCCTTTTGTTTTACTGCTGTTTTTTTATATCTCTCTCTCTCTGACTTAATGGCAACTCACTGGACTAAAAGTAAATTGCGCATTTTTAAACATCTGAATGCATGGCAGGAAGCATCATATCTGGAGTTTAAACCAGGGAGAGCAGGAAAGTCAAGCCAGCCAGGACAATCACATCTGCACTGTGAAACAAATTAGAATCACATCCTTGAACACTTATTACTTACATACCCTATCACCTAAATAAAGTCAAACAGAGTCAAACAGATATTTTTCTTATGGGTAGTACTGTAATGATAACCTTTGAGGAAAAACAGTTAATCGCATACAACAAAGAAACAAGAAATTATCACAAACTCACTGAACTGATGTCCACGCCAACAGATGGCGCTGTCTGGCTGTCTAGTGTGGTCTGGACCTGGGTGGGGTTCACAGAGAGAGGTGGCAGTTGGACTAGCCTGGCTAGCCCCGTGTTCTGCTGCTGCTGTTGCTGCTGCTGCTGTCCACCTGCCACCTGAGTCTGCGCCTGTGACTGGGTGAAGAACGTGTACTGAGCCAGCTGCTGCTCCAGCGTCACAGCGTCTATCGTCAGCGCCTGTGAGGAAGGTCACACAGCACAGTCCGTGAAAGCTGATGATCTTATAATCTGACCACAGGAGCTTTAAATGAAGTCATACAAATAAACAGATTCATTTGTTAGTGAACCAGGCAAGTTGGAACACATTGCTATTGCATTTCACCATGTGATTGTTCATTGTATATTACAGCTGGAGTTGAACCAGCTACAACCAATAAGGACAGGGTTCCCACAGCAAGTCAAACTGACATTTCCTTGACTTTTTTTAACGTGTTTTCAGTGAAAGACTTCAACAGGTTGACCACAACAACTCAAGCAAGGCATAAGAGAAGTTTATACCCAATAAAGACCAAGAACGAAGCATGGAAATAAATCTCATATTTTGGGGACAACTAAATGCTATTACCAAAATTCCCTGATTTTGCCTGACTTTGTACACAAAAATGTCAAATTCCCTGACTTTCCCTGATTGGAACAGGCTGTATTGAAATTCCATGACCAATGTGAACCCTGTATGGATTAAGGAATGCTTCTGCGTTACCTGTAATGAGCAATTTATTAAGTGCAGCTTATAGAATAGAATTAGGGAGAGGCTAGATAGAGAGAGAGCGTGATGTGTCTGAAGCCCAGTGTCCACACTAAGGGCCAGTTCATAGTCAACACAAGTTACTCAAACGTCTCTGGGAAAGCATTAATTTGCATTGTTTGCATGAACTTGCATTGTTTACTATGCTTCTGTCGGCACCTATTACAACAAGCGTGGTTGCATTGTGTGAAGCTGAAGCTGATTCATGCCAAGTCATTGAGCGTTTAGAGTTTAATGGCAACATTGGGATTCAGTCAGTTGTAATGAGGCAGAGGTATGTGTGCTACCTGAGTGAATGTTGGTGAGAGTGTCGGGGAGAGCTGCTGGAGAGCAGGCTGCTGGTGGGGGTCTGTGTTCAGAATGAGGGGGACCACACCCTCTGGCTGGCCCTGGACGCTCACTGACATCGGCTGAGAGGGGGTGATGCCTAGAAACGGAAGGGAAACAGATGCAACCGCGGAGTTACAACACCACCCAGTGGCAAAACCGTGGAGCCAAGTCATTCACACTGGGGCCGCCTGCTTCTACTGCTGCTGCATAAATTTGGACTCTGTGAACATTGATGTCTCAGGCATGAGTAGACCCTGCTGATTTGGATTCTGTGAACATTGATGTCTCAGGCATGAGTAGACCCTGCTGATTTGGATTCTGTGAACATTGATGCCTCAGGCATGAGTAGACCCTGCTGATTTGGATTCTGTGAACATTGATGTCTCAGGCATGAGTAGACCCTGGTGATTTGGACTCTGTGAACATTGATGTCTCAGGCATGAGTAGACCCTGCTGATTTGGACTCTGTGAACATTGATGTCTCAGGCATGAGTAGACCCTGCTGATCCTAAGCCCACAAGTAGAGGTAGAGGTAAATCCCTACAACTATTCAAAAGTTAAAACAAACAAAAAAAAAAAAAAATGAAATCAATCATTTTTATCCCTTGGTGTCAGTTTTTTATGTACTGGCTACCCAGATCTCCAACAACTTGACAGGTGAATCTCTTCTCACCCACCACTTTGCATGTGCAATAACTGCTATATTCCACAAGGGGGAACCACAATACAAAATAAGTTTTAACCTTGATTGATTAAACTGTCCCCTTTTGGGATTGTCTGAACATATTAATGACCTTCAGAAGAAATGTTTACAATATACAATGTCTGAACCTGACCAAAAGCGACAATGAAAACAGGAAAAAGCTGCATTTTAGGGTGTGAGCAGAAGTCAGTCAAACGACCAAAATTGTGAAATAAGAAACTTTCACTTTGGCAATGCAGTGCGTGTGATAGTCGAAATGATGCAACATGGGAAAGAGGAGGGGCAATGCTGTGTGATGCTGTTTGTTTGGTTTACCTGGGCTGCTGGCGGTCAGGGCCACACTAGTGTGGGGGCTCACTGTGAGATTGCCCGTGCTGCTAGAGACACTCAGACCAGACGCCGAGTCGTCCGGGTCCAGGGGCGTCGGCAGGGGAGAGGGAAACTGGATGTTTGTCAGGTCAGGCAACGAGCCGCCCGTGTTGTGTGTGGCAGGGATGAGAGACGTGTTAATCTCTTGATCAGGAGATGGAAATATGCTGAGGACAAAAGAGGAAAGAAACTCTACATACTGCAACTTCACAGTCATAAACTACACACACACACTGCATGTATTTTATATTTTTTTATGAGTGGAGAGTGACGAGAGTGATGTGCCCTATTGCCCTGAACACTTACAGACTTAACTGGCATGAATTGACATAAAATGTTTAGCTGAGTCATACCGGTTCATGCAATAGTTTGGAGCCAATCAATCCATAACCCTGCTGTTCAATGTTACTGAGCACTTTTAGTAGGAATACAACGAGACAATAAGGTACAACGTAGACCAAACAGCAAAATGGCTGCCAACTAACTGTTGAGGGCAAGGAAACTTTCAGTATTCCTGTTTTAAGTTTTCCTGTGCCCTGCTCAGTGCCAGTTTACAAACTCAGTCTATGCTACACCAAACTGTCTTATTCTTCTCCCTACTAGCAACCTCATATAACAGGGCTATGAGATGACTGACTGTGGACTATTCCTTAAAAGGTTTAGGATTAGAGGGGACATTGGGATTTCGCCACAAGTTGGTCACCTTATTTCCCATGATGAGCTCCATGCTGCCTGGACCGCTGTGAACCCCTGTGAGATTGCCCTGCTCTAGGAAAGGACACAGCTGCTGACCCCTGAGCTATTGATCTGCTCCTCAACCTGCGCTGCCCCAGTGCTTTGATGAACAGCAGCAGGAAGGGCCTCTAAGAACACACAGGCTGTGCGGTCACCATGAAAATGCAAAACGTGTTGCCTCACTCTCTCTCTCTCTCACACACACATTGTGATCATGCTAAAAATCTAGAATGCTTTCTTTTACCTATCTGAGATATGAGGATTTCATTTACTGCTTAGAAGATTTCATGTGGCTTAGGCTAAATGTTTGTTTGCTGCTTTGGGAGTGCAAAGAGAATGAAGAAAATACGGCTAAAGCTCACTAAAGCGAATGAAAAAACGGCAGCGGTGGGAAGACTATTAATATTAACTTACTTGATCCCAGGGACTTTGCAGGACTTCGGCCGCGAGGAAACATTCTAGGTAGCGTTAAAGAACAATGAAGAAACAAAGCACTTTAAAGAAAAACAAAGGTCACCATATTTTCAGACAATGCTACCTTTTTGCTATCCCATACATTTTTCTGGTCATCTTTGTCCATCTGAGTTTCAGTCATCTCTGTTCCTGGCACGGTCAGAAGGAGCACTGGAGGGAAAAGATGGGGAGGGAAGAACAATGTTTGAGGGACTACTTCCTTAGCATGACTCTCAGTACCTCTTTGTATGAAGGATGCATATTTTCATATTTTCATATTTCAGGAGGAGATCCATATATATTTTATCAACCTTGCTTTGGCTGTAAGTCCTGTGATCCTCCAGCAAACTTATCTTGTGAAGCAGGGTTCAAAGTGCTTTGGTGCAAAGCGGAGTCTGAGTTCGTTCTGAAACAGAAGAAATAATGAACCACATCAGCAGAGTTGGGAGATGAGCAATAGATAGATGAACTTATTTCCTCTTGGTCTTGATATCTGAGTGCCACAGAGAATCTGCTCCTTATTATATGAGTTCCAAAACACTGCAGGCAGGCACACTCAAGCATTGCTCATTACCTATGAGATCTATTATGATGCAGAAGCATTCAAGCTATCCAGATATTTCAAAAACATATATATATATATAATACAATTTATTATTATCATTATTATTATTATTATTGTTATTATTATTATTATTAATAATAATAATATTTTAAAAATTATTATTAATAATAATAAATAAAACAATATGAATTTGGAACAACTTCTTAAACACTGGATCCAGCTGTATGGAATGAAGGGCTGCTCAACTTGTTAAGCAAATAGACTTCTTGTACTGATGCCAGTGAACTTACTTTATTTCCAATAACTAAAAATGGACTAAGTAATGTTAAACGATTCCAAACCCATCCTATGAGTACCCTGTAGAAAAAAAATCTTGCCTTCTTATACAGCCATTGTTCTTATTTACTGGACACATATACATAGTGTTTGGGGGAGGGGCACAGAAGGAATGGGTGATCTATTTTATTTGTTCTTCAGTGTTGCTTTGGACAAAAGCATCTACTAATAAATATGCAAATAAACATGAGTCGTATGTCACCAAGCATCACTTACCCTACCTTCCATAGGGTAAGGAAATTATTTTTATTTGTTTGTATCCTTACCGTCTCCAGCTGGTGTCTGGTGGTGGTGACAAGTACACAGAACTGTAAGGGCAGCTTCCAATGTGAAGAGTCAAGTTAAGGGTCCACCACTTGCAATATTTACAGGAGAGGGAGGCAACTCACACCAAAGATTTTTAATTAGGTTAAATGTTGAATGTAAATTCAAGTAAATGCATACTGTTATCGGTCATCTGTCTTTTAAAGTGGAAATGTACTATTAACATAAATCCCTTAACTCTTCTGTGGATTTGTACATTTTAAAAGAAGTAAATAGAAAGACACAATTCAAATTCAAAGAAAGCAAACAAAATTATGTACCACTGAATTGTAGTGTTTGTTGTCCCTTATTTTCAAAAAGGATATCTGTCTACCAGGTTTGTCAACTGAGAGGGGTCTGCGGTGTGGGGAGGTGATTCGGTTCCTGTCTCGGTAAACCCGGTCTACAAGACCTTGGTATCTGTTAGTCCGGCTCGTATCCATTCCTGAACTTGGGAATGGTGTCTGCAAATACCAATAAAACACTCTATACAAGTACAACTATACAAGACATAAGAGATATCACATTAAAAGACACACAAATACAATAAAAGATTGTAGAAGAAATTTGCATGAGTTTAAGAACTCTATATCCAAGGATAGTTTATGTATACAAGTGAGTTACAACACAAAGGGGAACAGATGGGATAGGACAGGAAAATTTTAAGGCCTACGGTTCACCTTTATCAAATGCATGTACTAAAATGCTCTAGAACTGTGAGCTCACCTGAAATGGCAGATCAACATTGGTGTTTGTAATCTGATTGACATTTGGCAATGATCCTCCATAATATTGCCCTCGATTCTGTCCAAGCTGCAGATACTGTGTTTTCTGCAACTGTAACTGCAATAAAGTAAAGGTAAAACAGCAATGTCAGTACACGTCTGATTGACAGAGCCTATCAGCAGAATTGCTCTGCTCTACTGCCAACTTCTTATATATTATATAAATACATAAAAATATTTTGGAGGTTTTTTTTAGCTTTTTTAAAATTGGACAGTGAAGACTGACAAGAGAATCAGCAAGTGACAGGTCTGTTTAGAACCCAGGTTCCTGTCGTTTCTAATAAAAATAATGCATTCTGATATCCAATGCAAGGTGGGCTGCCTGAGATTCTGGTTGCTGGATGCTAAATACTGATCAGCATGAACGTTATACATGAACCAGCTGTATTCTGAATTAAAGGTGCTAGGCCCTATGTGGCTTTTAAAATTAAAAACGTCACAAAATGCCCAAGTAACCTTAGAATGAACAACTGTTCTGATGCAATGTCAAAAATCTCTGAGCACCAGGATGCCCCGACTTGAAACCAAATGTATTCTGTGAAAATGCCACATAGCAGCTTTGAACATCATAGGTTAAAATCACATGACCAAACTCATTGTTTGTCTTGTAGCAAAAAGCAACTGATGATCTCATCTCCACGCCATAGTTTTACCAAAATTAACAACTTAAAGCTACACAACAGCAAGAATTTGTCTATACATGAGGTTTCCATATCATTTTATATTTTGTAAACAGTCAGGACATGTAAACTACACCAAAATTATATTCAATATTCAGTTATTTAAAACGTGTAGCATAGTATAGTATGAATTACATTCAGTTATCAAAAATTGTATGTAATACATAATTTTGAAACAGAATAGGTTTAAGTAGGTCTACCACTATTGAAAGTTGACTTCCACATCTATCACGCCAAATAAAATGGAATTTGTGTGATGTGAAGGATTATGGAATGTAATGATTTGCTGAATTCAGCTGTAAATGTAACATGAAAAAATTGTACAAAATAATAGCAGGCCTACACTTGCACACGTTCTGTCACATAACGTGGAACTGTAAAATTGCATAGGCTTTAAAAAAACAAAACCCCTACTGGATTAAATTAAATGAAATACTGTTAAAACATACGCTGAGATTCTTTTATTCAACCGCCGCTGAGACCAAGGAGGATAACAATTGGGATCCTCGATGTGTGGGGACTGCCAACGAAACTGACAACCTTGAAAATTTCAAACTTGTCAGGTTGCATCGGCAGCAACGGGGAAATATCGTGAGCGACCGATACGGTGCATGCTAGTCATAACACAGCCAGGCTTGATCAGCATCGATGTTGCAGACAACAGATTATGCAGCAGGCCATAAATCCGACCGCTGTGCAGCTCATTTCAAGAATGAGACAAATAAATCTAGTGACGCCTGTCAATCATCCTTGCACCATCCTCCCCAACGCGGCTGCTTTGCTGTTTGGTGCCCGATTCATCACTTCATACGCGTGGTGGTAACATAATCCATATTAGCAACTCGGAATAATTAAAATTCAACGCATTTTTCGGTGTAGATTGCATGTGAACATCACTCCCAAACCAGGGCATCCGACATCATAGTCGGACGTTTGTTATTGTTTACCCTCGACCAGGCTAGCTTCAACAGCAGCAGCCTGTCGTTCATTAACTGCACAGTTGACAGCTTGCTAGCCATGGCTAACAGGCTGTCGTAAGAAAGAAATATGCACCCTTACCCTTGCTGCTCTGGTAATACTCAGGTCTTTCATCACCTCCTCGAAAGCCGCTGTTTCTTCCGCTTGCTTCTGGTTGTGCAATGCGATTTTTTCACTAAATTTGCGCGGATTGTTTGAGGTCGCCATATTCCACTCCTCTGTTCAGCTTTCCTTCAATGACCAGCGTGCCCACGTCCTTGCGCGTGGGCGTTGTTAACACGCACATCTGGAGCGTCCGCATTCCCTATCACTCTTACCTCAGGATGAGGAGAAAGTCAGTGATGCTGGTCGACACTTCAAATATAGTTACCTTTCATTAAAATCTATTCCAGATGTATGGATTTAAACTATTAACTTGTTAAAATATGACCCAACATGCACTTCTAGTCGATTTGATTTATATTCTTTCTTCGGTTTTGGACTGCTGTGGTTTGGTCAGTGCGAGGTAGACCAGGGAATGTCTGGCCTGTGTGTCAGGTTCATGTCTCATTGCGGATTTCATAACATTTCAAGACAATAAAAAAGTTCAGTCAAACAATATATGATCAGCACCATTCTCACAGCCTACTTAATAGTGCAGCTTCTGACAACTTACCAAGGTAGCCAGTCTGGCCTATAGCCAGCCTTATAGAGAATATAGTCTCATGTGTATTTCATACAAAGAATGCAAGGCCATTGTCTTACAAGCTATGAGATCAGATTGTTTAAGTGCTGCCTGAAATGATGTTTCATGGGTCACTCCAAAGATTGAGAAATGGCAGGGGCAAATAAATGTTCAGTCTTGGCTATTGCGAGAATTTGTCAATACCCCAACCACGACGACAGAGTAGGTTAGCTCTCATTACAGTTACACAGAATGAAATGGATAGGAATGGTTTTCTATGTGTATCTTGCTGCTGTCTTTTTAAAGAAATGAGGTGTCAGATTTGATGAGGCCATCACAATTTCACACCACTTCCTTAGTGGGTTTTCCAGATGGTCCAGTAAGTTATCAGAATGCTGACATGGTTAACCATCATCATATATAGCCTAAATTTTTGCATATGTAAATCTTTACCAAAATATAGCTTCTTGCATGATGGCTGCCAAGTACACTGAGGGATGGTTGCAGTTATCAGCAAATAAATGGCAATTATACCATTTGGCTGGAATCCACATGCACCCCATCTTGTGTTTTTTTTTTATTATTCTTAAAAGGGGAACTAGCAGGCTCTTTGCATAAGGGACATTTCTGCAAACGGTTCCTCTTCTCACTTCTAAGCCAAATGTCATAATCATTGAACATCTTAGAGGGAATCCATGTATGGCTGATATGGTAAGTGCCATATGTTACCTTTTTGCTCAATTTTAGCACTTATCAGTTTAGTTTCAAATAATGTAAGACCTGATAATGTCTCAGTGTCAAAGAATCCAAGACTTCTCAAACATTGTTTAAAGTTTTAAAACGTGTACACCTTTACTTGATTTACAGATGATGGCTTCAAACAGCACAAACAGTTCTACTGAGACAAATCCGTCCCAAGCTAGCGGCCTTGCTGTGGGTTTACCATTGTTTTTTGTGGTGTTGGCAGTAATCATTGGAAGCGTGGCATATTTCTACTTTCAGAAAAGGAAATCAAAACATACAATACAAAGCATGGATGATCGACAAACTAAACCCTCAGAACCCCAGCTCTCAGACTCTGATAGAAGCTGTCATCAGATTTCAGACAGCCCAGTGTATGAAAACTTTCGTGAAAGGCCTTCAGATATCAATGCATCAAGGCATTACAGCAACATGGACTTTACCTCACACAGGTAAGCAGTTTTTGTTTTTACTTTGTTATAGTGATAAATGAAATCATAGGCTGTAGGCTACATACTTTTTACAGGAAGGGATCAAGAGTTTTTTTTATTGTATCGCAATAACAATGCTTTTATGATTGTCATCATGTTATGATGTTGTAAACAATGCCATTGGGAAGTCATTTTTGGTCATTTCTGTTTTTTATTAAACACTGAACAGTCGACCATATGCCCATATGTTAAGATATAAAAGCAACTTTGACAACATGACGTTCAGTTATTTATAAAATGCATGTTTTTTTTAACTTGTTCAAACAATTGTTTTTTTTATGAAAGGTTTCCATCCAAGAGTGACATTTTTCAATTGTTTTGTAACTGTGGCCACATTTGGACTATCAGTTGTTCTCGGCTGAGTTGTCCACATTCTGCTAATCCATCCTCTGTGTGTTTGATGAATGATGACTGATTAATGGGCATGTAAATGTTATACTGTGAGGTTTCCAAGAAAAACACACTCTGCTGACTATGCTCTATTTCTCAGAGGCCCTGACGACCCAGCTGACCCTTATGTACAGCGTTATTCCGAACATGATGCAATTTATAGCAACGATCCCACCTTCAGCTACAGCAGTCAGCCAGACAACCATGAGGAAGATGTTTACATTGTGCCAGATGCTTGAAAATGGTTATTCAGAAGTTATTTTTTTACAAAGGTGTCAAAATGTCAAAGACGTTTTGCTTGTCCTATACCTTTAGCAATCATTAATTTTCAGTCCTTTTGTATCATCTTTCTTCCTTGAGTGCAGTTTTGAAAGCAACAGAGAACCTTGAAATATGTACTGTACCACAATATATCTTTAAGTGAAGGGATAGTTTTTTTTCTTGCTAAAAATAGCTGAAAAGGTTAATTTCACTTCTTCTTCCCTAAAGGAGGAGAAACAATGGGGGTTATTCTGTGCCACCTTTGTGAAACAACAGAGACCGTAATCTCACCACTGTAGTTTTTTTTTCAGAGATGTGGACCACGATCTGCACAAAATATGACAAGTGACAGACATAAAAACCTTTGACCCTCAAAGCTGTTTAGTTTGAAAGGACAAATTTGTATTTAATTGGCAGAATTGATCTTTCATTGTAGTATTACCAGAAATTCACCAAAGAGCTCTTTGGTGTTTGCTCACTCTCCCATTGAGGAGCTATTTAGAGAACTATTTAAAACAGTTTAATAGTCCTCGACTTTCACATTCCATTGTATACTTTGGGTGGCAACAGGGCCTTTCAAAGTTGAAGATTAAGGACATTTACATTATACCTATGGTCTGGCGACAGAGGATGTACACTTGAGTAGAAGAACAGTCGTCTGGGAGGTGCCGGACATAACTGTCCCGCCATAAAGAAGACTGAATTTCTTGTTTGTATGTGCCAGCATATTGATTGATTGATTGTTTCATTTACTTTCCTGTGCTGGTAAATTTGTCACGCCCTTTCTTATATCTGCCAAGAGGTGCAATGTGTGTGGGTTGTGTGTGTGTGGTGTTCGCTTTTGTCTGTGAACTTTATTCTTTCGTAAAGGTGAAGATCCTGGTTTGAGTCACTCTATGAGATGAGTCATTTGTGTTTGAGGACATTTTATATTTTTATGGCTAAGAGCATTGTCCTCTGTAGCATAAAAACAATTTTCGTGTAATGGCAGCTAAGATTGACATTAATTAAAAAATATCAAGTGGCTCACTGGCACATTACATTTTTTACGAGTGTCCCAGAGAACATTAATTTTCCAGTCAAGGCCAGAGTTATGTCAAGGCTGTTATACTGTGAGGGGCTTGCATATCTATTGTATCTTTAAGTAGTATGGAAGACCTTGACCTTAAAATAGCTTATCGCACAGAATGGTTTATTGCTCAGAAGGAATAAAAACTGACTCATCCAGAAATATTTGGGTGGTTTGTTACGAAATGAGGTTGATTCTGTTTTTAAAGAATGGCTGCGAAACACACAGAACTAACTCAGATTTTCAGTAAAGAATTGTTAAACGCATGTGAAAAACTAAATTCTTTTCTCATGATTCCTTTCTCAACCCAAATGAAAGGAAAACACCAACTTTTTGGTTGGGCTGGGTATCACAAGCACAGAAGAGAAGGGTATGCACGCTCTTATGTTACTCTAAGGTAGTCTGCATATGCAGTCTGGTTCTCACATACTGATCTGCTGTCCAGCTCAGTATGGCTACTAGCCCTATTTCCTCTTCTTTCTGTTTGCTTGAGATAGGGAACCAATCAAAAACTGGTGGGCTTCACGTGTCATTTGCTTCAGATTATGACGCACCTCACTCCATCTTGTTTCTACAAACATCATCGGAATCATTGATTGGTTGTCAATGTTGATCTGCATCAGTTTGCTCCTTGGGTGATGAGAGGAAAGTAGTCAGACTGAGCCACACAGCAGATCAGTTTGTGAACCAGACTACTGTAAATGGGCTAATGTTTTTGTAATTAAGAGACTTTTAAGAGTCTTTAACAATGTACGTGTATGAGTTGTTAGCAGTCTTGCTCACTACTGCTCTTCTTCTGTACTTCATTATTGTGTTTTGTTTGTTTTTGTTTTTGTTGTCATTTGTATGGGTTGACACACATGTTTTATGGCTTTGAACACAGTAATATTCAAAATATTGCAAAATATTATTTTATTAATATAGACTGCACGCATGTAAGGACAAAATATCATTTTGAAATGAGAGGGAACAAGCAATACATTAGGTAATGTCAAAGTTTGTAAATAGCAAATGTATATATTTTTTGTAACAAGTTCAAACAAATATTACACAACACAAGCTTACAAAATAAATTAACAATAAATAATTCATGTATTAGCTATAGAGGTGTCAGTTGTAAATATCAATGTTGACAATGACACAGTTTTGTCTGTAACATAGAATAAAAAAAATCTACATAACAGGTTGATGTGTTTCCTCCCTCTAAGTTTAAAAGGAACGCTGCTCATTTTGGATTAAATTTCCATAATAAATACTCCAAAATTTTTTCCATCTTCTCAAGTTATCATGGGTCAAGCACAGTGGCATTTGCTAACGATCAAATCATTAAAGGGTGTGAGCTTCAACTTTCCTCGACTGTCATAGTGCATGAGGATCATCGGCTCGTAGGCTGCTGGCACACAGCAGGGCCGAGGTGTGGCGCCTTTGGTCATGTGATGCATACGTGACTTTACCTGTGTGTGCATGCTGGCTGGCTTATAGTTGTGGGGGCAGGAGCCTTCGCAAAAGTACATGTTGTAACTGCTGGGAGCCACGACCCAGTCTGACCAGCCTATGTCTTTGAAAGAAACATTCAACGACTTCCGGCAGCACTTGTTTCCCTCATCACAGCCTTCATCCCTTGTGGACCGGGCTTGCCTTTGTTTGCCCTTTCCATTGTGTGATATGAAGTCCATCTCTAGGGTTATCTTAGGGATATCCTGAATTGTTCTTGATCCCATAACAAAACCTACATCCACAATTAAAGTACTGTTACTAGATCGCATCCTCCATTTTTCAGCTGCAGCTCTTATGTCTAGCGTCACATTTCTAGTACAAAATCGTCTCTTCCTTACTAATTTTCCCATGTGGTGAAAGTAAATATTTCCCTCTTCATTTTCATATACGACAATGTGAATCTTAAGTTTATTACGTGAACAGCCAGGGTCAGCACTGTGGAGATTCAGTTTGGCCTGAACCAGTGTCTGCTCTTCTCTGCTAGGGGGTGTTCGGTGGAAGTCTGCCCTATACCAGACAGCCGCTGGATCTATGAGATGTTCACCCTTCTGCATTCTTACTGGCACCACTGGAAAAGAACAGAGAGTTGTTCAATTTATTTGACCAAATATTGTAATGGTCACTGATATCAATGGCATGTGGGCGTGAGATTTCCGATTCTTGAACTTTGGAACCTTCTGGCATTGTTCCACATCGACAGATGTGTATCAGTTGGTGATGATTGTTGTTGTTACGTCAGCTGTCCGAAACCGATTGTTTAGGCTACTACATGAAACATGTCAGATGAAATGTCACTGGATGTTTACTTCAGCAACTCACAAAGGACTCATTCAAACAAAGAAGTAATGCTTAAGTAAAATGCGGACAAGCCAGTCTCACGCTCTCAAAATTGCATCACAACCTTTTTTAAGCATTCAGGAGTAATTTTAGTCAGGATAATTATTTGAGCAAAAAGGGGGCCAGGCACATTTCTGATGCTACATGAATAGAACACTCAGGATTTTGCAGCATCCTGGACTGACTATAATGGTGTATACAGTGAGGTACAACCACATACCACTGACCCTGACAAAGTGTAAGATCATTTAAAAGTATTTAAATAATTCACACATGATTCATACAGCATCTTACACAGCCCACATCAAAGAGTACAACATTAACGACAGAATACTACTGAAACTAATTAATGGGCAAATAATGCTTACCAGAGACTGGACGGATGGTTGTTGAGTCTGTGTGTGTGTGATGTGGGAGTGTATCCTCCTGAGAGGCGTTTCCCCTGAGCAGTTGCTGCGTCTCCCTGTACTGCTCAAACAACCTGTCCAGCTCCAGCCCTGACTCCTTAGCTTTGAGCTCTGGCGGTCGGTCCATTCCCAGGTAGCTCAGGATGCTGGCCTTCAGGGCGTCCAGCTGGACGGCCCTGTGTGTGTCCCCAGGCTGACCGTGAGCCCTACACCAGACAGGGCCCAAACAGAGAATCAGGGTTCCAAGGGATAAAAGAATGCACTGGGCAGCTAGGCAGAGCATGGCAGGGTTGTCAGCGTGTCAGAGTATAAATGAAATTCCACACATGCTTTTGCATTTATAGATGCTGGCCACACCCCTTTTCAAAGTCAGTCCTTTACCTGCTTACCACCCACAGTGGTGTTTGCCCTCTTGGATAAGAAACGTGTCAAACATGGACTAGTTTCTCAGTTAGATTTTTATCATCCTCGTGCTGAAATATTCCACATATGGTGACAGCCAAGCATCTACATTATCACTGAGCTAATATACAAAATATGGACTCACAATGAGTACACTACACGTATAACATAGGAGTGAACATGTAGTAGCCTGTAAATGTCATAATTCTCAGACCACTGCCATTATATATAAGGAAGTAATATATAAGAAAATGACTAATGAAGAAGTTCTGTTTGAATAATGTTCTTATTTGGCCTTTTATGTAAGTATGGTGCAATATCAAGGGATTTGGAGTCTCCACCCACAGACTGCAATCTTTAGTGTGATTTCTGATTTCTGAGTTTTCCTGACCTTGTCCAGACTGATAAAAAGCAGTAACTTTCTCCCTGCCTGGAATTTGTTTAGTCATCATGCAGTCCCCTTTTACTGTTTTACTGACCCACTAAACAAAACAGTAACCCCTTACAGAAATACTGGTTTTCACAGCAAGTTATTTTGGGACTCAATCCAAATTTAATGGTTTGTATCATTTTCCTACGTTGTACAAGTATGTTGATTCCATGGGCCTATTACATATTAAACACATTCCTAGAAACCACAATGACCATTACAGTTTCCGCAACCAATAAAATGATCATTATGACTATGCATGGAAACTGGCTGGATTTTATATTGACACCGCTGTAAATTCTGCTCATCAGTTAATTCTATAAACTATCTTATCAGTTTCTTACTGTAGACAGTCTACACAGGTTTTCAGTATAAACATAAGACTATAATGTAACCTAAGATGGCCATAATGCTTATTAGAATGAGGTGAACCAGAGTAGAGCTGTGTTGTCTATTTCAATTTTGCTTTCAGAAAGATCCATGGTCTGAAAAAACATGCTGATAAGAGGAGTCAATAATGTCAGAGACAAATGATTCCAGTGAATTAAAACATTCCACTCTTGGTTCTATTGGATACCCAATACTCAATTCCCATCCCTAACTATGACCAATGAAACCATTAGAATTTCCATGACTTCTGTCTTATGACGCCACTTACAATCATATATTCCTAAATTATTTTAACCCTTACCATTTTACAAAATGAATGTAAAGGGAAAAGGTCCTTCCTTTACTCATTTCATGGCTAAAAGAAAATCCTAGAGTGTTTAGGCTTGTCTGGAATTGCAGCACAGAATGATTCACCAATAACAATCATGGGCCTCACGAATATGTAAGAGTGTGTAAGAGGCACAGAGGGATGATTCAGAACCTTTAATGGGACATTTTTGTTTTTCATTGTTATGACAGGTAGCACTGAATAAACTGGCTTTGTCAGAATTACAAAAGAGGACTGCTATATTTGAAACTGTTTGAAAAAAAATCCCCACATGACAACGCAAGATAAAGCACTCCACACCCATGAGGAATTCTGTTGGGGTGCAAACAAAGCCTGCCAGTCAGTGTCAGACTCTTTAATTCTTTACACTCTTGCCTTAAAAAATAAACTTAAACAAACTTAAGATACATTACTATCTTTCCATATCATTCCTTCAAATTACATTGATCATGTTTAGTCTTGCTGGCGGAAAATGTAGCCTAAATAGTCTATCTTACTTAAAACTTTCATGTTCAAAACTGTATTTATTTGTACGTTAACCAAACAATAATGTTAAATCATTGATCGTTCCCACAGGAAACACACCATGTAGCCAATTCAGGACTAAGAACAGTGCTACAAAGAGCCCCAGCTGCCTGCATGTTTGCTCTGATGGCCTACTGTGACAGGAGCTGTGTGTTTCTATACAGGGCTCTGACTGTGATGGCTATATAGCTCCTCCTTGTGGTAGATACCAATTGCCTGTTTTTTGTTGAATACTTTGCCCTCTCAGGTCTTCTTGAACATTTCTTCAGCTGCACATTCATGGATGTTTCCAAGCACAGCATTCACGTCACAGCATTGTTAACCTACATTAAGATATAACCACAGAGAAGTGAATTGAATGATTTTTGAGTGATGGGGGTGGTAGCATAGTGGTTAAGGAACCTGGCTAGCGTGCAAGTCGCCTGAAAAGTTGTGGGTTTGCATCCCAGCTGATGATGATTCATATCAAATAAGTGCAAAAGCAGGCACACAACACACACATTTAATTAAAAGCTTTTTGATGTATCACATGCCTTACCAGTCTCTGTATGTGTTGTTTGTTATGTTTATGTCTGTAAAATTGCCTTAACAGTACTGAGAGGACTGCAAGCATGTTGGCATTTTGTTGAATGTCTTCAGAGAGTGAACACACTGGGGAATCAAACTCTAAAGCTACAGTTTTCATGCTCAAGCTATCCTGCTAACGAGTGCTGTTCATTCTGGGTCAGCCCTGGAGCAATTCGCAGAGCATAAAACAAGAGATCTGAGAAGCAGTGAACTGTGATTACGCATTTCACAATAGTCTGTAAAGCCCAGTGTACATAATCAGATCAAGGAAATGTGGTGGATGAATTGTTTGGACATGAGTGAAAAAGTAGGCCTTTAATAACTTGTGCTTGTGATTATCATGTATTCAGAACTCAGCAGGGATTCTTCAATGACGGAATCAAAGCTATTCTATTATGGGTGTAGTCTCCCTTCCTTGCTGTGTGTGCACAAAGAGGTGGATGTAGGCCTGCATAGGTTCAGAACAGCTTCAAAACAAACTTGACAGAGACTAAGCCAGAGGCTTGTTTTGGTGCCACAATGTTGCACAATCAATGTCCCATTGTTACATCAAGCTTTATGGTGCCACTTGGAGGCAGGCAATAATCAATTGAGCTATTCTGCTCTAGCCTACCAGGTCATTGTTTACATCACGTGACCAAGTCCTGGTCACTAGACCTTGTTGTCTTTGATGTGACAAGTGAAGCCTACAACAAATAATAATGATCTTTCAGATATTATTTTTAAATTATTGTTATGTTTGTCCCTAATGCTTACCTTAGGTGATGTTCTGGCCATTATGGTTAACCGGATGTTGTGATGTTTTAGCTGGTGAAAAATCTGTAAAAAGCACATTGAGTATCACTCCGTGTTATGAGTGTTTCTTTATTCGTCTGAAAGTGTCCTGGGTATGACAATTATTGTAGGATTTGCTCTGAAAAAAATAGCTAGTCATAGTGACAGAAACTGAGTCAAGTGACAGAGAAGGTGAACAAGGCAATAGGCTATTTCGGGAAACAGACCCACCACATGCATGTAATGCTCTAGTTAACAGTCTGGATGAAAATGGTTATGAGACAAGTGCCTTCGAGCTCACACGCTTTACTGGCCTAGACTATTTCGCTGATTATGTGCATTATGCATTGCACGCCCTTTCAAGCTTAGCCCAGTAGGGGCGAGCGGGTTAGATGACCATAAGTATAAGATGAGCCACCCCTTTTTACTTGGAAACTGTAAACAAAATGTAATCATGTGATGGGAATTTTAGGTAGAGGGAACAATTCCCCTCAGTCTGTAAAAAAGGAAGGGCATGAGAAATAAAAATCAGTTCTTGCACCCTGGGTAGGTTCCATTGATCTATAGCCTACTATAACACAAATTATTTTGCTTGGTCACCATTGGAGGGTATGTGGGAAGCGGTTGAATTGCTCTGCCAATTACCAAAATCCTCATCTGGTCAGGTGACTCCGGCATGCTCGAAATAAGGAGATCTCTCCGGCAGTCTAGATGCTGCTGTGGAGTGAGCTGTGGATTGCTCATAGCCAAACTGATGTGGAATATTTGAGGCAATGGACTAGAATTTAAATAGCATATTGGTGGACCGTTTTTTTCCACAATGGACGAACCAAATATTCTCAGACGTCGTGGTCTCCAGGTAGGGCGCAAAGATGGTCACTTAACGTTATTTGTGACTGAACACATCTTAGAATTTATTCAACAGCTAGTCGCTTCCATTTAACATTGATATTAAGACACATGCTGACAGTAGCCTATTTTGCAGATTAGGCTTTAAGATGTTGCTGCGACCCTCCATCCCGCGTTGCTCGCAAATGATGCTGGATACTGTGTCTTTGGAACAGCAGCATCTCGGTGGATATTCAGGCTACAACATTAAACCTGCACGGACAAATGTGTCTTTTATCTTCTTTATGGAATTTTAGGCATTGTTTTACGGTTACCATCAGTCTCGAATATCGTTGCCCCCGTTGACTTGCCTGTTATGAAATTATAGACAGGTCTACCATTAGACGTAGACCAAGCGTAAGGCGGTGGCACCACGACAGTGATTGTCTCAGGCAACGTCCAGGAAGATACATTTAATAAGATTAAAATACCTTTTGAGCAATTTATTTACATAAACGACATGACTAACCTACAAATTGCACACTAGGATGTAGCTCAGTGTCCCCACACAAATTAGCCTATATCTATAGAAATAAATGGCCTAATAGATTCCCTTTTCAGTTGCCATGGTGATATGAGAATTTTTTGTCCCCTTTTGATTTGCTTGTGTTGTTAGAGTTAGGTTTTATGAATGGCTATACCCATAGATTATCTTAACCCCCCATGTAAATTTGGTGTTTTTTTTAAGATCCTCATTTGGTGGTTGTAGCCTATCAAGTTGTTCATAATAGGATCTTATTGTGTGCTGAAATAAGTTAGAAGAGCCTATAGGGCCTGCTTAGATTTTCTGTAGGCTGTAGGAACCCAATTCACGTTTGCCGGGGCATACCCAGCCCACATCAGGCAAAATCAAGGTTTCATTAGGCCACAGTTAGGCCTGTATGTAAATCATGGGAAAAAAAACTCCTCACGATGAATAAATGATTGATTTCTGATTTTCTGAAAATGGGTTGCAATTGCTTAGTAGCCAGACGATCCTTCAGAGCAAATATCAAATTTGGTCGCGGTGCATCTGGGTTTCCCCTACAATTCACAAGGATTTGAATAATGCAGAGAAGTAGCCACACGTGGTGAGAAATTCAAAACACACAGACTGACATACTCTGTTCACCCTCCTCAGTGTGTGTGTGTGTGTGTGTGTGTGTGTGTGTGTGTGTGTGCTGTGTTGTTGCAACATGTGAAACTAGTTTGTCCTGTTCTGTTTTGTATTAACCACCTGTATGTTTTGTAAGAGCTTCGCCTCTGAGTCACAAATGCGCTGGTGGGCTACTAATGGGCTATGGCTACTAATGGACTAAAGGGTTACTGATGTATAACTAGGTCCTCCTCAAAGTAGTTCAAGTGTTGTACAGACAAGTTTTAGAGATCTGATTGATGTCAGTAGGAAGAAGAATGAGAGAAATTGGTACGAAACAGATTGAACTGGAGAACCAGCTTAGCAGCTTATGCTAACTGAATGGGGCACAGGAAAAAGAAACTTAAACATAATGTCCTTGCCCTTATTGGTTAGCATTAATTGCTGTTCCACTTGGCCTACGTTGTACTATTTTTTTTTTTGTTCTTCTTGCTGACACTATTCAGTGACCTCAAACAACAGAGCTGTGGAGTGATTTACTCCAGACAATCTGCTGAAGTCTTTGAAGGTTCAAAATTTTGGGTTAGGGAGGACATTTTATTTCAGATAATGAACTCAAGGTTACGTCACCTTTATGGATACTCTGAAAGCATCATTTATTGTTATTGTTTATTAAGGAGGTATTGTTTGGACAAAACTACCAATACATTTCCATAGTCTCATTTACTCAGCTTAGTTTGGCTCAACACAAGTTGTAGCCTGGAACTGCTTGTTGAGTGCAGCTGAGAACAGAGTACATTCCAGATAGGCTCAGTTTGATCACTGGTTGAGAAAATATGTAGCCTTAGGCTATTCACAATTCACAAACATCTATTTATCTATCACTCGTCTGCCAAGAACCTATAAACATAAAAAAACAAACATCTATGTAGCCCATCTTCATTTGAACATCCACATTTTTAGAGCCTATAACAGTTAAGCTATGTATAACGTTTTAAGCATTAGGGTTTATGTGTCATTTTTGTTTGACATAAGGTAGTAAAATCAAGTTATGTTTCTTATCATTGCAGAAGGAGTTAAGTCTTCCACGAAGAGGAAATATGTAAGTACATAATTAATCCAGCCACCAAGTTTATTATTGGCTCAGGGGGAAAAAGATCATCTTGGCCATCAGAGTTGGGGCAAGAAAGGACTTTTAAAAGTTGGCATTAGAACTTAGGCCTAGGTATTGAACTTTTAAGAAGGCCTATGTTTAATTGGAGACTATTTTAGGCTACCTTAAAGGGTCTTAAAGAGTAGACATCCTGTGCTCCTTGACTTGTATGTTGCTTGTTACAGATTTTGTTAAAGTTGGTAAAATTTGATTTATTATGATTGTATTTGGGTATGACATGCCTCATAACCTCATTTAAGAATCAATAAGCATATCACATGGAGTATCAAAAACATTTAGCCTTTCGGTTCTAATTTGCACACAATAATAGACTCAAGCACTGGTTAATCAGTACACAGACAAGGAATTTCTTAGTACAAACAGGCAGCTACACCAATATTTAGAAAGAAAAAAATCAATAATATAAGTAGCGGGCTATCACTTTAGGTAACATCTAATGCATGACATGACATTAGGTTGAATGAGACTTTATCGTCTATGATTTCATGGAAAGGTGAACTGCATATTTATGTTTTTGGGTTAGCCCTGTACACTGCATGTTGAGAATCTCAGTAAATTATGAATATGATACACGAGGACACTTACTCATCATAGTTTAACACCATGATTGTGAATCAATTTTTGCCTGCTTAGGTGCAACTGAAAATTTGCAAATAATGATTTCTATTATCCCTCCCTCCTGCCTCTGGTATGGTGTTTTGCTAGGGTCCTTGTCACTACTGGTAACATGACAACTGCCAACTCAGGTTGCGCAGGTAGCACAGCTTCTCCAAGGTGGTTCATCCATATGTGCTGTTATAAGAAGGTTTGCTTTGTCTCAAGAGCATGAAGGAAACAGCACGAGACAAGCTGTTAAATAAAGAGAATTGGACAGGGACACAGAAAGTCAGCAATCCAACACCAGGACCAGTAGCTGTTATATTGTACAAAAAGCAACAGGATAGACATTGCTTGAACCTCACAAAGTGGCTTTCAGCAAGGACTTTGTGGTTAATCAAATTTTAGTTATGATTACAATTATGGCCCCAAACAATCTAAAAAAATCATATTGGGAGCAAACAATTATTTTGTCACATTCACCTCTTTGCGAGTAGGCCTGGACTATAGACTTTAATTCTGGTTCTGTGACACATACTCACCATATGAAGGGACATTTACAAATTATGTGAAACCTCATGAAAAGGTCCATGAAAAAATTTCTGTTAAATTGTTTTTGTAGAGTTAAATAAATGCACCACGTTTCAAAAGTTAAAGATGTATTGTGTCATATAATCATGATGTCAATATTGATCAAAATAATCATAATTATAACTACACCCTGTAGTTGGACCTGTGCTCACTGCCCAGCACTTTGCATACTGATTGGCATTCGCCATAGAAAAATGCCATTGGCTGGTCAGTCATTGATGCATCATTGACTTCTCAGATGAGAGCTGGCTCACACTAAGCACATGCGAGAGATGTTAAAGGGATACTAAGCTACATTTTATCCTGTTTTCAGGTTAATTTGCCAGCTTTATAGTCACTTTTTATGGGTAAATTGCCCATTATGGAGTGAAAGAAGGCTCTCTCACCTCCCCCTGCAGGTTCTTTGTGCATTTACTGTAGAGCCCCAATGTAAAAAGAAATGCAAACTGAGCATATTGAATTTGCATTTATTACCATGTCAGTCAACATTCGTCTTAATATTCTTTGGTTTGCAAACCAATCCACATGTATTGCTGAGAATTTAGGATGTTGGTGCTCCCAAAAAAATCAGTGACTGTATAGTGACTGTATAGTTAAAAAAATGCAGATGTGCCTGGTGTGCCACTAAAAATGGGTTGTCATAGTTGGGACAGCAACTATAATTCAATTGTAGTTACCAAAAAGGGCACCATTTAGCCAAAATGGACCATTTCAGCTTTAATGTAAGGTTGTGATTAGACTCATAAAACTGCATTTGAGCTTATTTTTGATGAATCAACATTAAATAAATTCAGTTTGAACACAAGAGAACATGGTACAATACTCCAACACTATACTTATCCATACAATACTTTTGCATTCATTGTATGTCAACTTTAAAGGGCTAGGGGTGCTGTGGGGAATGCTATACCACTCCCAGCATCATCCAGTATTACTGATTTGGTA
Source organism: Tenualosa ilisha (assembly GCA_015244755.2). Taxonomy (NCBI): domain Eukaryota; kingdom Metazoa; phylum Chordata; class Actinopteri; order Clupeiformes; family Clupeidae; genus Tenualosa; species Tenualosa ilisha. The sequence continues at coordinate 1,330,183 of PYXC01000541.1, forward strand.
ATGGGTCAATCATAGACATTTGGACAGACTTCTATGGGCTAACCAGCAGTACCCTGACTGTTGTAGGTACCGAGATGAAATCTTCACAGCCATTGTTAGACCTGGGTTTTCTGGGTTTCTCCCTGGGAAGGACACTCTGGTGGTGCATTGAGTGCATTTAATTCCTGGGCGGCAAACGCATTAATTCCATTAACTGGCCCTCACATTCCGCAACTCTGAACCTTTGGGACATTATATTTTGGCGCATCCAACACAGCCAGATAGTGTTACAAACTGGTCGAGATCCAGATCCCGGTTTGGGGAATCATACAGACTAATCACTAGTTGCTGTGATGAACTTCACACACATTGAAGCAGCCCACAATTTCATACTTTTATTTGACTTTCTGTATTATTTTAAAACCAGCCCTCAGTGGAGTGAAGACAGGGTTTACCATTGTTGTGCCATGTATTGTCAACAAATTAGGCAATGTAGGCCTATACCATCTGTGATAGGCTAGATGTGTTCTTTTTGTGTCATGTATGAACGGCTTGAACAATTTTAATTTATCAAATTCATCAAAATTCTCATGCTTGTTTGATACTATGTGGAATAATAATAATAATAATAATAATAATATGTGTCATTTGTAAGGCACACGCCCAGACACGGGCCTACACCAAGATAAAAACTTAAAGAAGAAGAGATGTAACACAATAGGGCCTAAATAGTTTTGTGAAGACTTCTTTAGGCTAGAATATAGGCAGACACTAATAAGCCTATCCAGAAATTTGGCATGTGACGTAGAGCCTATCCAAATGAGCGAATGAACTCTATGATCTCCTTTCAAAGGCAAGTCACATCCTTCGGTGACAACTTCCTCCTGCATGTTTTTCCAGGGTTAGCTGGCGAACTCGTCTTGGTAGTACTGTAATAGTCATATAACAATATTGTGGCCGCCAAGTGTGATACAGTTTTCTGTAACTTGTAAGAGGATACTTTTTACAGAATCAGACGTGAGAGACCCGGGACTTCTTTTGTAGTTTGACTACTATGTGTCACTGGAAAGAAATAACGCGATGATGGCATCTCTTGCCACAAGTCGCCTGTCTACTCAAATTTCTTACGTGATGGAGTCTACTCGTCTTGTTTCTGTAACTCCTGCAACGACACTCTCCTCTTCTACGTGGATTTACTCATTTTGAACTCGGATAGCCTAATTAATGGTATTTTTATGAAATCGTTGGAAAAACTTACGCCTCTCCCCAGTCGACAGCATGTCCGATCGAAATTATTGGACAGTGTGTTCCAGTTATAAAAGCCAGCTTGTGACGGGAGCGTTACTAAAACGCAATAAAGGGTAATTAACCAATGTCTTATCAGTTAATACTATACAACTACCAGCTATTTTATTTATTAAAACTTAAATGCATTTGGCCTTAGCTTAGGAGGCTAACTTGCGCGTAGATCTGAAGTTTGTTTAGGGTAGATAACAAAGTAGATTAGAACACTGATAATCTAAGTTTTAGAGACGTGTTCGTGTTTATTTCATTGCAAATGTAGGCTTGAATTCGTTTTCGTGTCGAGTAGACGTTCTTTGTGCGCCGTAGCCTTCAATAGCTCTTTTACATCCGCCCTGTTTTGTTTCCGAACGAGTAAACGTGGCCATTGCAAACCACACGCGCTTTTGTATGCATCGTCTTGGGGTGGTCAACCTCACCCTCACCCCCACCCCCATCTCACCCCACCCCACCATCCACGAAAAGCTTATTTCGGAAGCATGTTAGAGCCTTAAAAATTAACGTTTCCTATGGAAGGCGATTTTGCTCCTGACTTGCTTATTGGTCTCTAATTGATTGTCATTGAAATGTTGTACATAGTGTCCATACCTAGTCTGAACGATGGCTAGATGAGGGACGGTGGTTTTGCCTTCACGTGTTGCAGGCTACTAACACCTGTAATCTTTTGTTACTTTCCTTCCCTCCATCCTTCTTTCTACGTAGCACTGATACGCATTGTAGATTTTTGTTATCCATTAGGATAATCGGAAAGGCGCATTGCCACTGTCTAGCATGCCAAAGAAGTCACTTTATTGCCATACTTGGGTAGCTGTATATATCAATAGGCTATAGAGTTATGTACAAGGTAAGCTATTTTTGTGTAAAGATGTCTCATCAGTTGATTAAGAGCTAGGCTATACTATTGCTGGTACTTTTAAATCTTTGAATTCTGCTCCAGTTTCCCCCTTTTTAGTGTGATTTTGGACTTTGCAGAGTTTGCTTTGTTTGCCGACCTAAAAATGTCAAGCTGTGTCATATCTTCCACCTTTCTAGTTTTAGGGCATCCCTTTTTACATTACATGCATGAGTTTCACAAGATGGCACAGCGCCCAGAGTTCTCGTATTTGGACTACATAATCTGTATCATTTGCAGATGTCAGGCAATAGACATGGAAGACAAGTCAGTAGACCATGAATCAGATTTTCTCTGTGTGTGTGTGTGTGTGTGTGTGTGTGTGTACCTTTTGGTCCAATAGTAAAAACAAAAGGAAAAGCCTGGCAGTTGGGACCCCTTCGCCAACATTGTCCCGACCTTTGTCTCCATTACCTTTCCAAACAGGTATGTAAAGGTCATGGTGCTTACATTCAAGATGGAGAATAAAATTGGAGAATTCTTTTACTGTACTATGTTAAGATTCTACTTGAGGTCTTTAGGCATTGCAGTCATATAGGCATATGGAATTGCCTTACATGCAGTGATGCAGTGCCATATGCATTGCATCAAATTAAGCTCACAAATGTGAATCTAAAACCATCACTCGGGTTATGTTTCTTTTCAGCCGGTGGTAGTCCATCAGACAGTCCCAGAAATGTTTCAAGCAGCGCTTCAGTCAACTTCCCCTTTATACGAAAGTAAGATGTGGTTTTCCTTCATTGAGATTTGGTTACTTTACTTTATTCACTCTGTTTTAATTGCAAAACTGCACCTTGATCCACGTTTTTTTCTAGATTGCTAAGTGAATTATTTCATAATCAAGCTAAATGTCCAAAATCGCCCCACATGAAATGCTGCAAGGACCACAGTATGTAGGTTTTAGATTTGAGATTTTTCCCCTCATGGGAATTGTGACATTATCTTGAGGTATCCATTGCTCTTTTTGAAGGTCAGCAGTGCAACAGAAACATCTCCTGGTGTAGGTTTTACATTGAAGCAGGCCACCACTTTACCCTGAGGACTTATGGACTTGATATTTGTTGTTGCAATTACCCAGAAATCAGTGCACAGCCTACTTACTCAAGGCTGCTGTAATTATGGGATGAGAACTCATTTTCTCTTATCAGCTCCATGTAACCGGAAATGTTCTCAGGCTCTTGCCCTCAAAACTCAGTGAGATTTGTCGTTGATTAATCCCTTAACATGTAAGTGTATAAACACAGCATCCCAAAAATGTTGAATGGAGGCAGAAATGTTCACTGTATCAAGCTTTTTGCTGTTCTTGAAGATAATTGGAACAGCAGCACAGGTCATCGCATTTAAAGCATTATGAATATGTGTTCTCAGACACAGATGAATTCTTTCCGTAGAGGAAAAAAGCTGTCTATGTTGTGTTACAATAGCAAATATAAAAGTTTAGCATATACTAATGCTAACTGGATATTGTGTAATTTTACCCCCAGTCACTGTTGTGGAATTAATGTTCCATGCTTTCCACACTTTAACTTGACTGGGTGCATGAGACGAGGTTAACCACGATCCATAAGCATTGACACTGCCTGAAGGAAAACAGCAGATCACAAGATTAGAGGGTGCACAGGTGTGCTCTGTTTTCCCTTACTCACTGAATAATCATTAGCTCACCTTTTGTCAGTTTCGCACCTCCTTTGTGTCACTTTGTTGAACCTGATTGTCGTGTTTTTTTCTTCTTGTCGCACTGAGTGTAGCCTTTTTGTACTACATATAATTTTACTAAGATATCAGAGATTTATTTTTCATTTTTAAAAGTCACTCATCACAATTGTTCTATTTGTTTCTTACATTATTGATAAATCCCATTAGTCCAGTTGACCTCCTCCTTTCAGACGTGTATATTTTAGAGGAGTCCATATTTAATGGCTAAACTCTTTTTCTTCATGCTGTTTCCTATAGAGCGGATGCCAGAAGATGGTCTGTGGCCTCCCTGTCCTCGGGTTATGGAACCAACCCCACCAGTTCCTCTGTCTCTGTGAGTGGAATGTGGTGATCTTTGTGTTCGTAAGACTTGAAGATGTAGAATAGCGTTTCAGCCTTTTTGAAGTTCAATTGTTGGGGTGAATTTGGAAAAAAGTTTCCTTGAGGTCACCCATTCATCCAAGAATGTCCTTGCGTGTTCATTTCATGGGACAAAGTCATCGTACAAAATATTTTCTTTTCTTGGAAATTTTAGGACGTTTCTTTAATTTCATTTAATTTCATAGCTAAGACAAGGGCCTCCACAACTATGGATGTAATAGATGGCAGTGGAGAGAAAGTTGACCGAAAACAAGCCTCCTTGTCTTTGCTTTGCAGTTTTATATCGTAATGCATGGAGCCCACAATGAGGTCACCATCTCCCAACAATGTACCATTGAGCTGTTGTCAGTGAAGTCTTTATGTAGTGGGAAGCACAGAAGCTTCTCTGGTTTCCTCCTTCAAGCTGTTAGGCTGTCATATGCGCTTCTCTCATTCTACTCTGGTGATATCTGAGCTTGGGCCTGAGAAATGGTTTTGGAATTCTGGCCAGTGTAGCAGGCATCTCGTGGGACCTAAGACCAGTTATGGATAAAGCTATGATCTCAGCCTTTTGGCATATTCAGTGCATTGACCGTTCCCACAAAATATCATGGGAAGGTTTAGCAAGTTGCTGTTGCTAATGTGTGTTAACCATGTCTGCTTCAGGACTTGTTGATGTAGCACAGCAGTGAATACCTTAAAACTTAATTTTGTCAAGTGATGTTAAAATGGTGACTGTGCCATATGGCTCACCAGAAAAGACACAATAGACATTCTGAATGAATTTGGGTTTCTGTAACGATTTAAGGACAATTCATAAAAAACATCCAGAGTCTCAAAGCGCATAGGTCTCTGGGGCCATGCTATTACTTTGTCAGTGTTTGCTGTTAGTGATGGACTTTTGTCTCTCCCTCTCTTGTTTGTTTTGTCTCCAGTCGCTGTCCTCCTCACAGGAGCTGCTCCACCAGTTTCCCTCCCAGCCGACTCTGGACGAGCTGCGCTTGCTCTCTAAACACTTCAGTAATGAGAGTGTGGCCGATGAAGAGGCCCAGCACCCGCCTCCTCTACGCCGCTCGCGCAGCCTCAGGTTAGTGTGTCTGACATGCTAGGCAGTAATGGTAATGGTAACAGAGTTGCATTTTCATTGACCAGTCCTTTACCAAGCTAGCCAGGCTAACACCGCCTAGTACTTCCGCTTAATATCACATTTCACTACAGCATAGTCAGGGGCCTCCCCAAAAGCTTAGGTTTCCTTCGGCTAATGTTTGGACAACCGATCAGCGACCATTTAGCGAATAGAGGAAAGGCTATGTCATCGGTGGGAGGGCTGAAAGGGATGTCACGACCGGTAGTGAATCACAAGCAGTAGCGAATGCCCCGAAGTTTTTAAGTTCACAGAAATATCTGGCCATGAGGAAGTAGACATGCCAATTGAGGGATCCCAGGCGCTTTGCATAAAGTGGAACGACGTGAAGCCATCTGGTGTCCTAGGCTATTACCAAGCACCTCATATAAGAAAAGATTAAAGCAGATGAAAGCAGTGAATCTGGTGGACTATCTACTAAAAGGCACAAAAGGTGTACAAACCTCACAAACATTTCCATTGTCAGAACCTTATCGGCACTGTTAGAACTACTTGTTAACTTAATGTACCAATTCAAAATATTTCAATCCTGTATTATTTTACAACTGTAGACTTGATGCAACAAACAACTCACTGCTCATATCTTAAAGTTCTTTTGAGTAAGCATAGATTTACTTCTTATCCAAGCACGCATACCAGATAAGAAAACATTTGTTGGAACAGTGGAGTGCCACAAAAAATATAGTAGGAATGTAACTGATTGCGTGTGATCTCCTTCAAAGCTGAGAATGAAATAAAAGGGTATATGTTGTGGTGAACTATGCATAAGATTAAATTCTGTTCCTGTTAGTTGTTTCCTGCTGCAAGTATTGAATTTACTTTTTTTTTTTGTCCTTCCTTCAGCCCGGGACGCACATGTGGGTCATTCGATAATGAGATTGTCATGATGAATCATGTTTACAAGGAGCGATTCCCAAAGGTAAAGGCCTACCACATCAGCGAGTTAGCGCATTGTTGTTTTGTTGTTTCAATACACTTACTGTTGGAACCATTTGTCCCTTATCCATCTGGTGCACCATAGCTTTGTTAGCTTTGTTAGCTTTTCTTCAATGTTTTAATGGTTTTACACTGTAGCAATTGTGTTTGCTACAAAACAGTGTTTCATAGCATTAATAGCCTAGTTGAAGCATATGCATAGTGTAAGCCATATAGCACTCAAGTTGTTGTTGTTGTTTGCGGGTGGTGTTGTGTAAGTGTTGGGATTTCAGCGTGATTCCTCACATGACTGCGGCCCTCTCTCTTAGGCGACTGCTCAGATGGAGGGTCGCCTGCTGGCGGTGATCGCTGATTGCTGCCCAGACAGCACTCTGCCCCTGGCCGATGGCGTCCTGGGCTTCATCCAGCACCAGCTGGTGGAGCTGGTGAGAGACTGCCTGGAGAAGTCGCAGAAGGGCCTCATCACCTCCCGCTACTTTGTGGAGCTGCAGGAGAAGCTGGAGAAGCTCCTGCATGAGGTGGGGGAGCTGTGGTGATAGCATCCACCGCGCACACACACACACACACACACACACACACACATACACACACTACCTCGGGGAGCTGCAATCTCAATGAAAGCATTGTGTCAGGGACAGTCAGGGAAGGCTTTGAATCTGGTGTGTGCATGTGTGTGTGTCAGAGAGAGGAAGAGACAGAGAGAGACATAGAGAGAGATTGTTTTAGATGGATGGGATGACTTTATTGTTCAGAATTGCATGCATTGGTATTTATATGCACTGCCCTCATTTGTTTGTGTCCCAGCAATCAGTCAGGCTTTTAGTGTCCATCCTCCTGTGAGTCTGCAATAGAAATGGATGCATCAAAGACTGCCAAATATGTTTTAAGGCTTTGTTATCATTTAATGTTTACTTTGAATTACCCCAGATGTTAGCTGGGCTCAACCCCTGACAGTTTCCAGTCTTGGTTGATGAAATGCTTTTGAACATGATGCCCATGTAAAGTGTCAGTAGTGTAAGCAGGGTGGCATTGAAGTTCCTTGTATCTGGTAGAAGCGGTCTTTCAAGTCAATTCCTTTGGAATTCCATTTGTTTATGCAACAGCTCATGGTGACTCATGTTGTGGAAAATCTGTGATTGTTTTGCATGATTTATGGCTTGTAGATTGTTTGGATCGTTTGTTATTTTTTCCTGTCAGGCATATGAACGCTCTGAAAGTGAAGAGGTGGCCATCATCAGTAAACTTGTCAAGAAGATTCTCATCATCATATCAAGACCTGCAAGATTACTAGAATGTCTGGTATGTGAGAAAATAAGATCCCATACACTGTAAAATTAGTTGTTAGCTGTTCAAACATGGTGACTGAATGTTACTTATTGTCTCCTTAGGAATTTGACCCGGAAGAGTTCTACCAGCGCCTGGAGGCGGCTGAGGACCATGCCAAAGAGGGCCAGGGCATAAAGACAGACATACCCCGCTACATCATCAGTCAGCTTGGCCTCACCAGGGATCCTCTGGAAGGTAATGAGGCATCACTAATTGCTCTGTCTCATTCCTATGAGGACACTGGACAGTACCGTTTCAAAGTCACCCTGGACACATCAGCTCATTGATGTTCCCCTTTATTTTCTTTTTAGGTTAGAAGGTCTAAAATTATGAAATGGTACATGTGTAGTTATATAGTAAGCACAAATAGTAAGCACAAAAAGTGTAAACAGCTGAAATATTTATATTTTACACTCAGGAATGTGGACACAATTTGCTCTGTGTCTCAGTCAGCTTCATGGAATTATCATCTGGAATGAATTTCTCACAGTTCTGGAAAAGTTCTCACTTTTGTGCTTGCTGAGTGCTTTTATTTCAGTGTGGTTGTTTGTAATTATATATTCAAGACACAAGACTGAACATTTAGATAAACATGAAAAAATCTGATTGCGTGGGCCATGGTGGCTTCCACTGTCCGGTGTGATGATGTAGGTGCTCCTTCCTCATGGTGTGATCTTGTCCCTCTTGCTCTAGAAATGGTGCAGCTTCAACAGAGCAACACGGGCAGCACTGTGAAAGAGTCCAGTGCCACTCTGGAGGTAAGGGGAACAGTGTCATGAAGGAGAGGCAGTCAGACATTCAGCACCAAGACAGACTCTTGTTCAGATATCGGGCTATTTGTAGGCCGGGCTGTTAGCAGGGATGCGCCACTATAAGGGCTTCTTTTGTGTCCTGTTTGTTGCCTCAGAATCGGCTTGGCTGTACGCCCCCGAGACGAAAGCCGCTGGAGAGGGACTTTGAGACCATTAAGCTCATCAGTAACGGGGCCTACGGGTAAGAAGACTCATTTGACACTACTTTACATATTATGCGTGCCTAATGAGAAGCCAGCGACTATAAACACTTGTCAAATCATGTCGGTGAAGGGCATTAAGAAGTACAGCTACAGTCTGAAGGTCAATTAAGATTTGAATAAAGTCCCTCAATACAGCACATCAATGCAAAGTAGAAGCATCACATGCAAAGAAACGTCATGTATGGGGCGGCTTTAATGTTCAGCATAAAATATCTAGATATGCAGTGTGTGTGTGTGTGAATGTGTGTTTCTGTGTTGCCTAATCTGTTCCATCCTTTGGGTCAATTTCCTTGTTCCTTCACTTGCCCTCACATTTGATTCATATTTAACTCTCTTCGCTCTGAGAAAAAAACAAAAACAGGCTGGTTTCTGAAACATTTTCTCTCTTACCAGTGCTGTGTACTTGGTGCGGCACCGGGAAACACGGCAGAGGTTCGCCATGAAGAAAATCAACCGTCAGAACCTGATCCTGAGGAACCAGATCCAGCAGGTCTTTGTGGAGCGTGACATCCTAACGTTTGCAGAGAACCCGTTTGTGGTGAGCATGTTCTGCTCCTTTGAGACGCGACGCCACCTCTGCCTGGTTATGGAGTATGTAGAAGGTTAGCATCACTTTCACTCTCATTTTCCCTCCATTACCCTACCTGCACCAAACGTTGGTTTTATTTTGTCATGTGGTTTCCATCCGTTGTGCAGGTGGGGACTGTGCAAATCTGCTGAAGAACATGGGCCCGCTCCCAGTCGACATGGCTAGAATGTACTTTGCAGAGACTGTCCTAGCCTTGGAATATCTTCACAACTATGGCATAGTGCACAGGGATCTTAAACCTGACAAGTGAGTTGTGAGCTGACCATCACACATGGTGATCTACATAGATCAAAATTTTTTTGTGATACTATGTTTGCTGTGTACTCTCTCCTCAGCTTACTGATCACATCTATGGGACACATTAAGCTTACTGACTTTGGTTTGTCCAAAATTGGTCTGATGAATATGACGACAAACCTGTATGAAGGACATATTGAGAAGGATACTAGGGAGTTCATTGATAAACAGGTGAGCTTCTGTGCCATACACGTACATTTCAGAACAGCAGTTTTTACTCTCTTTTTTAATTTAATTATGCCTGTATGGATGTCGTTTTTCTGTATGTTGTTTTCTCTGTGTATGTCTTTCTTTTCTTTCTATATGTATGTATTTCTGTCTTTCCTAATGTCTCTGTCTGTTTGTTTGCCCGGCAGGTCTGTGGGACTCCAGAGTACATTGCTCCAGAGGTGATTCTTAGACAAGGTTACGGCAAGCCGGTGGACTGGTGGTCAATGGGCATCATCTTGTATGAGTTCCTGGTGGGCTGCGTGCCTTTCTTTGGAGACACGCCTGAGGAACTGTTTGGACAAGTCGTCAGTGGTGAGCATTCCCTTCAGCGTTCTATTTCATTAATACCCTACTCACCCAACCACCCAATCTAACCCTAAGCCTAACCACGTCCTCATGGTCACATGAGCTGTCATGTTGAAAATGTGTTGAAAAATATATTTAGTTTAGGTTGTAAATTGGTCTAAGTTGTGCATTGTTACTGCAGATATCCATGCCATTTACTTGATATGTGTCTTCTATTTTAAGGGAAGGGGAACTTTTTCATGTGAAGTTGTAGTTGTAGTTTATGGCATCATTAAAAACTATATCCTATGGACTTAGAATCCATAAATTTCACTTCGAATCCTACAAACCTGTGCAAATTTTTCTGCTTAAAAGGGCATCATGATGGTCTAAAATTTCGATCATAATTTGTTAAAAGGTCTTGAAGAGTCTTGAATTTCAGTCGTTGAAACCTGCAGAAACACTGGTTTAGGGTCCAGACTTATTAGTGACCCAGGAGAAGTTGTGTCTTAGTACCATCTTTTGCACTTAGATGACATTATGTGGCCAGAAGGCGATGATGCTCTTCCTGCCGACGCTCAAGATCTGATCACCAAACTACTGAAGCAGAGTCCCCTGGATCGTATGGGAACTGGTGAGTTTCCTGGTCAACACGGCAGCATCCCCACAGAGACTCCACTATGAATATCACTGCAGTGCCCTTCAGTGTGTAGGAGCCCCTGACAGAATGTCCTATATCTGTGCTTGGCCTGCAGGAGGAGCAGGGGAGGTGAAGCTTCACATATTCTTCCGGGGCCTGGACTGGAATGGACTGTTGCGGCAGAAAGCCGAGTTTGTTCCACAGCTTGAGACCGAAGATGACACGAGCTATTTTGACAGTAGGTGGAGCTTGAGACCTGTGAGCTATGGTGTGTGTGTGTGTGTGTGTGTGTGTGTGTGTGTGTGTGTGTGTGAGTAAGACAGTGTTTGTTGGTGCTGGCATTGTTGTCAGCTCCAGTTGAACCATTTTCCTGTGCTGATCCACAGCTCGGTCAGATCGTTACCACCACACAGGTACAGATGATGATGAAACCAATGACGATGAGTCCTCCCAGGAGATTAAAAAGTTCTCGTCGTGCTCCCATCGCTTCAAGGTGAGATTCACAGATGACCTCATCTGTGATGTTCACATTCGCATCCTCCTCATTCCACACAAGCCCCCAATAACAGTCCCCCAGTGGCATCCATGCGCAGTTGTAGTACTTCTGTAGCAGTTCAGCAAGTGTCTTTTGTGCACCTTGAGTGACCTACTGTACGGCTCAACCTTCTCACTGTGTGTCCGTGTGTGTATGTGTATGTGTGTGTGTTTGTGTTTCTCAGGTGTACAGCAGCTCCGAGTACCTGGCGTCCCCATCCAATCTGAGCTTGTCATCGTCGGAGCGCAGCTGCAGTGAGGAGAAGGAGGACCGGTGGGATGGCCAGCCCTCTCCTTTCAGAGGGGACTCATCTTTGCTTGGCCCCTCTGCTGATGCCTCACAGACTGGACTCAAAGCAGCAGGGTGAGAACTAAGACACAGACACAGGAATGTCATAATTCTATCAAGGAATCCTGTAGAGGTGTATTTTCTGCTGTGCTGTTGACTAATGGCTTCAGCAGACAGCAGGCCTGTTTGTTATGGCCACAGCAGTATAGAGTGACTTTGTTTGTCCAAACCAGCGGTTTGACTTTGGTCAGGTCAGCGTTTTTGAGTGATAAATGCCCACACATGCCCTGTTTGTTTCTCAGCCCTCGTCCCAGAGCAGCATCAAGTTCCTCTCCCTCCGAGAGGAGTGGCAGCCCACAGGTGATGAACAGCAATCAGAGTCTGGACAGCATGCCACGACTGGCACTGACAACTGAGGATGAAGGTCAGAGTCCACCATCTTTACAATCTAGACTTTCTGCACACATAGGCTGAGTCCATTTTGAAGTGTAACCCCAGGGCTAAATAAAGAGAAATGTTTGCACACACATTTGTGTAATGCTACTGTAAAGATAGCATAAATAGAAAATTGACCTTTCTTTGATGAACTTTCTTGTTCAGCTGATGGTCAACGACATCTCCTGCTTGATTGTGCAGGAAGACTTAATGTTTATTTTCTAGTGCTGTCAATTGATTAAAAAAAAAAAAAAAGATTAATCATGATAGAAAATGCAAGTTAATCACAATTAATCACACATTTAAAGTTCCAGAATTCTCCTTTGTTTTCCTGTGAAGAAAGAATGTCACACATGCCCCTGATTAGTGCAGGCTTCAGCCAAGTGGTTCTCCTTGGTTTCCCTCACACCCAACGTAAAAGAGAGTAGTTGCCATAAGCTGTCTAGGACAGGGGTGCCCAGGGGTGACCGACCACATGATTTTTAAACCCCCCCCACCCTTCGCATTTGCATCCCGTGTGTGCAAGTCCTGCACACTCGCCCTTGCTTCAAAATTTTCCTTGTACTCTCATTCAACGTGTTTGTCAGCTCTTTTATAAATGTCATATTATGAAGCACTTTTAACCGTCATTATGCTACTTGTATTCAGTAACAATGATCTTTGCTGTTGCCTTGTCCTTGTCGTTTTCCTGTTATGGTTCTGCGTCAAGTGTGTCTGCGTTCTATCTACCTTTAACCATGCAGTCGAGTCTAGAAAATTCCTTTGTCAAGCTTTCATTTTTAACATTACTGTTAAAAGAACCACTGCACATTTCAACAACCACATTGTTGTTACAAAAAGCATATCAGAACTATTTACAAGGTTTCTGGGCAGTTATGTTGTTAACAAACAAACTTCTCATGACGATGCGCTGATTATTATTATTGAAAGATAGGCACAGTACAGTCGAGAAATCCTGCTACTGAATTCAAAATGATGTCTTAAATTATTTTGAAAATCTATACACTAAAAGTGGACTAAAATGGACTAAAAGTTGCTAAAAGTACCTTCAGTGGGCTGCTGAAATATACCAGCAAACAAAACAAAGCGAGTGGATGAACTCGACCAATCACAGCCCTTGCGGTGTGTGTAAATGAGGAGGGTGCTGGTGGGTAGTGTGACGTATGTTAAAAAATCATTAAAATTTTTACATTAATCACATATGTTAACATTGACAGCACTATTGTTTTCATAAAAATGTTTTCCATACATTTTCCTTACTTGTTTGAACAAGCAATTTCACCACTTACTGCTTATGCTAGCACCACAACTAATTAGGTTCAGTCCAAACCTGGTAGCTAATGCCAAGTCTCTTCACAATTTCCCTCCCAACCAAACATTACATTTCTGGAAAAAAAGTGAAAAAAAACATTTTTTCTCAGGCACTCCTCAGGCACTTGATGCAAAGTTTAATACAAGTCTTGTGCAAATCTAGCTAGAAGCACTTTTTCTATTACTATTTGTTAACCTGGGAAAAAAGTGTTTTAGCACAGTGAACAGGTGCAGAGTCTTGTTAAATCCCCATATCTTAACTGACAATATGTTCATTGTAAGTCACTTAACTGACTGAATCTAGATGAGGGGGAGGGAGAAGGATTATATAAGCTGTGCCTGTGTGCGTGAAGCTGGAAGTAATGTGTGTGTGTGTGTGTGTGTGTGTGTGTGTGTGTGTGTGTGTGTGTGTGTGTGTGTGTGTGTGGTGTGTGTGTGTGTGTGTGTGTGTGCGTGCGTGGCAGTGGGACTCCCCCTCCCCCTGACAATCGCCCCTCTTCAGAATTTAGTTTCGGCTGAATTCTTACACAACAGATTTTACAATTGGATGGCTTTGCAGGACTGTGATTTTAGTTGTATCTGATTGGTCTGCGTAGCTGATGTGCTCAGTTGTTGCTAGGTTAGCTTTAGGTTTAATGATAGAAAGTTTGGGAGAAAACCAAAGAGAAAATGTATGTTACCTTTGTTGTCATGGCTTTAGGCAAAGTGAGTGCCATTTGTGTGTATTATTATAAATAATCTTTATGGGCCCTAATTTAAAACTCAGGTTAAGGGCAAAGTCTAAAATCTAGTGAAAGCTAATTTAATAAAAAGTAAAATCTATGTGCTGATATTGTACAATGAGCAAGAACCTAGGCTCAAACAACAGTCCATCAACTGAATGCTCTCACATACCACACAATATCTAGTTCACGAATGAGACCTTTAAGCCTTATTCATTTAAATTTAGGCCCTGTGTGTCCGTGTTGGAATGCCTGGAGTGATAATGGTCTAATTACATTTACTTATTTTTGTTTGTTTGTGTGTGTATGTGTGTGTGTGTGTGTTCTCTGTGCATTTGGATTTTATCTATCAGAGGGTCTAGTCACCAACCTACGCCGCATCCGCCTGCGCAGCAATTCAACAGGTACTAGGCCCTCACCTCGACGAGATAATAAGGGTCCTCGCCGCCTCGGACAACAACTGGAGACTCCCGAAAAACAGAGACTCCCTCCCGGATGCAAGGTTCCCAAGTCGGCCTCAGCTTCTGGCCTCTCTCTCATTGTTACACCAGGTAGGCGTGCTATTTGCATCAGGTTCCCCACTGGGCATGAACCACCGCCACTCAGAACTGAAAACAGCTCTAGTTAGGGTTATTGAATGAGCTTTGCACCCCATGGGTTGGAGATGGGTTGCACCCCATGGAATGAGATTGCACCAATGATTAGCAACACATAACTGGGTAGAAAAACGGACAGCAAGTGTGCCGTGTGTAAATGAATTTAAACACATTAAATGTGTAAATGAATTAAATTAAACCAAACACCTCTGTCAGTAGATGTACAGAAATAGCACAAACACATTGGCAGCCAGTCAGATTCCTTTAGCCTTCCTGTTCATTGTCAGTGGTATACTGTTTGCACTCTCTGTTTTCCTCAGAAGTGGGTACTGGAAACTGGGGATTGTGTCACACCCTGTGTTTACCACGTTCCACTTGTAAGCTTGACCAAAAATGCTAAAAAAAACATTTGTCAGCAATTGTTTGTTATGCGCGGTTGTTACCAGAGGTTTCGTTTCACAAAAGCAGAAGTGAAACTCCATATTTGTTACTTAGGAATGGTGAATTTGGTGTGACTGCGGTGCACCAAATTTGTTTGTGTGCTGGCGTACAGGCATGAAGATATGTTAAGTGCTTGTCTGATTTGTCCATGTCCTGCCTCTCCCATTTAGACGAGGTGGCAGGAGGCCTTCAGAAGAGTCCCATGTCCTCCCACTCGCTTTCCTCCAACCCGTCGTCACGGGACTCCTCTCCCAGTCGGGACCTGAGCTCAGCTTGCTTCCGCCCGCCCATAGTCATCCACAGCTCCGGCAGAAAGTATGGCTTCGCTCTGCGGGCCATCCGCGTCTACATGGGAGACACTGATGTGTACACAGTCCACCACATGGTCTGGGTGAGTGTCCTTGGAGTGCAGCGAGGAACAACACTGCTACTGTTGAGGCCGCTGCATCGCCTACAATGTGTTCTTTTTGAACTGGGTGTATTTTAGTCTGCCGCCTGAGGTTGTGTCTTGCTCTCTGCATTGTGATACCAGAGTGTGGAAGAAGGCAGCCCAGCCCATGAGGCCGGACTGAAGGCTGGGGACCTCATTACTCATGTGAATGGAGAGTGCATCCAAGGGCTGGTGCATACGGAGGTGGTGGAGCTTCTGCTGAAGGTAACTTTGGCTAAATATCCAACTTGCGGCCCTATTTAGGGTGAGAGGACACTTTTGTCTAAATTGCCTGTATGCACAAACTTGTATGTGTATGCAGAGTGGGAGTAAAGTGACGCTGCAGACAACCGCTCTTGAGAATACCTCAATCAAAGTTGGACCGGCCAGAAAGGCCAGCTACAAAGGCAAGATGGCGAGACGCAGCAAGAAAAGCAAGAGGAAGGAAGGTCAAGAAAGGTATTGAAGAAGGCCTTCTCATTCTCTTACTTTTTGCAGCAACAGTTGCAGTCATAGCATTTAGCACATACGTAGTGATGTTTCATCGTTTGAAGAGAATGCACATTTCATATTTTGTCAATGCACTTGTTTTGCACTTGCAATGCACTTTTTTGTTGTTGTTGTTTGTTTGTTTGTTTGTTTGTTTGTTTATTTGATTTTGGTGTGCTAGCAAACGACGGAGCCTTTTGAAAAAACTCCCGAAGCACAACCCCACTCTTCAGAACAGCCGCAGTTTCTCCTTTGGCTTCCATCACTCTGCGTCACCCAGCGACAGCCTGTCGGACTCTCCCACGCAGAGCCTGTCTCCGGGACCCAATACACCCTGCAGGAGCCCAGCACCTGACTGCTCAGCTGGTAAGATGCGGACAGATCTTAAGGTGCCACAGGAGAGGTGAATTTGCCAAGTATGACTAATGACAAGAAAAAAAGCGGGAAGAAAGCACACGTTAAAAATCCAAGTGCATCTGCCTGCATAGATGTGTAGTCATTCCCTTAGCTGTTCTGTTCCATATCATTGTTGCTATGTTAAGTGTTTGTTTTTTGCAGGGACTGTTTGTATGATTACAAAGCTCATCTGTCAGTGTTTGGGATGTGTTTGTGTGTGTTGATTTTTTTTTTTTTTTCCCCTTTGTCCAGACTCCAATTCTCCTCAGAGCTCCTCACCAGGCTCCAGCTCGCCCAACTCGCCCATACCTCAGAGCCGGCCCAGCTCTCTGCATGTCCTCGGGTCCAAGATCCGTTTTGCCAAAGCTGGCCGCTGCAAGTCGACCAGCAGCATCCCACCATCGCCGCTGGCCTGTAATCCGGTGTCCTCGCAGCCCCTCTCCCCTCAGTGCTCCCCGTCGTCACTCCCGGGGCTCCCCAAGAGCCTCCACTCATACCACGGGAAGACTCTCTCCCCGCCCACCATCCCCCGGCAACCGGTTAGGCCACGCAGTGCGGAGCCGCCGCGTTCCCCACTGCTCAACAGGGTCCAATCGGCCGAGAAGCTCTCTGGAGCCTACTATGGAGATAAAAAGGCCTACACCACACGCCGGCACACCATGGACGCCCCCCTGGCCGAGAGCGAAAGCCTGAGCGACTGTGGAGGTGATGTGGCCTCCGGGTTTGTCTGTGTGGGCGACCACGCCCGGCAGGGAGGCTTCCTGAGTGGCCAGAGGCTGCGCTCCAGCGATGTGGTGGTCATGAAAAAACTGAACCTGTCAGATCGTCGGGACTCCTTTAAGAAACAGGAGGCTGTTCGGGAAGTCTGCTTTGACTACCCCAATGAGGAAGAGGAAGAAGAGGAAATGGTCACCACGCCCTCCGCTGCTGTTCCAAGCAGTCTGCCACGCTATGCAGCAGCATGGATCAGCTCAGACCGACAAGGAGAAGCCTGTAAAGAGGACATCCCAAACCGTGGTACAAAACTTCAAAAGGGTGCAATACAGGGACAGAGGGAGGGCAGTCGTTAGAGCTCAGAGCTCAGGGACGCCCCATAAAGAAAGTCGTGCACACACTAAATCAGGGGCTTCCACGTGATTGGAACTGTGGATTAAAGCCTAGTTTTAGGCAATACTCGGTAGATACTAGTCAGTCTGAACATTCGTTACAACAGAGTGAAAGAAAGATGTGCCAAAATTGGGTTCTTGTTTAGGTCAGTGGAAGTGTAGCACATACAGTTTTGTATTTCCCTACTTTTTTAATAAAAAAATAAATTATTTATTACTCTTAAGGGTTTAATACCTGTATCGTTCAAACTGGGAAGTGAAAGTGATGTGGATCTCTTGTTGATAATTTGCACACATGCCCATGGTCCTGCTAACAGGTCATTCTATTCATGTTTTCATAACTACATTAACCTCAACAGAACTACATATGTTGGTGTTTACATTCTGGGTTTCATTTTGACTTTCATAACGAACAAAATTTTTTAGACTTACCGGATTAATACCAATTACCCCATTTACAGATATGTTTTCCATCCATTTCCATTCAGATTTGGCAAATGATATTCTACCATACCACAATAGCTGTTTTTTTTTTCTTTTTCTGTGTGTATCTCATCTGTGAGTGTCAAATCCAGGTGCCTATGAAATAAGGTGGTGTGATTTCTGTGTTATTTATCCATACAAAGTACTCCGGATATACCAGAATGTTAAATGAAGCGAATATGAAGATCATGCAAAACCATGTCTGAGCCAAACCCAATATGACATCATCTGCCCCTCAGTATGATCCATTCAGTCAGATGTGCTTTATGATAGCAATCATTTTGTTGCACAAGCATCATTTGAAACAGTTTTGGTGGCAGTCAAAAGAGTGAGAAACTGATTATGTTTGCTCTAATGATATGCTCTGTAATTTAATTACCTCCTGTGCTTCAATGCATCTTCCCCCTCTGCATTTAGTGGTTTAGAACAAGACATGCATGACTACGGCCTTTTAGCTATTTAACTACTGGGTGTCAGTAAATGTTTACATTCTAATGTAAAATTTGATGCTAATTATTTTGCCTGAAGTACCTTGAAAATGTTCAGGAGGATTTGACTTTATTTTCCTGTTCAAAGGTATTAAAATGGTTATATGATTAGTTATGTGCTAGCACACACATTTCTGCATAATTATGATCGCTATTTGACAATGTTATCAAATTTGTGAAGTGAATATGCACTCTAATTCCACTCCCCTCTAACCTCTGATTTACTTACTGATGCCCTCTGAGTCCTTGCAGTTTTGTTTCCCAGAAAAGTGTCCACTTATGCACAGATGTTATGACTCAGTGAGATATGCAGAACTGATCTACCAGCATTGCAATGGATTCACTGCCTGTGTGAGAACTATGCATTATTTATGTGACTACATTTTAGAAGTAATCAGATGCTCCCATTTTCTTAGCTATTTCTGTCCAGCTGAAAATGGCATGTAGCACAATTGTGTTTTGTTTGGCGCTAGTTATTTCACCCTGCTGATTTGGGTGCGTGTAATATGAAGTGTAGTGGTGAAGACCGTGTGGTTCACTGTTTGGAATATTCTAGAAAATGTACGCAGGTGTATTCTCCCCTTATAGAAGTATGACTAATTTTGGGTCAGTTAAGTGAACTTCATGAATGTTGGTTTTATCATATTTTAAGTTGTATTTCATGTCTGTTAGTTCTGGATTTGTCATGCTGTGATGCACAAATGGAAGCTTGGTTTTACACATCGCTATTAATGATTTGTGTAGTTCAGTTCACTGTCTGATATGGTTATAATAGCAACCAAGCTCACCTCCTCCAGTGTGATATATTAATCCACCACTAGTACCTTTTGTAATGTTTACTTCAGTCTGATACACTAGCCTTTGTAGGTTTTTTGTGCCCTTATAAAAGGTGATGTGATCCTCTGTCTCCTTGTCTGAACAGTGCTGACAATAAATGAACTACCCCAAGATTAGCCCAGTGCTGTTTGTTTATTGACCATGTATAAGTGTGAGCTAAAAAATCATCATTGAAATAACTATCAATATACAGTTGTTTGCTTTGTGTAGAGCCGTCAACTTTGTTTTGCTTTCTGTGAATTTGGCAACATTAGAACTGAAATTTAAATATACAATAACTTGGATGGTAATGTCCACCTGTAAGGACAGGAAAGTATTCTGAGCACCAAGTGCAGCATCGCACACCAAGACTTCTCTCAGTGATGAATCACTAGTGCCGTGGTGAATCATGGACTCATGGGAGAGTCCACACACATGGGAGATTAACAACTCCAATAAGAGTTAGTTGACTTAGGTTATGCCATCTGCAGATGCTCCGTAGCATCTCCCACTTGGACTTGAAGGCAAATCTGACTGCCACCCAAACCCAGGACTACATAATATGTACAAATGGCCCCTTGATGGGAATCACCACATCGAGGCTAGGCTGTGTTAAGATCAGCTATGGGACCTACGCTCCATGAGGATGCGCTATGCTGGTCAGTGAGAAGGGTGGTGGTGGTGCCAGCCCAGGCAGCCTGACCCACTTTTTTGTGCAACATGTCTGGTTTCTCCAGTCTATTTTGGAAAAAAGATCATTGTAAATAGGCCTCCATAGGGTAGGTGGTGCTAACATAGTCACATCCTTGGACGTGGACATACCTAGGTTGTGGGTTATAGGCAATGGTGGTGCAGGTGGTAGAGGTGCCGTTCGGCAAACCAGAGGGTTGCATGTTTGAGCCCCGCTGACCCCATCGAAGTGTCCTTGAGCAAGATACTGAACCCCAAATTGCTCCCGGTGGCAGCTTGGCACCTTGCATGGCAGCCTCTGCCGCATGTGCGTGAATGGGTGAATGTGAGGCATACACTGTAAAGCGCTTTGAGTACTTGCAGGAATAGCAAAGCGCTATATAAATGCTGTCCATTTACCATTTGTAGGTTGTAAGTTGATTCACAGCCCCTTGTTGGCAAAGTCCTTCATTGGGCTAGAAGGCTGCGTGCATCTCTTGCCCTTTAAGGTATAGGTATAGGAATAGATAGACATTGTCACTGCTAAGCTATTAGAGATTTACATTTAGACTCCTTCAACCTTAGGAACACTTCTTTTCGAGCTGTTTCATCAGTAAGGCGTGTAAATGAGGTGCAGGTGTTGTCCTTGCATCCCACATCCCTCAGACTTGGCAAAAATTACTTCTCCATCTCTCTCTCTTTTTCCAAACTCCGCTCTTGCTGAAGGTCCTTCCTTGGTCTCTGAGTAGCAGAAATCAGTCGGCCGGAGTCTGTACCTTGAGACTGCTAAATAGCAGGCAATAGGCTATTGCAAAACTGCAATGCAACAAAGTCTGTGTTGCTTTTAATACGTTTGTTTAATACTTACCAGTACCAGTCGCTTTATTTTATCAAAACCAACAGAGAATGATTGCACCTCATATGGACATAAAATATGAAATGTATGACAGACTATTAATTGTGGACCCCTGAATCCACAAAAAGAATGACAACAAATTATAACTGATGAACAAATGTAGGCTTATGCTATGTAGGCCTTTATCTATCATTCCACATCTCATCGTGGAAAGCCACCCAACAAATTATCTTTAATTACTAAGGGTAGTGATAAATTCTCATTTATGCTAATTTTGTGTGTACGATTACATTTTGTCGTTTCATAGAAATTTGGTTTTCATTAGGCTTTTATCATATCGCATTTGTGACTTTTGTGACTTTTATTTTGACAACAATCTCCTGTAGGCTATGTGATCGCTTCACAAGTCCTCCTTCTGCAGAGCGGCGGATAGTGCCGTTGGCAGGGTATGGGAAGTGTGCTGCGCAGGGAGAAGGAAAAGTTGGACCTAAAGTGTGTAGAAATAACGCCTTGCAAGTAGAACGTCTTCCAATAAGGATCTTAATCACCCTAACCACGCGAAGAAGTCACAACTTTACATAGATCAAATTATCCACGGGTAAGTTTCTCCCAGCTCTCATTCTGTTTTCACGAAGCTAGCATGTTAACGTTAGTTACTGTATCATCTGAGAATACTGGAGACAGAAATATGTGTTCCACGCATACAACATGGCTCTCCTCAGTTGCAGAGTGGTGTTCTCCGACTCCTGCACCAATCCATGTTAATACCTTCTGCAATTTATCGTGTTATGAAAAGAAAAGTAATTAATCCGGTAAACATAAAGTACACAAACAATACAGAAATTGTAAGGTAATATTCGCTTGAAGAGTGTTAGGAATTTTGATTTTTAGTTGCTTGAGCAGAATTACTAGCCTGGTGGCTAATTTTGCAGCCCTCGTTGGAGAGAGGTTTGTAGCGCACGACACAAAGTTTACAAAAAGCAGAAACATTTTAACATGAACTCATTGATGACGCAAATGCATGCATTTGCAAATGTATGTACAATTTTTGTTCTTTGTGGATTTGAATTGGGGGTCGGTTATCTATCTTACATTTTACAGTGGTGTGTGTTTCGCTTAACATGTGGAAGTCTGTAAAGGCTGTCCGTGTTTTAACGTTAGCTACAATCATGAAGCCAGCAAACTTTCTCAGGTTAAGCTAAGCAAAAAACGAGTAGCTTTTTTATTAACGTAGCCAGATTACGTTTTTGGCAAGTGTTTTGCCTATCAATCTCAGCAAGTCAGTGTTAATAGGAATATCGAATTGTGTTTGGTCTATATGAATTTATTGTAACAGCGTAGTGTTTATGTTAAACACATGTTGCAGTTGGTTTTTATCTACTTTTTATGTACTGATGTCATTGCATGCATTGCGCACTTTTGGTCAAAATAGGAGTTATGTGACTCCTCAGTGCGAGATACATCGCAGTTTCTATATAATTTGGCCAGTTTTAATACGCATTGTGTTTCCACCTTTTTCTCAGAGAAACTATTCTATTGTATAAAACTGCAAATCCATTAAATAAGGTTGCGGTGGCCCTAACGTTACATAAATACTTGAGAGTGAGACCATGGTAACATTACTACTAACAAAATGCTTTGTAAGGACACAGGGTATAAAAAGAAAAACCAATACATTTGTAGACCTCTGCTTCCTTTTCAAGCTGTATTCTGCATTATAAGTAGTCGGTATATCCTATTACCAAAACATTTAATTGGCATATAGGCAGTTTATTTGTAGAGAGTATGTGGACTGTCAAGGGTTTATTAAGATAATCCAAACACCTTCATTAAAGTAGTTAAAATCAACTTCTTCTTGAGAAATTTCCATAGCAGGAGATTTGAAGTTCCTTAGATTTTTAGAAAATCTTTTAGCAAGTAGGCCAACTAGACATGTCTGTACTGCAAATCTATGTATCTAAACTATGTAATATTACATTGTTTACTTGAAGGTTAGGAGTTGAGGGTGCACAATTCTTGGAGAATAAAACGAGTAGGCCCATCAAATGTAAAAATGCAGTTACTCCTGATTTTTACCACGTGATTTAATTAGTAAGAAGGCATAGCCTAGTATCCGAGTTCTGAAAATTCAACAACTCCCAACATGTGTCTCTGAGAAGCAGGGCTGCCTATTTATGGTGGTTATGATCATTTTAAGGATTATATTGATCAGTATTGGTACTGCTGAAGACTGTTTTTTTGTTAGTATTTTCCTGGGATGTTTTTCCAGCAGCTGTGCATACATGCATGAACCATGCTTGATCCTCTTACTTCATGCGTTGGTCAGGGTGTTTGTAAGACTGAAGTACACTATAAAATAAACTTTACAGTATTTCAGACTAAACATATTGACTGATGACCAAACAGAATAGGCACTAATGTCAAATCATGTATTGGCTTTTTTTGGCTAGCCTGTAAATTAATATACCAGATAACTGAGAAAATGTGTCTCTAACAGGTGTGGATGACAATAGTTGAGAACTGGTTAGACTCAATATCATTGATTTAATTGAATTTAAAAATGACTCAGGAACCAGTCACACATGTTTATCCATTGTGGAGTGGGGTTTGTACCATGACAGAGGACACATCATGAGTATTTTCTTTGAAACAGGCTTGGCAAACCTTTGGTTACAAAAATAGGTTGTGCTGTTTTTTGTGATTTTGTCATTTGAAGAGTTTAATGCACAAACTTGAGTGTAATTTCGCTATTGGTTATGGCCTTGGCAATCGGAAGCAAGGGGACTTCTCAATGGTCAGAATTCTCAATCAAAAATAGGCCTGTAAATGTAGAAACACTTAGGGTCCGTACACACGAAAACGTTTTTAGGTCAAAACAGTATTTTAAAAGTATTTTATCGTTTTGGCCTGTCATCCACATGGGACCACCATTGTGGGTGCCCTGAAATGATATCTTTTGAGAACGGGTCCCAGAGTAGAAGAATCTAACAACGCTGGATTCACGTTTCCATGTGGATGTCCATGTGGACAAAACGTTAAACTGGTGACAACAATGACCACATAGCTGCAGCTCCACCCCTAACCTTTGTGGCAAGTATCCTAAAGCACTGTGTCAGTTTGTTACGTTATTAGAAAATGCCTTTTCCCACCTGTGATTATTTCCATGCAGGCAGTAGGCTCTAAACCAGGGCCCAGCAACCTTTTTGACATGTTGTGCCAAAAAGAAATGGTCTGATTCGTTTGCGTGGCAATCAACAGACCAATTGTTTTTAACTACGCATAATAGGGCCGCATTTCCAACTTGAAAATAAAGGAAATCCAAAAAATGAAGGAATCCAAATGAATCATTATAAATGTTATACATTAAAATGCACTGCAGGCTGATTTGCATAATGTGAAGCGCAATCACAAATTTCGGGTTTGTGCAAATATCTGTAAGCCTAACTAACAATATTCTCATTGCACTTCAATCTTGCTTCTCTCATCTAACAGCTATGAATTAGATACCCTGCCCTTTAGCAGGCCTACTTTTCTCTGTACTTAAAAAGATTGCAAGCAGAAAACTCACTCAAAGGAAACATCCTTGCAAAATATCGTTCATTTGGTTCTCCTCATTTCGTGTTCTGTCTCATAAAGACAACAGAGGTTGAACAAATACAAACAAAGCTTTCAAATTCCAACAAGCACTCATCACTTCTATCCGTAATAGCCAAGAGGTCTATGCCCGAATGCCCGAACCGCCAGGGCAGCTGCTGCTCTGCAACCTGATGAACGATCTTTGGCGTAACGGACTCGTCTTGTAGAAAAATGTTTGAAGTGTGTTCAGTAGTGTGCATTGCTGTCTATAACACTACAGAAGATGCACCCCATAATGTAGGCTACCTTAACAGCAGATGAGACGGACGAACTTTCTCTAATGTATAAAAACAATGATATGGATGAGGAGTGCATCCGCAACAGAGTTATTTCGATTCCATTTGAAAACGCAATAATGTAGACGCTGCCTCAGACAGTAACCTACACACAAACTAAGCTAAAAATTTCCCTAGATTAGGTCAGTAGAGTTAAATGTAGGTTTATAACTTACAGCTTAGAAATAAATCTAACAGTATTCTGTGTGAAATTTCAGCCATGTGGTTCTAATTCTGTTAGACTGGTTTACCTTTCAACCTCTATTTGAGGCCAAAAAGGCTCTCTTTATGCCATCTTGGCCAGGACTGAATTAAAGATGTTAAAACCTGAAGAGTGAGTTTTGGTTCTAACGAAGGGGTGAAAGTGCACTGCTCTAAATGGGATGTGGCACATTAACTAGCCTAATTATCTTGTTGAAATTCAAAGACTTGGTGAAACATGCCTCAGCATGGACGGCGATCCAATCAGTGTACTATATGTCTGAATTCCTACGACAGCTGCCACAGTATTACTTCAATCGGTAGATGTGCATACAAAAATGGACTCAAAAATCAACACTATACATAGTAATATAAACATAGACATCAGTACTTGGTGCCTAGTCGAGTCTTCCTGTGCAGCCCCCATCCACACACACATACACACTTTTTTTGAGATAGAAACTTGGTTTTTGCTCCAACATGAAACCTGTACAGCATTATAACTGTAGACTATCAGCATGGGAATTAATTTTTCCCACTTAAAATGTCAGATGAGGGACAAGAGAAGACTGATTTTCATAAATTTTTAAATTATTTTCTTACTAAAACATATTCTCAAATTTTCAAAATTTCTGCTTTCATAACTTTTTGTCCCTTGTCAGTTTTACCTTTGTATTAGTGGATGATATTCACTGTAGCATTCATCTCTCGACTAGTTCAAGCACTGTCAGTTTAGGACATGATGAGCAGAAATGTTGTATTGCAGGCAAATGCAGAAGTCATTGTTTCTTCAAGAATAGACTGTATGTTGAACCTCTGCATGTAAATGGCTATAGAAATGAATAATGTACACATCATTTTGTCCTTTTTTTGTTTGTTTTTTTTGTTGGTGTCTTAAAGGTCACCATCTAGATCACTGCCTAGATACATTTACTAATATTAGAACATTTCTTGATATGCCCCAGCTTCTCTGGTGATTACTGAGCACATGGCTGATGGCTGCCCAATAGGAATGCAGGATTACCTTTCCCCTCTCTAGCAACAGCGACTTTTTCTGCACTTATTCATTAATTATTTCTGCACTCTGTCTTTGCTGCTTTGGTGTCGCAGACAGCAGGCAAAGTGTTGTGAGTTGGACAGAGTAAGAGAGTAGCAGGAGAGAGAGTGCACCCAGCATTTCTTAGTTCCCCAGCTGACCTCATAAACATGAGACTCAGACTTCTCTCTTTGGGACTGCTGCTAGGATCAATCGTTTTTTGTTTTTTTTTTCATTCACTTTTTTGGTTTCTGTCTACTTTTCATCAGTACGATTTTTATTTTTATATTCATGATTTTTAAAAAAATCTACAACAGGGTATGAAGTATGACTGCTGCTGCACATGGGTATCTTGATGCTTTTTATGGCATGGAAAAGGAGTGTATTTTATTTTATTTTTTTTGGCAAAGGATGAGAGGGTGGTGGGCAGGAGACGATGGGGGCGGGGGCTGGCCGGGTGGGGGGGTTGTTTCGGTGGTGTGAGGATTGCGGGCTGTGGTTGGTACGCCAGTGCCACGTGTTCACATTGGCAGAGCCACTGTTCACACAGAGGATGTGGAATTGAGAGCCTGGTGTGCCTGTTCACTTGCACAGGCCAAAGGTGGGGTGAGTGTTGCCCTGTCATATAGTACCCTGCTGTGATGACCACTTTATGCTTTTTTTTTTAACAGCAGATAGTGAGGATTGTGAAACATTTCAATCGCTGAGCACTGTTTGTAATTTTTTGTCAATGTGGCAAGTGTAGGGGATGCTTGCGTAACCTATTTTGGCAGTCCTTCACAGATTTTTATTAATCATAACTTAGCCCATTTGATATGGCATTGCAGCATTCTCAGGTAGATACATATGTATGTTTTTTTTTGTCAGGCTGAAAGCTGCCTTTCCTGTAATGCTGTTCAGCCAAAGCCCTCCAACTGGAGAATTCTAGCATCTTCCAGGGGGCGGTGGGATACAGATGCATGATTTATGACGATTGAGCGCTTTTTTAAAATTCTTTTCCTCTATTTGTTCCATTGATGTTGGCCAGTTGGTTATGTTATTTAAGCATCCCTGTAAGTTGTCAGTATTTTTAGTTCCATCATTTTTGAAAGTGTCCTCATGCAGAAATGAAACTATTTTATGCACTCACCTTATTACCCACAGCTTAACCCTACATAAAGAGAAAATGTCTCTCAGGTAATATTTGGCTTTTGCCACTTCGGAAAAGAAGAAAGTAAGGTTTTTTTGCACAATTGTGATAATCATGCAAATTACATGGTGAGAGAATGGTTTAGCATCTTGTAATAGTACACTAACAAATGGCTACACACATCTTTGGTAGAGCATCCAACAAGTTCTCTTGATTTGTACTTGCAGATGGGTCCTTAATTCTGTCTGTGCTGTATCAAGCTGATTTTTGATGCAAATAATATGGACAAAACGTAGGGAATAGGAAGTTTCAGCTACACTATGCAGCAGTTTGTCATTTAGCTACAGAAATCAAACAATTGAGATTGTTTTTGTGTAATATCTATTTATATATTTTCTGTCCTGCACTTTGTGCACTTTAGGTTATGGTCTATTGAAAAGGATCTGTCAACGGACAAACCCAACCTTTCAGAGGACAGAAGTCGAGGCTGTGTTCAGGACTCATCTTTTTTTGGTTTCCTGCTTAAATGAGCATGTTTCCATTTCTGTCTCTCTGCTCCATCATTTGGTTGAACCGAGGAATCAAGCTGAGGAAAGTCCTTTGCGCTGCCAACACTGGCCAGATCTAGACTGGTGACTTCCTGCTAACCGCCTGCCCTGCCTCACCAACAGCCACAATGCTCTTGAGCTTCGGCTAATAGGTCAAACACCTTGGGACTCAGAGAGTAGCCACATCACCAGCTCACCTACAGCTCATCAGCTTTGGCCAGGCTCCTGGGTGCAGACAGTCTTTGCCATTGTTTTGTCATATTTTGTCCTGTCAGTTTCTTAACCAACGCAAGCAAAAGCCCCACGTGGTAAGATGGAGGCAGATGGGTTCCAATATCGTTGTCTGTACGTGTACACGAAAGAGCAGGACGAAGACATCGAGCTAAAGCCCGGCGACATCCTGACTGTGGACAAGGCTTCACTGCTGGCGCTCGGCATCCAAGAGGGAGACGAACAACATCCTGAGCACATTGGCTGGATCCTGGGGTACAACGAGCGAACCAAGCAGAGAGGGGATTTCCCTGGGACCTATGTGCAGTATGTTGGACCTGTGAAGATGACTCTGCCTCCTAGCCATCCACGCTCCCAAAGGCCCCTTCCTCCTGCCCCCAGGCCTGAGCTTCAGCACACACAGACAGGTAAGGGTCCAGTGAGCAAGCCTGAACTGTGTCTTTCAGTGTGCTGTTCAAAGTAAAAACAGAATGTGTTCCATCTTGACTACTGGTTGTTGCAAAGAATGTGTACCATCTTTGCTACTGGTTGAAAGTGTGTGATGGAATTTTGTGATTTCATAACATTGAAATCAAATGGTAATAGTCCCCATTTCTTAATCTTAATATCTTTCACAGAAAAAAGACCAATTTTATTTTGACGCATAATTCCAGGTTACTTTGAAATTGCAATGCAACTGTCTTACCCAGGTAAATAGAAGGTTGCTTGCATAACAACGTACCACCATTTAACTTGTCCTTGCTTAGAACGCAAAGGCCAGTTTCACAAGATCACAGAAGGCCAGAGTTTCACGGCTCTACCTGATTCTGTCATTGATAGATAATCAAATATTATTAAACCTCTATGTGCCTTTAGCATTTTTGCTCATAAACTATGACATCAGGCCACATTTGTTCTGATGTGCAGTGGTGGTGTGGTGTGTTGCAGTAGCGCTTTGCTTTTTCAATAAGCCATGTTTGAAAATGGATGCTTCTGAAGCAAAACCTTCCAAACCCCTTGCAGAGCCTTATCGGCCGTGCTAGTCTATGCTAACTTGTCTTTGTTGACAATATCAGCACTGTGTGGGACAGGTTTTTTATTTTTGCAGTGTGTTCCTATCAGAACTGCATAGTGCGTGTCCTGGTAGGCTGATGGGAAGAACACGTGCTTACCCTTCAGGCACGCCACCAGACTGTATTTGAGGATGATGCCAAAAGTAATTGCCTGATGAAAGGATACCTCAAATAGTTGCAGATTCTTGCTTGGTGTTGCTGTAAGTAGTGAAGTGCTGCAACAATGAGCATCTTGCATGCACAGATATTGAAATACTAGTAATAATGAAAAGAGACGTCACTCATAGTTTGCAACAGTAAAGCAGAAAGAACTGTGGATTTTCTCCTCCCTTTCTGGCCTCCCTTTTACTGCCTGAAGTGAACCATGCCTTGGCATTTTTTAAACCCCTCCTCTGCCTTCCCTGCCTCCACTCTTTCTCCTCCTCCTCCTCCACTCTTTCTCCTCCTCCTCCTCCTCCTTCTCCCCTGTTTCACATGCACTTCTGATACTGTCTCCAGGCAGCTATAAACTATCCACTAGCTACACTTCTCAGAAAGGAGAGGCCTCTTGAATATGTTCTGTTACTAGGAAGTTGCATTCACAGAAATTGTGGGAGGCTATGCTAGGACCCTGTCCTTCCCAGTCCTTGTAGACTATTTTCAGACTTGATTATGGACTTTATTTGCTTTTGTCCTCTACTCTAGATAATTTTCTATTCTGTCTCACTTTTAAGAGTGCTTTTTAGGGTGAATTTAGGATTCCTTCCTCCTGAATTTAGGATGGCCTTCTAGGATAAGTTGACCTCAGTGACAGAAGTGTAATGTTACATAGCAGTGATTTGTATGCATTTTGCCTTCTGGACCTAACATTGGTATGCAAGTAAAATAGGTTATGTTAGTAGTTTACTTACCATACGAATTTTGTCCTGTAGCATATGCCTTGTCGCTATTTTATTATCAGGACAACTGTCAAAGTTCGATACAGAACCCTAAAAGGTAGAAGCAATTTTTCTCACTGTAACAACAGTTGTCAAGAGTACTTGCTGGTAAGCTAGCTATAAGATCATGTGAGACCTGATGCATCTGCCATGATGCCTAGCCAATCTGCTTTCTCCATTACAGATTTGTGTGGACATTTTGAATAATCTATCAGAATTGAGGCCTGGAGAGATTGAATAGACATGTATGCAAAGCAAAGACAGAACGTTACTCTACTTGGTCTGTCTGGCTTTGTCTCCATTCCAGTATTTCTATCTGCACTGCACTGCTCAGCATCTTCAGAAAAGGTTTAGTAGAAACACTGTTATAGCTGTATAGATACATTTCTAAAACAGATGCTCTGTTCTGAAACAGTGCTAGACTATGATTGGTTGAATCGTGTTCATTGCCATTGCATTTCGCTCTATATTGCTGTGCCATATGAAAGAGAGCAGTGGCTGCATTTGTGCTTTATTTTGCAACCATTTAGCTAGAGGAAACATATGCTATTTCTTGGTGGAGGAATTGTTATGTAAGGGCTAATGTATTGTCTTCCGGTCATTATAGGAAAATATTACAGACAGGATGAACAGGACCCCGACGCAGAAGGTGGAGTGGTCTTGATCCGTCCTGAAGGGAAATATTTTTCTCTAATAATCGATGGGCAATACATTATCCTACTTATTATACAGCTACTTGCCAAAACGACAACAGAAAACGCAGCAGATCTCCTTTCAACGAAGTTCCATTGTGATAAGTGAATGATCTCTAAACGCGGAATGATGTGCAGATGTGAATCTGAAGCAAAGAAAACCCGTTACCATTGACAGTGGTCATTATACTTTTGCAGCAGTCATTATACAGAAGTAACTGACCCCTGCATGTTGGGAAGGCCCATTCAAAGTAAATGGAACCTCCTACAGCATTCTGGAGCGCCATGTAATAACTATGAATAAATCGCTACATTTCTTGTTTCTTCGTTTCATGAAACCATGTCATGTTAATGTAGTAACCGTTTTAGAAATGCAATAAGCCACTCGAGGCTGTGAATTATGCTGGTTTTACCATGGCTAAGGGGGTTTAATGGCACTCCGCTACATATCGTGCCTAACAACTCCCCCTTAGCCATGGTAAAGCCAGCCTAGCCTGCGGCCTCTCGTGGCTTATTGCTTACATATATATACACTTACTGTTTCACCCCCGACAAAATGAATTACTGTTTTCTGATTGGCTGACAGGGTATCTGTTATTCCCTGATAACTGGACACCTATGATGTATCTGGTAAGAAAAAAAAAGTTTTCACCATTCCAAATCAATGCTCTTTAGAGTGGTAATATAACCATTGCAAGCAGCATTATGGATGTACTCTCCCACAAAGCTTACACCAAAACTACAAACCAGCAGTTTTTTTTGTAGGTTACTGCTTAAAGAAAATTACGTAAATATCCGGCGGCCGTTATGGCTAACTGGTAAACAAAATAGGCTTGTGTGCATTAGAGTAGACAGTGTGAATAAATAAGTGGAGCTGAAATGATAAGGTGGGTCCACTTCGTTTAATTTTTTCCTGTCAAAAACTTCACTGGTCTTTAAGTTGAGCCTTTTTGGAAAAGCATTGCATAAATGCTTGGATATCAGGAGTATTCTTCTGTCTGCCTGATATAGCCCAGCTGGGCCTCCGACCTATAAACCCCCCACAGGCGGCCTGGCTCTCTGGGAATAGAGTTTACTGCCGTGATCACATGATTATAATGCCCATAGTTGTTTCTTCCCAGGGCATGCACAGTTGCAGGCCAGCCAAGCTGCAGACTACCGAGGCAGCCATAATTGGGTAATGATTAGTTGGTGCTCTCTCCAAAAAACTGGGGATGACTTCAGGGCCACAGCTGCTTTTCCCAAAAGTTGTACTCCTTTGCACGAAAGCCTGCTCCCACATTTGGTGTATTTGCTTGTTGAGACGGGCTGGGTTTTTTTCAAAATGGAAAAAGAGAATTATCCCATCGGATATTCATTTCATTTGTGGCTAAATGTTATGTAATCAAAGCATAATTCAGTAAAACACTTGTGTATCTTTGAACCTTGGCTGTATATATTCAGCTGTATTTCTTCTCATAAGTAAAATGATAATCCATGTACCTCTCTATCTATATCCAGTACATTCCTAAAGAAGTCTGTTGTGTCATTACAAAAAGGGCATGTTATTTCCAAATCTTTTTTGTGTGTGGGAAAAATGTGAAAAAGCAGTTTATTGCATATGGAAGACAATAGCTATTTTAAATATTTAGTCTGTTGAATGTCTTTATGCTTTTCTTGTGTAAGGATTTGATCCTCTTTTCTAAGCAAGTTCATGAATTCTACCTCGGAAAAGCAAATGCCCTGAGTGTATACACTGTTGGGACGAATGATGAGTGCACAGCATGGAGCTGGGGGAGAAAAGGCAGCGGAAGAGACTGGGTTTGTGTTTGTGTCGAGGCTGAAAAAGCCAGCAAAGTTTCCATGTTTAATGTGCAGTGGAAAAGTAGAATGTGCTGACGAGGCTTTTCGTCTGAACTCCAAAATTAATAATCAGACGCGGTTTAGCCTTGCACTGCTAGGAGGTTTCTGGCGGCCAAACCCTGGGCTCTTTGTGGCGAGCCTGAAAAGGAGGCCTTGGCACACAGCCAGCAGGGCTTTTTGCTTGTTCAGGATTTTTTATTAAATCCTTTATTGTGCTCCGCTCACGCAAGGGGCTGGGGCAAACTCGACTGCAGCTCCTGCCGCTGTGAGCAAAAGACTGAAGAATACGATAAGAGGCATTGAAGCACTTTTCTGAAGAGGAATCTTCAATGTGTTTTTTTTTTTTTTTTTTTTTTTTTTTTTGCAATGCTTGTTCCCTTTTTTTGCAGATGCAAATTATTCTTTTCTAGTCGTGAGGAGAAAATAAAAAGGTTAAAAATACTCCATATTGCAGAGAACGAGACTCCCTTTAGCTGTGAAATCCCAAGAATCTGAGATCAACCAGCTCTCAAGGCTTCACTTAACCCTGCAAAGCAAACAGTGGACTGTCTGCAAAGTGCCTAGAACTAGTTTCAGTGCACACACAAGAACAACCAAGCTCCCTGCAGAGAACGGCTATCTGTAGAGGACTAATGGAGAATCAACAAGTTAGGATCCAGTTTCTGAAACAGAAACACTGTAACAGATGCAGTAACAGTGCTTTGGCCACTTTCAGAATACAACAATAGCATAATAGTCTCTGCACAGCTCTTTCAAGTTGTCACTGCATATCTTTTTTTTCCTGTTTATTTTCACCAGGTGTGAGACTACTCCCAGTTGCTTTTGCAATAGCATGATCAAGACATTCTATTGACACGAGCACGGAATGAGCACACGTTACTTTGTGGCATGATATATTTTCAGTTGCAGCCTTTTCAGTAATCGAGAGCTAAAACTTCAACTTTGTGTGTGTATTCCCTCTATGCGGCAGCCTCTCCCCAAGACCTGACTGGGCAGTTTGCACCTCCAGACATTGCTCCTCCCATTCTAATAAAACTGGTGGAAGCCATCGAGAGAACAGGTATGAGGATGAATGAAGACATACAGCTATTCACTTTAGCTGTAGTATGTGTTCCCAAGTGGAAAATAGGTGCACTTTAATGTGTTTGTAGTGCATTTAAAGTATCTTAAGTATGTAGAAAGTATATTTTGTCCTAGCTTTTCTTACATGCACTTGAAGTGCTCCTTGTTTGTGTTGCTCCAAATACATTTTTCAATGACACTAGCTTTGCATTACAGTTCATCTTGAAGCTTTGCATTAAAACTCATCTTGAGTTGCTATTAAGTGTCTTTAAAGAATATGGCATTTAAAGCATGTTGAATGTACTTAATGGGGCAGCCATGGCCTACTGGTTAGGGCTGCTGGCTTGTAACCAAAGAGTTGCGGCTCCGATCCCTGACCAGTGGACCATGGCTGAAGTGCCCTTGAGCAAGGCACCTAACCTCGCTTCTCCCCGGGCACTGCTATAGCAGGCAGCCAACTGCTCTGCTGAGTTAGTGTGACTTAGTCACTTGTCTGTGTGTGCTGTGTGTGTGATTCACTAATTCACGACTGGGTTAAATGCAGAGATCAAATGTCCCTCATGGGATCAAAGGAGTATAGATTATTATTATTATTATACCCAATGTTAATGCATGAAGTTGCTCCAAAATAATGCACTCAGGACATACAGAAACCCTTCACATTTCTGGAGCCTAAACACGTTTTTAAAAAAGCACATTTCTGGACCCTGAACACACTTTTTAAAAAAGCACATTTCTGGACCCTAAAACACACTTTTGAAAAGTGCACTTTTATGCACTTCTTTTCCACTGAGTTTCCTTTACTGTGTCGACTCTGCGCCTTCAACTTTGGGTCATTTAAGAGACAAGCAATGATATCTTTTGGTCAGGACTTGTCCATTTGACCAGGTGGAATAGAACAGATGTGTGGGGATGTCGCTCTCATTTCCTGGTGCAGGGAACTCGCCCTACATGCTTGTCCCATCCCAGCTGCACTTCCCCCCCCACCCCTTCCCTAACCCCCAGCTCACCTTCCGTCCTCGTGCTCAAAGAGACTTGTCCACGGTCCCAGCACATGGGAACCTCTGGCATTCACCAATATAAAACAGGCTGCAGAGATTCAGGAGAGCATGGTTTGCTTGTGTGCCCTGCTCTGTGTTGAATGTGTCTGCGGGTATTAATATCGACAGACATGCTGCTCTAAATGTTGGTCCATCTGAACGTGCATGTTTAGGACGGAACTATTTTCGTGGTGTGAGCTAATGCCTTGATTTGCCCAACAGGTTTAGACTGCAAGACGCTCTATCGGACACCCACTTCCTTGGCCTCTGATGGTCAGACAACTCAGACAACGGTCACTCTTAACAGTGGTAAGTGCTCAGTTGCCGTTGCTATGGCTCACAAAGCAGTGTGTAGTGTGTGTGAAATTTCAGTTTGGTTTATGGTGCATGAATGATCATTATTGTAGTAGTCTTTCCCTTGATGTTACGCCTTGCTGTGGTTCTTACATGTGCTGCCCTTTCTAACGTCTTTATAGCCTGATGCAATCTGCAGCCGTGTTGCAGTATTTATAGCTGACAAAGGCACACTTTGCACTTCCCCAGGATCCTCTGTCCTCAGAACTGTTGTCTAAAGACTGCGTTGCTGGTTTTGTGTCTCACAACTCTCAGTCTGCAACATTGTCTGTTCAGTGAGGGTGTGAAATGAACGTTGGCGCAAAATGTCAACAGTGAGCTGGTTGGCTGCTGAGATGATGCAAGCCCAGACAGCCTGCTACCCAGCAGTGTCTGTTTCTCTAGCTTAGGACCCAGCGTGAGGGAACACTGCACAGATCTGACCTCAGGCTTTTCTGCCTCCTGTACCACAGAGTCACTGGAGTCGGACATGGGACAGTGGGATGCCGATACGCTCTCGGCGGCCATGATTCAGTACCTGCAGGAGCTTCCCTCCCCGGTCATCCCATTGGCGGTCTGCGGCGAGCTTTTGGCAGCTGTCCAGCGTGGAGCCGGTATGTCCGCACACTGCTTGCTGGCTCGGCCCCTCTGAGCCGCGCTCCTCCTCTCTCTCCTCTTCCAGTCGTTCATCCCCACTCCTGTTCTGACACATCAGTGCAGAGTCCAGAGAGTAAACACAATTACTGAGAGAAATCACTTAACAGGCTGCAGAAGGCCATGGGAAGAATGGCTGGTAGTGTGCTCACTGTGTGTGTTTGTGTGTGTGTGTGTGTTTGGATGTTTGGGTTTGCATCTATATGCATGACTATGTGTTTGTGTGTGTCTGTGTGTGCGTGTGTGTGTGCGTGTGTGCGTGCGTGCACATGTGTTTGTACTTGTATGTCTTTGTTTACATGCATATGTGCACGTACTGTATGTAGACGTACTCTGTGACGCAGTAGCTCATGACACTAGTGTGAGTGACAGACCCCCTGGTCCCCTGTCCCAGATGGTGCCTCAGCAGAGGGGAAGGAGTGGAGGGGGCTTCTGCGGGAGCTGCTGGAGGGGCCTTCAGTGCCCCTGCACAACCGCCTGACTCTGCACTATGTGCTCCGGCACCTGGATAAGGTGGGCCAACATTCCGACCACAACGGACTGGATCCGCATGTCCTCGGACAGATCTTTGGCCCTCTGGTCCTCAGAGGCTCAGACACACCGTGAGTTCTCCCTTTTCTACCTTCGTCTTTTTTTTGTGTGGTCTCCTCTGTGAAATCAAGATCAAATTTAGTCTTTTTTTCCCTCAGACACTCTATGTATAAATTTGGGCAGAAAATTAAGTCAGAGGTGTAATTGACCCCAGTCTAATGACTAGCTGGAGTGTTTCGGTTTTCCGCAATCACTGAATTTTTCATGCTTAAAGGGCTCATCCCCGGAATTTGGCTCGCTCTTTGGAATTTTCCTTGATGCAGAATCATGCAGGAATTTCCCTTACATTCTCCACGGATGCATTCCTTACAAGGGCATTTGCTCATATGAAGTTACACTTAAAGTTTCCATAGGCTCAGTGCCCTATATTTATGCAATAAATGAGGAAATTGTCACTTTATGCATTCATCCATTCAACGTGAAAGGCGTGCTGTGTTAAGAAACAATTCCATTATGAGGAAATAGCAGTTACTGCCTTTATTTTACTTTTCATGGAAATAAATCAGTTATCAAAGGCATGAAGTTTACAATGGGAGAAATGTTATTTATTCTAGGCAGTAAATGCATTTAAGTTAGGTGTGCATGTTGCATGATGCTTGTTCTTGATTTAGCAGGTCGGAGACAGACCTAGAACCCCTTGCACTTGTACTGGAGAGGCTTCTTTCTGAGAAGGTTTGGGAGCAGGAGCCTCTTCCCCCAGGTACATACACATACATCTGGGTGCTTTTGGTTGCAGTATGCAGAGAGTTTGTAGTATTCCTTCCTCTTTTTCCTTAAATAAATAAATAAATAAACACTAAAAAAGTGATGCGTTGATGTGGTGTCTACTGTGAACAGCTCTTCCCCCCAAACCTGCCAAAGCCAAGAGTGTCTCTACTCCTGTAGTCAATGGAAACAACATGTCTTTAAGTGAAGCTGAGTGGTACTGGGGAGACATCTCCAGGTAAGTATTTTGTTGCACGTTTTGCACTTGTCATACCGAAAGTCTAGTCTACTGTTTTAGGACTACTTGATGTTGTTTTTGTAATGTACACAACATTATAGTTAATAATTGTTAAATTGTAAAGAATTTGAAAGCAAAATGTACAACAGTTGTATATTGTTTTCGAAAGACCGCCGTTCATGCAGTCTTGCTGTTGTTCTCCTGTTGCTGTGCCTTAGATAGTGGACTTCAAGTTTTGTGTGTCTTTGTGTTTGTGTGTGTGTGTGTGTGTGGGCATGCATGCGCACATACTTTAGAGAGGAAGTAAATGAGAAGATGAGAGACACCCCCGATGGTACATTTTTGGTTCGGGATGCATCGAGCAAAGTGAAAGGAGAATACACACTAACCCTGAGGTGAGACATCTTTCTTGGCTGAAGTTTAAATGGAGCGGTTTGCCTATCCAGTGCTCAAGGATATGGTACACTTGTGTTCACTTCAGCCTGGGTGGAGGCTTGTGCTTTATGTTTAAAGCCATATCTGAATTTTACATATCTGTCTTTTACAGGAAAGGGGGAAACAATAAGCTGATTAAGATATATCATCGTGCAGGAAAGTACGGCTTTTCTGAGCCACTCACCTTCAACTCAGTGGTGGAATTAATCAACCACTATCGGCACGAGTCTCTAGCCCA
Organism: Tenualosa ilisha; assembly: GCA_015244755.2. Taxonomy (NCBI): domain Eukaryota; kingdom Metazoa; phylum Chordata; class Actinopteri; order Clupeiformes; family Clupeidae; genus Tenualosa; species Tenualosa ilisha. Next base: position 1,367,769 of record PYXC01000541.1, read on the forward strand.
GTACAATGCCAAACTGGATTCACGGCTGCTGTTTCCCATATCAAAATATCAGCAGGTATGCCAGCCATCCATCTTCAGGGACTCTTCTACCACAGGGAAAAAAAACGAATTTTAGGAGAAAATATTTATTTAAAAATATAATTTTAAACATAGCATTTTTGTAACACCTTGGTATGGTTTTGTCAGATGTTAGCTTGTACTGTGTGTATAGTGTACTGGATAAATGCTAAAGGTGAATTGGTGGGTAAAATACTGCCCCCTCGTGGCCTTGTGGTGGACTCTGCTGATTTGGGGCCTGTTGTGTATCAGGAGCAGCTGGTAAAAGAGGACAGTGTGGAGGCTGTGGGTGAGCAGCTGAAGGTCTACCATGAACAGTATCAGGAGAAGAGCCGAGAATATGACATCCTGTATGAAGAATACACACGCACCTCACAGGTACTGCCCCCCCACCCCCCACCCTGCACATTTCAGCCAAAAAGGACAGACACAGAGATGATATGAAGTCATAAATGTCAAGTATCCAGTCTTATAAAGTCAGTGTGCCGTGTAGGAACTCTTTAAACAAAGTAAATGTGATTTTGATTTTGATGTGAATTTTCATTTCCAAAACAGTGCCCAAAGAACCTGTTTTATGAAAGTAGGCTATGGTAGGCCCTGGAACACTGGGCATAAAGAAGGACTATCTTTGCTGTGTGTCTTGTTCCTTTAGGAGCTTCAGATGAAGCGCACAGCCATTGAGGCCTTCAATGAAACCATCAAAATCTTTGAGGAGCAGTGTGAGACTCAGGAGCGCTTCAGCCGAGACACCATGGAGAAGCTGGTGCGAGATGGCAATGAAAAGGAGATCCAAAGGTGGGGTCAATTTCTGGGACTGCAGTGGCCCATTACAATGTAATCCTGACAGTCCAGTTCATCTGTTAGCAGTCTGTGACCTTGAGCTCAAAGTTAATACAAAGTGGCAGTTGAGATTAAACATATATGTGGCTGGTTCCCATTCTGTTTGCAATGCTTCCTGCTAGTACCATTGGTTGCAGTCATGTACTGCAACCAGATGGGAACATTACAGGTACAACACTGTCGCTTCTCCCGCAGAATTCAGAGCAACTTTGAGAAGCTGAAGTCCAGAGTGACAGAGATTCACGAGAGTAAGAAGAAGTTGGAGCAGGACCTAAAGAAGCAAGCATTGGACAACCGAGAGATTGACAAGAGGATGAACAGCCTGAAGCCTGACCTGATGCAGCTGAGGAAGCTGAGGGACCAGTACCTAGTGTAAGCTCTGTTCACACCCAGAATGAAAACTATTACATCAACATCATTGTAACGTCACTATAATGATGTCTGTAATGATTGGTATCCTGGCTACTCTAAAGGCACAAGACCAGATCATTAGCCTTAGAGATGAACAATGCTGATAGTGTGTGCTCTTTCTCTTGTAGCTGGCTCACACAGAAAGGTGCAAGACAGAGGAGGATCAACGAGTGGCTTGGGATCAGAAATGAAACGGAGGAGTGAGTACCTGTTCATACATTGCATTGATTTGATTTTTTTTTTCTTTTTTTGACAAGAGGGTCTTCATGAGCAGGGAAAGTCAAACTGGGTGACATGTATGATCCGCTTAAGCCCTTTCTCCAGTGATGGGTAGAAATCCATTACAAGTAAGATAGTATGAGTAAAAGAGTAGTTTTTTTGTGTAACAAGTACTCTTCCTATTTGTTTTTTCTTTTTAATTTTACTCTTAAGTACATATTTCAGAAGCAATCTACTTTTAACTCTAATAATTTTTTGACAACCCTTTAGTTTCAAGTATTTCAAATTCTCTCGAAATGAGCGACATGATTCTAAGTCGGGAATAGTTCTTGCACCACTTTCTGAACATGGGATCTGGAATCTTCTACTAAGCTTACATTCTTGCAGTTGCAGGGTCAGTTAGGTCCCATAGATGAGGGCATGGCTCTCTTAAAAGGCAGCACAGTCAAACACCATTGGGAGTCTCTCAAATGTGGCATTATATTTTAATCATGAATAAGCTGCAATTCGACACCACAGCCGCAAACTCAACAATCAGTTTGGCAGCTCACAAAATTGACACGTAATCCGAAGAAGACATCTCACCTTGCTTTTAGCGTTGAACGTGAGAACGGTACCACTAAAAGACCACCAGCGCCGAATTATGTTTGGCATAATTTCGGGTTTACCACAAAAAGAAAATAGCCTCAGACATTGTTGCCATAAATATCACCCTAGCATTACGGAATGGAATCAAAATATGGGCTGTGAAAACGGCAAATCAGTATTTTGAAATTACAACAAATCCAGATCCATTTGTGTACAAGTCCTTTTCCTCTCTATTCTACTCTACTTCTTCTCTACTTTCCACTCTAGTGTCCATCAGAGTAAAAGCTTGATGTGATGCCCTAAAACAGTGATCAATCACCACCCAGTTTCTCATGGACATGACTATCCATGCCCTCCTTAACCTCTCTAGAAATCATAACCAGACCTCCATATCTACATTGTTTCCATATGATGAAAAGTGTAATGTGACCAAAACTTGACTGTTAGTGCTCCTGGCAAGATGTGTCCATAAGAAGCTTGGCAATTAGGCTATTGATTTTGGGACATAAAGTCATGTTAAACTAATGTAGATAGGCCCAACCCTCAAAATATTGGTTTCAGTTTTAATATTTGGAGAGGTGAAAGTAGGTAGTAGTAGGCAGATTACAGAGTCTCTGCAGTGTCTTAAAAAGTCTGAAATTTAAAAATATTTAAAAATGTCTTAAATCTAGTGAAATATTGTTCAGTAAGTCTAAAACTTAGTTTAGGTCTTAAATTGGTCTGAGTTGTGCATTATTACTGCAGATGCACCAGTGCGGTGCATTTTGTGAGGCCCATGCCATTTGCTTGAAGTGTCCTCTATTTGAGGGGAAGTTTTTTCATGTGAAGTAGTTGTTGTAGTTGTTACGTTTCTCAAAGGGGAATTATTCCTCTTACTAATGTTGTTTTTGAAAGAAGTAACTGTTCTTATACTTTAGTAGAGATTTTCAGTACTCTACTCATCACTGCCTCTCTCCCTGTTGCACACTCAGTTTTTACTCGTTGGTGGATGACGAGGACGACCAGCCTCACCAGGAAGAGCGCACCTGGTACGTGGGGGACATAAAGCGCTCGCATGCCGAGGAGCTGCTTCGAGGGAAATGTGACGGAACCTTCCTGATCCGCGAGAGTCAAACACAGAAGGGCTCGTTTGCATGCTCAGTTGTGTAGGTTCCTTTGTGTTTATTGTTGTCATTTAGCCAAGAGGCATACCTGAGATTGCACAAATATGCAGTGGAGGGTGTAGTCTCCTACAAAATTATTGCACACTTTGCTTATTTTGCTGCTTGAGGCCTGTTGGCCATCAGAGTAATGCAAACAAGCCTTGTTCGAACATTAACTATAACACACCGGTGTACACACACACACAGAGGCCTTACCTGCTGCTCAAGCTGATGCATTTGTATTGCGCTCTCCCTTCCTGCAGGGTGGATGGTGAGGTGAAGCACTGTGTGATCTACAAGACTGCCACAGGCTATGGGTTCGCAGAGCCTTACAACCTATACAGCTCTCTCAGAAACCTGGTGCTCCACTACAGACACGCCTCCCTCGTCCAACACAACGACTCGCTGAATGTAACCCTGGCCTACCCAGTGCTTGCGCCACAGCCCAGATGAAAACATGGTACCCAGCAGCTGTGGGTTTGGCCCACCCAAGCATGGCAAAGTGCACAATTCTACACTATATAGAGTTCACTGCAAAATGTCTTTATGCTGGCAAAGAAAAAGAGACAAAGCACAAGAAAAAAAAAATCAGAATTTAATCATCAGACAAAAGGCGCAAGTGAGAGAATGTGAAAATAAATGTGTGGCTTTTTTTCCTTCCAGGCCATCATGTTTTATATTAGACAAAAGCAGCCACAGCAACAGTCCTAGCATGTGTGCTGGCTGAGGTACTCTATTGTGTCGAAATAGATAATACAGTTGCAGGCATTAGTTTTTCTTACAGAGAGAGAACAGTAGTCATACAGTATGTTGCTTCTTTCGAAAAGACTGACAGAGTTCTATGTCTTTGGTGCTCCGTCTTGGAGCATTTTTTTTAATGTCGTTTTCCTATTCCGTAAAAGCTTGATTAAGTGCCATTAAGCTAGACTTGACCTACTATGTGAATGGAATGGACATGATGGGAGAGTTGGATGAATGGATGAGAGGGAGGATAAGAGAATACTGCATTTTTTGAATGAAATGTATTTTTGAACTCTTGACACTGCTGTGGGTTCCTGAGTGTACGCATGCGTGTGTGTGTCTGTGGGCACACGAGTAGCGGACTTCTCACTTGTGATATGATGAAGATGTTAAAAGAATGAATGATGATGGTTTCACATATGGAGCATGGTCTCGACCAACACCCCCACCCACCTCCCTACCTTTTTTATAGACGTATAATCACACACTACTCAAACAGATGCTGCCGTACTTTGTAGTTGTCAGTTTATTCGTGTTTTATAGCCTCAGAAGTTTTTTGTTTTGTTTTTGTTTATTGTTCATTTAGGCCTATTGCCTAATAGTTTCTCTATTTGAAACATCATGGATAGTGTTATCCTATTTTGATTTAAGATTTATTGAAAATCTAAAAGCACTCCGCTGAAATGCATTCACCAGGCACAAAATGGCCGTCATAAACCTGCACAAGAAGATATTGTTGCAAAACTTGATGTATTGATATTCCCCATTTAATAGAAATATAATAAGCATTAGCACTTGTCAAAGAGTCCCCCAGAGGAAGTGTACAGTGCCTAATCTGGATGGAATTTGTACTTAGAGTGCATTTATTGTAACCAGGAAAGTCTAGTTTCTCAGACAACCCCCCAGACAGACTGATCTTGACTTTGCTCCAGTAAATGGCCATTCTTGATCTACATGGGATGAAAATACTGAATAGCAATTTCATAGAATTAGTGAGGTTGATATAAGTCATGTGTGAAAGTCCAGAAAAGAAGTTGTAATAAAATTACCATTTTTGGTGCTTAATACAGAATGGGTGTTATAAATGCTGATTTTCAAAAACTTAGGCTATATCTGTTCATTTCCAGATCTGTTCTGAAACATTGAGGCACTTTTGGTCAACAAATGATCTTTTCATTTAGAATGACTGTAATAAGCAAACTGACTTGTCTGTTTGGGGTTAGTTTTGTCAGATTTGCATAGGATTTGGACATTTCAGTTGCCTGGAGGCCTGAGCAAGTGATTAGGGCTGAGTGAGTGTGAGAGATTCATAAAGTGCCTTGAGCCTTTGTACCGCCTGAGACTAAAGTCTTGAGGCGTAGATCATGATTTTTGTATGTGGATTTTGTTTTAGAGATTTTCGAAGGGATGTTGGGTGTGGTGTCGGTGCGGTGTTGCAATGGTCACTGTTCACTGTCATTTGTTACTGAGAGCACTATACAAAGTAATCCTCCATATTGTGAAAAGACATGAGTCAGTATCATGGTATTGTCATGGCTGGATAAATCAGCAACCACAGTTTCCGTCATGACAGCGGTCACCTGGAGCACTATAAATGTGAACTACCAACCCAAAGGCAGTGTATCTTTGATGGAATTCAAAGCCTATTTGAAACAATCAAAAGTCATAATGTGTATGAGGTTCCACAGCTACCTGAGGGTGCATAGTTGTTCACAAGCATACATGAAGCCAAATACATCAATATTCCCTTTCGTCATAACCTATGATTTTAAGATAATAGAAATTTATATAATAAAAGCAATTAATTTCTTAGATTAGTTTTTTTTTTCCATAAGAAGCTGCCTTGCTAAAAGAAGAAAACACAAGTATTCTATGGAATCTACAGTAAGCCTTAACATATCTCTTTGCATGTGTGATTTGATAGGAAATCATTTTGGATGGTTGTTGATTGGTACTAGGAAAGATTTTAAGCCGTGAATCCTTTGAATGCACTACAAAGTACAGTTTTAACTAACTGAAGTTTAGAGGTTTCTTTTTTTATTATATGTACAGTATATAACGATTGTTATCTTTGAGAGATACACTTTTGGTGGTTTGGCTGACCAATGGCTTTTTATCATAAGATGAATATATCTACATGTTTTTTTTTCCTCCACCGATTGCACCAGTACAAGGATTCAAGATGGAGAAGTCAGCCTATGTTACATCTGTGTTTTACTGAAATCTCCACAGATCCGAAAATAAGCTAGTCTGACGTTTTTCCCCCATTTGTACATTTACACAATGTTTACATTTAAAGAACCAAATAGCAGATGTGTTTCAAAGTCAGTTTACCTGAAACACAAATTGTTGATGATTCTGGTGTCTTTGTTTTATTAAACTTGAACTGTCTTTTTTTGTTTGTTTGTCTTAAATCTTGTCTGCGTTCTCAGTGTTCCCGTGGTGCAACCTCTCAGCACAGTTGAACATTTGAAACAAATAGAAACAAATTGATGTGTCTGTATGAATTGAAACAACAAAAATTAAACAAACTACCCGGGCAAAGTGGTCTGTAATGTTTCTTGCAGTAGCTACACTACTTTAAAAATGACAGCCTGTGAATTACTGTTCACTTACAACAACTGCATTTGCCACAGTGAGTATTTTTGACTTATGCACTCATGTATGTTTTATAGTGCCTCTATATTCAGGGGCCAGGTGAATCTCGCATGGATACATGTGACTAGTTTTAATGACACTGAGATGCAATAGACAGTGGGTAGCAAAGGTTCACGCACCACTGCATCTTTATTGGAAACAGGGTTGTTATTAAAATTTATTACATGGCTCTTTATAATGCTGTGGAATGCCCCATTCACTTCAATGGGACTTCCCAACATTCTCCGGTCTGATATTTCTGATATTTTCATTGCGAAGTATAAGAGACTACTGTTAAGGAAAGTGAAACAGACTGTTGCCATAAGTTAACAGACTATTGTTTTTTGTTTTCTCCGAAGCTATTATCCATCTTAATCATTAAAATGACTATGATAGCAATGATAAACATGCTTCATTGTCATGTGATTGATGTGTTCAATAGGTAGGCATGTAATAAATAAGATAACGTTCTGTGAGGTGGTCATTATCGTGGAATAACTCCCTTCAGAGTGATTCAAGAGCCTTCCACAGGCGTTGGGCTCCCATGACTGTTGGGAGTTATTCAACAACAGTGTCTGCCTCACAGAACGTTATCCCTTTCTTACTGAACATTATGAGGAGAAAGAAGAATATTTACCTGAATTTCAATGTCCACTGTCATCACAGTTATCATTTTAATATATTTAATATTTAATAATTATTATTTATTTTACTTAACATGATTACAATTTTAGAAACTTAATTTTCTAAAGAGTAATATTGATTTTTCAAATTATACTAAAAAACAAATTGGCAAACACTATTGCTTCAACGTTTCAGCTGTGTAGATCTGTTCACTTGAGATACCACCCGTGTGAGATAGACAGGCCGAAATAAGGGCTACATTCCAGGACTTTTATGTTTGGCAGCCGGGGTTTTCCACCTCCAAAATAATCCAAAATAATGGTGATATTGCAGTTATGATATTTTCATAATCACTGGAGGACATAATCACAATTAATCGTTTAACTGAAGTCAGATGCACAGTCTTATGTGTAATGGGTAGTTAAAAGGGAAAGCATACATACACTGTGACTGCTTAGACTGGCCATGAGGAACAACACCAGCCCCATCATGAGTCATATGCGTCAGGCACATGGTTTTGAAGTAAGGATATGAGTAAAGAGTAAATTTGTGTAGTTCTATGTGTAGCCCATGAGTCATCCTCATGCTGTTACATACTTTCATGCCATCTACCATTTTTCCCTGTCCAAATGTACAGTGACGAGGTCTTTGATAATAAGTGGCCTAAATATTACTGATACAAAGTAGTCATTCTCTTTAAAACAGTAGTGGTGTTTAATTGGATGCTGCTCCAAAGAGTATTGCTACAATTGTAGTCTATTGCCACCATGGTGGGGCAATTACCAGAAATGAACAAAAAGCTAATTAAATTTGCAGACATGTTTCAATAAACCGACAACATCTCTCTCACCTTTTCATGTTTACATGGAAAGTCTACAGAAAGTGCTAGAAGGTAAACTACCCCATCACACTTGTTTTCACTGAGATGTGTCTTATGACTGTGTAATAATTTCTAGGGCTCGTGATAGGTGACTGCAGGAGAGCACCATCATACCAGATTTTAATGACAACAGTTTTTTATCCAGTAATATGTCAAAACAATATTTCAATTTTGTGTTTTACTGCTTCAGGCATCTTAAAATGTCTGTTTTACAACAGCTTAAGTGAGTCTTTTAATGGACCTACAATTGGCCCTGTTTTGTCAGTAAAACAGGTCTAACTAATGTAATTTGTAAAACCTAAAATTGATTCAAATGAGGAAAAATGCCTGATCTGGCCACCATTTGTCCAAGTTGATGTAAGCATGATCACCCTACATTACAAGAACTATAATTTAAGCCAATGTGCAAAGTATATACATTTTTGCCCTCTTCATATTGTGCCGCAGAAGCTGTCAAAAGGGACACAACTAATACTTACGCACCTGTTTTTACGGAAAGGTGTCTTATGACTCGAATGGCCTTTGACACTTTACAAGTGGGCTTTTGCCGGATTTTAATGACGATGCACTAGTCACGTGGTTTTTCATCCAATCGTATAATAGAACTCCAAAACAATTATTTTCCCCGAATTTAAATAAGGAAGGAAGAGCAAGAACAGTGATTCATTCAAGTTAACTTCTGTTCAGTAGCGTGCTGTGAGTATTTTAGTCAATCATGAAAGAATTTGCGCTATGTTGTTTACTGCATGTGTTTCTGTCGTAGCTAGTTTAAGTCTGCCCTGCAAGTATCCACCCTCCGTTTGGTGCTCTTCATTGGAAACTGCAACTGAGTGTGGGGTAAGTAGTGTGAAAAGTTATCAGTGTGAACACACTAAAGTAACGTTAGGTCACTTTACTTACAGGTAATTGGGACATAGTACTGTTCAATTAACTACAAAATGGACACTTGAGACTTAAGGTGACCAGACCTCTGAGATGAAAATCGTCCGCTGGTCGTCCCATTTAGACTAATACATGCAACCAGTTTTCGATAGTGTTCCCAGATTTACCAGGTCCTGTCCCTGAAACAAGGACCAGTCGTATTTGGGGTTTTTTTTTTCTGGTTAAAGGAGACTTGTTTTGCCCTCACCGCAAAATCAGTGAATTGGCGATGATGGGCTTCTCTACTCTTTGTAATGACTATACTAACATATTTCCATCGTATGATCGACCAGTCCTCCCAAATCTGAGCATAGCTAGCGGACGCATGGAATGAAATAAAAAGGCGTATTCAACCTTATATTTTGTTTCTCACATTCAAGGTCCTTCGGCAATGTTTTGGGTTCAGCAACACAAAGGCAAACGGATCAGTGGAAGTGGCCCTCTATTATGAAGCCCTATGCCCTGGCTGCAGAGCCTTCCTGGCTGGTCAGCTGTTTCCCACATGGCTAATGCTACATGACATCATGACAGTTAAGCTCGTCCCATACGGGAATGCTCAGGTATTGTACACGACATTTCAGCTGGGCGTTGCAAGTTAGCAAACTTGATAATTGGGTGAGAAGAGCAACGTATTCTCCAATGGGACTGGATAGCATTACTATTAAACGAACTCTTCATGTCGATTTAACCAAGATAAAAAAAAAAAAAACATTTGTTACCATGATCTTGTTAACTGAAATGTATGTTTTAGAGGTCGTTGCTGTTTGTTAGATAATAGCAAGGCTACAATCATCTATTTCACTTTTTAGCTAATATCTTAAGATAAGATAAGATACTTCCAGGTGGCAGAACGCTATTGTTTATCAATATTCTAAACTCCCCTATACAAACACGCTTAAAACGCTTTTCTGGACATTGTTAGGTTTTGGGCTTTTCATTAATTTATTTTTTACCTGCCTGCATATTGCTCTCTTACAAAAATCTCAGGAGTCTTATGATGGGAAGCAGTATCATTTTACTTGCCAACATGGTGAGGAAGAATGCCTTGGCAATATGATTGAGGTAAGACTATCAAATGAGACCGGCAGCTGAGATAAATACAGGTGCCCATTTTTAATGACTAAAATGCCCACGACTCGATTATCATATTCTTTGTAACTATCCTAGACATGCATACTGAATACAGTGGACTTTGGGACTGCTTTCTTAACCATCTTTTGCATGGAGGCCTCTGCAGATGTGGTGAAATCTGGCGAGGCTGTAAGTGTTTTGTTCAGTAAGACCATGACTGTCTGAAGTGTGTGTGTGAGTGTGTGTGTGAGTGAGTGAGTGAGAGAACAGTAGATGAGCACACAGTAAAATAATTCTCAATGTTCTTGCCATGTGTGGCTGACTGACCTTCTTATTTCTTCATGGCAGTGTCTTGGGCTGTACTCAGCTGCAACAAAATGGGATTCCATCATGACCTGTGTAAAGGGAGATGTAGGAAACAAGCTGATGCATGAGAATGCACTCGAGACAGAGGCACTGAAACCACCCCATGAATATGTGCCATGGATCACAATCAATGGAGTAAGCAAGAAGTGAAGCTCTAATGATCTCTCTTGTGATTTATGTCTGAACCATTGTTTCATGGTTCATTTTAAATGATGTGCATGTATCTGCTTGTCCAGGAGCACACTGAGGACCTTCAGGATAAAGCAATGTCTTCCCTTTTCAGCTTAGTTTGCAGCTTGCATAAGGTTAGTGACAGCCTGTGGTTTAAGCTGACTCAAAGCAAAACCTTGAGAGCCATGATTCACCCTTACTATTTCCCCTTGTGTCCTTAGGGTGAGAAGCCAGCAGCCTGTGCCCTTACAGTCCAGAAGAAAAGCAGAAACTACTGTTTCAACTAGACTAGTATCATCATTATGAAGTACTGTATCACAATTATATTCACATACATTTTGAAAAGCCTAGTCAGGTGGGATATTGTCAATATTAAGATATGATGTGTTTCTGTTCAACACTTTTTAAATGATGGTGCTGGCTTAATTTGTTGTATTGAAGGAGTATGACAGATTTTTATTTTATTTCAACTGTAAAAAAAAATTTACAGAAACATTACATCTGTAGTTGAAACACTACTAATGATGTCTGAACAATTTGTGATTTTGACAGTGTTTTTTTATAATGGCAAGAACAATAAATACAGATTTTATGCATTTTGTTGTAACTCCCTTTGTCAGCTTGCTGAATTGCATAGGTATAATTTGTTTAACTTAATAGTAATGTTAATATCAGGTCAGTGTTGACTGGAAATTGCATTACAGAGGACCTTAGCCTCTGAGATACAGAAAAAGTGCTTCTGAAACATTGGTGTTGGGTGGTTAGCTGTCCACAGTCTGTACTAAATCTTTACGCTAGCTTTTGGTTTTCCCTTTTTCACCAGAGATTTAATGATATTCATCTAGGCATACTGTAAAAGGAGGATGTTACAATAACACACAATGCACAGGCTGCCCTTACAATATAGTACAGGAACAGCAGGGTTGAGCAGCCTGCTCTAACTTCTCCAAACACTGGGGAGGAAGTTGGAGTGTTTTTTTGTCTGGTTATCAACCAAATCATCATATCAGCAGCTGTGTTGCTCTCCAACATGAACTGGTTTTAAAAAAACAGTACAGTGGGCTGATGAATGACATGCCATAGGCCTACTTAATTTACAGAACTGAAAATGGCACTGTCTGTGCATGGTAGTGGTACTTCAGAATCACTTCTCCCCTCAGCTTCTATGAATAAGCTGCTGAAGAATTTCAGAAGAATTCTGTGGTCTCGCTCTCTCTCTCTCCCCCTCTCTCTGACATCCAACCTTTACACTCGTGCAAGGAACTCAAAATGAGCTCAATCTGTTTACACATTACCTTTTTAGTCTCATAATCATAAAAAATGGCCTTTGAGACTAAGTTTGAAAGATCTGTACGGTCCATCCTCCACTGTCCCCAATCGCCGTCTCGGAACAGAGGATTATCAGAATTACTGTAAGTTATTTGTCATTCTGCAGTCTACTTGTTATGATGGGGTCATTATGAACAATAGAAGGCTGAATCTAATTTTCTGCGCAGTTTACAGCATTAGTGACGTTGGAAACGCACAGTTACGCATGTATTGCTAGCCGGCCGCCGGTTTGCAAGGTTGCAATGACGGCTTTGGTAGTTCGATTAACAGGCAGAGACGCTTGTGACAGGGTAGTATCGTATCAATAGTTATTCGTGTGCATCGTAACGTTAGATTTATGTATGTTATAGAAGAAATCGAAACAATCTACGCAAAAGAGAGACGAGAGGTTAAGAAACTGACATTGTGATGTACTGTCAAATCACTTCACTCAAGCTAACCAACGTTAGCTAACGTGATATTGCTATAAATCGTTAATTTACAAGCTGGCGCATAATACAGCGATTAAACTTATTTCTGTGTATTTCCAGACTACGCCAAACACGGCACAGGGCAACATCGCTTGAGGAGAATCCTGCTGTGCTAGTAAACGTTATCACAAAACAACTATGATCTCCCAGTCTAGCAGGCAGTTCCTTGTCCGGATAGCCGGGTATTGGAAACCTCTTTTCAGAGGCAGATTCCTTATAGTCACCAACACAGTGAGCTGTGGGGGTATGCTCGCTGCTGGGGATTTCCTTCAGCAGTCAAGAGAAAGAAGGAAAATGCCAGATAGACCTCGCAATTGGACTCGCACAGGTGGGAACCGATGGAAGCATATCAAATGGAATAAAATTTTCATGAGAGGTCATCAGTTTTGAAAGCGTGTGTTGGTTGTGTTTTCATTCACTTTGTGTGCATGATGTAACTCGTATGTAACCATGTAATGAGTCCTCTGAGATTGTATTTTGTGTTGAAATACGCCCCCCACAGGTTGTATGTTTGCTGTGGGATGCTCAATGGGTCCGTTCATGCATTTCTGGTACGGGTGGTTAGACAAGGTCTTCGTAGGCAATGCTTTACCTGCTGTCAGCAAGAAAGTTCTGACCGACCAGCTGGTGGCATCCCCCACGATGGGTTTATGGTATTTTGTTGGTAAGGTGATATTTTTAATGTAATGTCCAAGCTGGTATTGTTTTTTTCTGGTATTGTTTTTCTGATTATTTTTAATATCACATTAAAGATGTTAGGTTCATTTATTTTGCAACCAATTTTTAAAAAAAGGGTAAATAGCTGGTAATGCTCTATTAGTCTAAGTGTGTAAATTGTACTCTTTAATCCTCTCTGTCAGGTATGGGAGTGATGGAAGGTCATACTTTGTTAGAGGGATGGGAAGAATTCAAGGGGAAGTTCTGGGAGTTCTACAAGGTTAGTGACACCAGAAAAGGAAGGACCACTTATGCCTTTCTACATGTGCATTGTATGTTCAGTTGATGTCAATGCTGTCTGGTCCAGATTATCTCCTAGTGTGCTGTAGTGGTCATTTCAAAATGATATTGATGGTTTTTACAGCTCTCAGTGGTCTGGCCCCAAACTACTCTAATCTTTGACCTCATACATCCCCAGTCATCTTCCGGGTCTCTACAAGCCTGCAGTAAAGACCATGACTCCCCCAATCTCGGCTCAGTCAAAACGGAGACAGAGCCCTTGCAGTTGGTTAGCCAGGCTAGCGCTGCCCAGTGCTTCTGCTTAATATCACATTACAATTTTTGGCAGGCCAATCAGCGAACAGAGAGCTATGACATGCCCAACATTTTAAAAGTTCACAGAAAGTATCTGCCCATGAGGAAGCAAATGTACTCCAATTGAGCGATCCCAGACGCTTTGCTCAAAGTAAAACAACTTGAAAGTGTTTGGTATACAAGGCTAGCAGTTGGTGTCTGTCGATTGTGGAATCAGTTACCACTTGACATTAGAAATGCCCATTCCAGCTCTGCATTTAAAACTAGGCACAAAACTCACCTGCATTCACAGTCCTAGTTCTCTGGGTTGTCTTGTGTCTTTGTCTTGTCTTTGTCTTGTGTGTGCAATTTGCCCTGTTGTTCTTATCTGTTTATTTTATGTTTGCATATATACTTTTCTCTTTTCATATACTTGTATGGACAATACTTGGATTGGTGTAAGCTGTGTTTAAATGTGCTGTAGAAATAAACGTTACTAACTTTCTTACTCATTTTATTTTAAAGGCTGACTGGTGTGTTTGGCCAGCTGCTCAGATGATCAATTTTTACTTCTTACCTGCAAAGTTCCGTGTGATCTATGTGAATGTTATCACTCTGGGATGGGACACCTATCTTTCCTACCTGAAACATAGTAAGTTCATTAACCATCACACTGACTAGCAATTTACCATTGTCCTTGTTATTGCGGAACCCTTGATGCAACCAGTGTGCTGTTCACTTCTGTGGCTGATGCACTCACAGTGACTTGAAACTGAAAAGCGCTAGTAGAACCAGGAAAGCAGAATACCACAATACCTTGTTTAGGACAAGTCTGGCTAACCTCATGTAGGTCCATGTTGGTTTCTGGTTACTACCAAAAATGCCATTGAAGTAATGAAGCAATGCGTAGGTCAGATATTTATAATCGTGAATGATGCATGATCATGAGAAATGCTATCTGTGTGTTTGTCTAGCTGAAGTACTGATGTCCCATTTAAACTGAAATTAAAAGACATTTCTTCAATGGATGTAGATGCCGCTTGAACTGAACTAGTGTTCACTATTGTGCTGACAAATTCCTGGTTTGTACTTTTGCAGGAGAATCTGTCCAACCTGCTGTACATCTAAGTGAGGGACAACAAGAGGGGTCTGTGGATGAAGGACCTTTGTCTCCTGTGAAACCTTTGGCTGAAGAGCTTTAGCAGTATTTCTTATCAGTTATGAAATTTTGCAAAACATTTCCTTGATAGTATCTTGTCGTTGTGAATGTGTGTGTCTGAGTCAGGGTGAGAGAGAAAGTTTTGCATTGTAATGAAGGTGTGAACATTTTTCCATTTCTGTCACTCCTAGTATCCCTCCAGAAAGGACAACTGACTGAGTTGTTAATTCATTTTAATATCACTTTTATATACTGTTTTGGTTTATTATGTATTTGTGATTTTGTATTTATTTCTAATTTATTAATGTTATTATGGGGAACCTTGTGATTTAGAATCTTTTAATATTTTTACAAAGAGATTATTTTATTATAATGACTCAATTTTATCTGCTCTGAGATCACACCTATTAAAATGTCAATGATGAATTGCGCCATTTGATGTAAACTGTAGCTTGATGCCCATTGATTGCCTTATGACATACTGAACTCCATGGCCAAGATCCTGCTTATCAGATATTTTGTAAAAATGTATTTATGCTGCAGTTTGGTTTGTAATGCTCCACTCTGAACTTTATCTGTAGACTTAAGTGACTTGTGTCAACTGCACTCTTGTCAAGCCTGTTAGGTGAGCTGTATGAAGATGCCACTGTTGCTTCCAGCATTTAAAGATACTACAGATGTGAGCTAGTGTTGACAGTGACCTGAAGCCAAGCCTGTTAGGTAAGCTGTATGAAGATTGGCACTATTGCTTTCAGTAGCTTGAGGGACATTGTGAGAGATGAGCAAATGGTCAGAGAAGTTCTTTTGGCAAAACCAATTTCTTCAAGTGTTGTACTGACCAAATGTGTGAGCCTTCATTAAATTATTTCAGGAGTTCCATTTGTCTGTTTTTTTTTTTGTTGTTGTTTTTTTTTGTTTTTTTTTGAGGAGAACGCTTTCAAAAAGGTAAGCATTATCATTCCAGAATTTATATTGTAGGTAGTGTGATTTTAACATCAAATAATTGTTTTGTTGTAACCAGGCACTACTGTGTAATTATGTAGTTATTAAAAGGGTGCTAAAGACATAAATTCATAGATTGTTCTAAATATCAGTTGCAAAAATAGACACATGAAGATTATGATTAATGTAGTAACTGGAGTTAGTTTTACAGTGGTGATAACCTTAAGGTATGTAGGTGACCTGTGTCCAGTATTTACTTTTGGTCAGACATAATATCGGTCTGTCATTAATATAAATGTTTATGTCATACAGGACCATCTGTGAATCCTTCTGAGGATGATGAAGCAAAGCTGTTCTCTGTCAAAATTCCTTGGAGTTGCAGAGGTAATTTGTGCTAATGAACCAATTATCTAAGCAGAATAATCATAAAGCTTACCCTACATAAAAAAGATGACAAGTTTTATGTATATAAGATGTTTACATTTTGAATGTTATCCTCTTTTGTAAGTCGCTTTGGATAAAAGCGTCTGCTAAATGCCTAAATGTAAATGTAAATGTTACATAAATATTCACTTGTACGTTAAAAACACTTCAAACTTGACAGAGTAAATATGCTCTAACTATGAGATGCCATTCAATAAGCATTATGTTTAAGATACTACAGGGGCCAAATACATCTATCAGAACCCTTTGGTTCACTCTGAGTTTACCCACATGGAAAGAAACCATTGTGACAGACTTGTTGTGTTTTGGCACTGAACAATGTTAGGAATGAAATGTGACCACATGCTGGTTAAGATATCCACTATCAGCAAACGGTAGCAATGACACGTGTGACATTAATCCAACGTCTTTGTGTGGGTAAAGGTTACAGAAGTGATCGGCAGTTTTGCTAGCTCATTCTTACAAAAAAAATTGAACATCAGTAAACTTTCACCAGAAACTTATACTTCCTCTGTGTAACTTTGCTTGGTATTTGAGAGAGAGGAGTGTAGCTCCCGTGTGCAGTGAACACTTGTGTTAGGGCAGGTGACTTGGAGACTTATGGCTGAGTCCATTTCCTGTCTTCTCCAGAGGCAGTGGAGTTCAGAAGAGAGTTGCCCAATTCAGCCCACACAGTGGTGTGCAGTGAAGAGAACCTTCTCTGGTCCGCTGCAGCTCCCTCGGCTCTCATGCCGTACCACAGCACAATGTGTCAAAAACAGACTGGAGGGTCTGCTAGTGACACTGTCAGGCAACAAACCAGCCTTCTACATAGAAGATGGCCCAACCGTTTTCTCAGACTGTCCACAGGACACATGGTAAGCCGTTTTCCATCACCGTGTCACAGACAAAGTCCATTGTATCCACACCTGTGCTATATCAGTAAATTGAGACATCAGACATTACAACCCAAGTATATTTACACAGTTCCAGACATGATTACCCAAAGGGTAAGGAAGTAGCACATGAAGTTGAGTAGTCTCAGATCAACTTCACCTGTGTATTCACAGGCCAGGTTAAACAAACATGCTAATATTCTGACCAACTCTTCTAAGAAGTCTTTATCAGAGCCTCATAATTTTATGATTTTTTTAAAATAATATATGCCAATAAATGTGCCTTTATATTTGAACTTAACTAACTTGGAATGTGCCATGATGTGTGCAAATAATGATGTGGAGTTCATGTTCATGTTCTCAGAATATACACCCATCATCACTAATAATTCATATCTCAGTATGGATTCAGATGGGTTCAAGATCTCAGGCACTGTGGTGGAATTCAGGCATGTGGAATGCTATTTAAGAAATACAGATTGTGATCATTTCTGATGCATGCATGCATGCAAAGCTCCCCTATGATTGGGTGGGATAGATATCCGCCTTTCCTTTCTGGGGAGAAAAACACATATTTTGTTTCTGTGATTCATAAAAAAAAACTTATATGTGTTTTATTTTGATATGAAATGAGGAAAAACCTTTAAAAAAGTTGTGTATGTATATGACAGTTTTCAGATAATCTTTTGTTCTTTTCACCAAGCGTTCCATTAACGAAAAGGTTCCTCTTTCTGCAACATGTGCTGACAGTCTCGAATTTTGTTTCCGAATTGTAAAAGAGGATCCTTTTTCATTGAAAAGTCATGAAAACAATGGAAACATTCCTTTAAGTTTTAGAGCCAACTCCTAATCCAGTAGACCGCCCTTATGAGTTTGTGGTGTAGTTAAAGCACGTATCCCTTCAGAGGGCTATGTCAAGGACATGCAAGACGCAAAGCACAACAGGCTAAAGGTCAGGATGATGACGCAGGGGAAGAACAGCAGGGGGAGCCATGTGATCCTGTCCAAGCAGTAGCAGCACATAGGGGCAAGATGGCTGTGCCATGGATCACACTGAGGAAGTTGTAAACATTCCTGAATTCTGGATAAAAATGGTCATCCTATTGTCCTTATTTAAGATCTAGGTAAAGTAAAGCAAGCCCAGAATATTCTGTCATTCTGCAAAATAAAATGGGTTGGAATCAGTTGTTTACTCAAATGTCTAAAATTGGTACCACTTGTGGGGATGTAGATTCTGATATCCTCTACAAAATGTTGTGATGTAGATCTGCGTAAGTCAAATGTCAAGGTTTGAGATTATTTTGTTCAGGACTTAACTCAGCTGGGAGTCGTAAGATTGAAAAAAGAAACACTTTTTTCCTTGCAGATAAACAAACCCCACAGGGGAATGCTTGTATTCGGTGATAGAGAACCATCGTGACAGTGCCTGTGTGCTTTCTAACGTTATCTTTCTTTTCTTTTTATAGTGAGGCCTGTTCATGTGACTGGTAGGCTTGTGAGCATGTGAAAAGCAAACAGATTTCTTGGAGCAAATTTTGGGCACAATCATTTCGCTGTCCTCTCCTCTGAGCTTTTGTCAAGGGCTATTGTTCAATATTTACATGTCAGGGCACTTAAAAAGGAAGTAATTAGCAAGCAAACTTTGAGTGGATGGCTGCGTAGATGTGCCATGATACTTGAGTGTTGTAAATGGGGCTGCCATATTTAGGCGGCGAGAGGGAAGGGCCTTAAAGTTATGTAAACAAAGCCGTTCACAGAGGGAGGGATTCCACTCTGCTGATGGCCTGGTCCATTAACTGCAGAACAAAGTTGTGTGTAATCAAGCCAGTGAAGTGGACATGTTTAAGGCTGTGCGTTTCTGATAAACACAGTTGCGTAAGTGGAGCTGAATAGCACACTCTCCAACAGCTCATGTCAACGGCAAGAAAGCTAAGCAGCAGCACCTCTGTAGCCGTGAACGGGCACATCTGTGGACAGACGCCACTGTCAAAGGTCTGACCAGAGACGGGTGACGGGCTTACGGTTGCAGGAAGGACGCGGGGGCCATGAACGAGGTGCTCTCGGAGAGCTCGGAGGAGGAGCGCGCGGTCAGTCGACCCGCGCTACCAAAGCTGAAGTCCATGTCGAAGACGAGCTCTCCCACCAACTCCCCAGGGATGTCACCTCGCCACTCTCCCCGCAGCTCCCCACGTAACTCCCCCCTGCTCTTTCGGAGGCTCATGATGAACCGGAGCATCACCCAGTTGAGGCGCTTCACCTTGGCTCACACACCCAGGTAGTTTATCCACCTCCATGGGGGTCTGCACTTTGGGAAGGCCAGAGTCCGTATAGCGTTCACCTCAAGCCAAGCAGGGAGTCAGGGGAGCCTAGACAGTGGAGTTGTTTATCTCCCGTTGCTCAGCTCCTCCAGCCATAAGGATCTTGTTCTTTTTGCCAGTTACGCAATAGAGCATCACAAGGCTGATTTCAAAGCTGGAGATGCCCACCCGACAGAAAGGTGATTCTAAGTTTGACTCTGGTGGTTGGTGTAGCTTACAATTGCATTTGAAGAGATGATCTGTGCTAAATCATGAATAACCCCTTTGTTCTTTGGGAGGATGATCTGTGAGGTTTGTTGGCCTGAGGAGATTATTGTCACTTTGACTTTTTTGTATTGTATGGAGCCTCTTGCTTTTGCAGTTGTTTTTTATACAGCAGTCCTGTTTGAGCTCGTCATAAAAGCTCAAGATCATTATAGTTTTTTTTTTGTTCTTATATCCCGAGGCGGGAAATTGTCTAAACAAAAAGCCCCAGTTGTTTTGATGTGCAGGTATGCTGTGACTATTTGATATCCACACAACTTAATTAACCTCCAGAAAGCCAGATACCTTTTCACAAACTAAAGGTGAGGCTTCCTCTTCATTGCCTTAATGTTTTGGGTTCCTTGCGTCACTTGCAAGCCATGAGGTGTTGTCTGGCTCGCCTTACTAGTCAGTTGTGAACAAGAGCATAAATTCAGCATGTTTGAAGGAAACAGCTGCCAAACGTACAATCAGATAATGATTCTCAGTTTCTCTCTGCCTTCCCCTCAGTCGCTCAGTGGTTTATAGAACTGAGATAACCTCATCCTGATAACTTGCCGTTGAGGTTCTTGCTTGCCCTTCACTGGAATTGCAAATGTTCCTGTTTACCTTTACCATCCTTTCAGAAAAAAAAATTCCAGGCACTTTGTAGCCTAGCTCATCACCAAACTTAGGGGCTGTAAGTTGAGAACAATATCTACACCTTATGGTGCATGTAAACTGAACTCAGGCACCAATTTTGTTTGAATCTAAGCATGGACACTGGCTGTAAATGAACAATCAGAGTTAAAAGCCTCTGCATACCTCACTTTAGGGCAGCAAGTAACCGACCAGCAGATAGGCCATTTAGAAGTCTATAAATTCATATTAGTGTGTTGCAGGTCTTGCTTTGATGATTTCTATGGTTTTATGGTCATGGTAGCGACTGTCTGTTTGTACCTCCCATTCTGTAAATATTGATGTCTGTGAAGGTCATGCTTGGATTGACATAAAGTTGAAAATGGAAAGGGTTACTTTTTGGAAAGAATCTGTGTGTTTTTTTAAACAAAGGAGACAAAAGCCGCTGTTAAGATGAGGAATGGCAGGATGGAGGTGAAAAAGTGGAGAAGTTAAACTAACAGTACATCTGTCAGGAAATGTCCCTGCCAACTAGGTGAATCAGGATGGAGGAGGTCATTCCATCCCTCACCTTAAGATAGATTAATAGAGTTGTTGTGTGTTTGAGGAAGAGCAGATGAGTTTTTTTTGGCATTATCGTGCAAATGTGTATTTTATGTGATTGCATGATCATTCGTGACTGTGACGACATATGACTACTGTGACCTGGATGAATGAGAACCTACACAGACATACAAAGTAGTAAAATGATCTTTGGCTTTAAAATGTACTTCTGAAGTGTCTTATGAGGACTTTGAGCTTTTGCAGTGAGTTAGGGCAGTCACGGTTATATCTATATAGCTTCTTTGTTAGCCAAAGGTGTCAAGTTGAAAGGGAGCAACTGGTGTTGCCAGACACCCTGGCTTGTGCTCTCGCCTCTCAGTTCTCCAGGGTTGTACTCAGTGTCATGTGGCCCAACGCCTCTAGAGAATGTTTACATCCAGGGCTTGAGTCATCCGCTCCAGCACAAGTGCTTCCAGCAGCCAGAACTCAAGAGCTATGTGAGTTCACGCACTGCCCGACCCATAAGAACTATTGCACGTTGCTGTAAACACTTCACACACTGCCGGATACTGGACGTATACGTGCTGTACTTTTCCACATTCATCAGATTTTAATACACTTTATTTCTTATCGCTTCCATTAGACCTATATACAGACCCCTAACATAGCACTTACAGAATAAAGCAGATGTTGAAATGTTGAGTTGTTGTACAGTGTGGGTGGCTGCAACCTGTTTTGATTATTGCTTTTTTTTTCTTTTCTTAAATGTTGTTCATCAGTAAGAACAGTACTGAGTAATCAGTAAGAACAGTACAAAAAAAGTTGCTCTACTGTGTGCTTGGCATGCAGTTTTCTCCCAGAAAACTGTTTAAGGTTAAGTATGTCGAAGTACCTCTAAATACATAAGTAGGCCCTTTTTATTAGATATTAGTGATTCTCTAGCACTCATGACCTTTGACTTGTCACAGCACATTGGATGAGCCCCCTTAAGGGCAAGACAACATGAAAAAACGGCCCTGCTGAATTTGAAGGAGCTATGTGAGCTATGTCTAAATTTGATAGTTTGACGTAACAATACTGTACCATTTTATTTGTTGCTGAAACCACCTAGTTTACATTCATGGTTTGTGGATTGCATGTGGCATGCTGGCAAGTGTCGAACAGACACGCAGCCATGTGCAATTGTCTTTTCCGTCCACTAGGGGCTGGTACTTTCCATGTTGTTGATGCATTACCCAGGTCAGGTGATGAAGAGGCTTTGCGTCAGAGCAGGGCATGGAGCTACGCAAAGATGCATGTCAGCTTTCACCAACTCAGAGCTGGCTTTGAAATCGCCCTTTGTCTCCCATGTTTTATTTAGTCATCATTGTGAAAGCAGCTGACTGGCAGCTGCACCATCTTAACCTCTTGCAGAATCAGTTCTTCCTCATTAAGAAATCCTTTGTGTCACATCAAACCAGTCGTGGCCCTTTCGCTGTGATGCTTAGGCCAGTAACAAAGCTCAGACTTTTGCAGCAATCTGCATGGAATGGCAAACCAAAGCCACTGGCAAAAATACCCTATAAGCTCCATCCCAGTGCATCCCTCCCTTACCTATTGGATTTAGCCTGAGGCAGTCACAAGTGGTTGCCTCGTTTAGAAGCGGGTCAGTTCTATGTGTGGAACTTTGTTTGTATGTGGGCAGCAGTGGAAGTGGACTGGCAGCCAGGTCCGTGGACTCAGGACAGCAAGTGGGACAGTGCAGCGCAGTGGGGCAGAACTACTCCTCTGACGTCTCGCATGGTCCTCAGCACTAGTGCCTCTCTGTCCCTCCTCCAGACCTCAGTCTCGCTCGGCCTCTCTCCTTCACTTTGTGTCTGTCTGCTGCTTGGTCTCTGTCTCAGACTCCTCTTTGCAGACGTCTGCTTCTCTCTCCCTTTGTCTGCCTCTCTCACTCTGTCATCACCACTACCACCACCCAACCCCATCCCACCCTACCCCCCGTCAAGATATTATTTGTGGTTCCAGGCCAGAGTTTACTTCCAGCATTCGTGATTCAGAGAAACACAAGTCAGATATGGAAGGCTGATGGGACTGCACACTTCAGGGAGCACCTGATTGGATTATAAGACCCTTCCCTCTCTGTCAGTACTCTTGGATAACTTGTTTTTTGTTCCATGGAGAGAGTGTGTTTTCAGCTCTGAGCTGTGAAACAATATTTACAGGAGAGTTTGGAGCCCTATTTGGATGGGATTTCATTGTTATCCCTCCTGATGTTATTTAAGAGTTTCTTGATTGGCATTTCCTATTTAGGAATGTGTTTGACTCAAGTTGGAGGATTATCTGGAAATCTTACTGGTCTGCTGCCAAGCAAAACAAGCTGAGAATTTGCTACAGATCTGCTTGGCAGACTGATATTAGCTATAGTTTTAGCATTACTTTGGCCTCAGCTCCCTCAGGCAGAAATGATAGCTTTGCTCACTTGATGCAAGCATGTTCTCATTTATCAGGCAGATGACTAAGGCTCAGAGCTCTAGGTAAAGAAAAAGAAAGGAAAAAAAAAAACACGTTGGTAATTGCATACAGTATGTGAATAGAACATATCTCATATTGTGTTATGAAATTTCTATGAACTAAAAAGACAAGCCCAAGACGTTTGTAGATGGATTGTGAAGTGATGTGCTTTTAGTTCAGGCTCCTCTGTGTGGCAGAAATTTCTTGCTGTTTTGTTCAGTGAAAGTTTGTCCAAGAGGAGGTGGCTGTGCAGTTGTTTCCACAGCCCATGGAGGCTCCAGACTGTCAGAACCTGACTCTTCTACTCAACACAATGTGGATTTGTGGCAATTTTCAAAAATCTACAGACACAGCTCCTTCCAGTTCAACAACTCCATCTTTTTTAGGAGTGAACTAAGGCGTTGTAGTTTACCTCAGTAAATTTGGTTGCCCATTCAAAATCATTTCACAATGAATAAAGACTCACGCTTTCCTCGGAAGACGATGCAGGTGAACTACTCGACCAGAAGGCACTCCTGCATTGGGTATGTAAGATGTTATATCTAATATGTAATGCTGTCAACTTTACAAGCATGGATTTCCAACCTGCCAAATGACATGATGTTTTTCTACACCACCCTATAAAATTTGGCAGTAGCTAAAATGGATTTGAGTTTGTTTAACTGCGGCTGTTGTGTCGTCCCTGGGTGTCATTTGTATATTTAGATATAATTACCTTGCGCTGTCATAGCCGGAACTGCTTATTGACACTTGCTGTGTATGTTTAAAATGCATGCCGGTTATGTAATCATAAGTGGATGGAAACCTAGTCTAGTCAAACATTTCTGCCAAACACTTTCTTACACAGAAGCTGTAGGAAAGAAGTGTTGAATTTCAAAAAGCTCAAATGTTAGCTTTTAAAAAGGTGAATGAACTTTTATACTGTACTTTTATAAAACGATGTTGTTGTTGTTCAACAGCATGACTCATCTCACTGATTGAACAATAGCAACAACATAAACAAAGCTAATTTTACGCTTTGTCAGAACACATTGACAATGGTTGTGCTTTTTTTCTATTTTATAAGCAGTCAGTCAGTTGAGAGTGGCACAGTTTGGGTTTTAGTATTTTAATGCATACAACTAAAGCTTAAAGTCCAAAACATCAATTTCAGCTGACACATTTTTTATTTAATGCTAACTTGATATAATTGCTTTGTGCAAATATTTCAAAATGAAGGTAAGTTTGTATAACATTATGCATTTTTTGCCAATAGGTATAATATTATTAAATGGCAGCTCTTCCTAGGTCATGAATGAAGCTGTGTGTTACAAAAACACAACCCGTGGCTCAGCATGTGCAGGTTTTGCCTTACCAAGAACTTCATCCTGGTCAGATAGACAGTGAACAGATGATGTGGTACGCTGATATTTAGGCTCTATTTGGTCTGGCTGTTGTGTATTTTATATGGTGGCCAGAGCCGAGCCCTGGACAGCCCGAGGCCTTTAGAGCTGACAAATCGATGGCACAGTCAGTGTCCACTGCCGCGCGTCCCCCCGTAGGGGTGTTGGGAAAGGGCCAGGCAGAATCCCGATGATCAGACACGCCATGATCCTGTTTGGAGATTGAGCCACAAAATGGCCAAGTTGTTTTGTAGAGACTTTGCAGAGAACCTTTTGTATCATGGTTTTCTGCATACACTGTTGTGTTTATTTCACATCAGTTTGATTCAATACTCAATTTATAATTATATTTTACCCTTGTGTCTTAAATATAGTGCTATAATGTTACATGCACGCACAGGGCAATTTATTGTTGTGAATTTACGGCATGTTTAGATGTTATTATTTTGACTCATAACAAGTTCTTCCTTGAGTTGATTATCGATAAGGCTGCAAATCTGGTGCTACTATGTGCAAGTTATTAGCATTAAAATTAGCATTTCATGTGTCACCTCTTTTAGCTGTAGGTGCTATTTGGGATTTTAGAGACTGAAAGCAAAACACTTTTGGTGGTTAGGTTTGTCAGTTGTTTAAAAGGGGAGACCATAACAAGTGTCAAATTCAAATGTGCACAGTTACTTTTTAATTGAAAGAGTATTAGCTCTGTCAGTGTTTCTGTAAACCTCTCTCTGCAACAGACACAGTTTGGCATCGTCCCCAAAACATTGCTGTTCCTCAAGCCAGTGTTTCTGTAATGGACCTGTCACGACATCCCACCGCGTAGCTCAGTGTCATGTGGTGAACAAGGGCAGCATTGACACCCAAAGACAACACTCCCCCCCTCTGCTGCCACCCCCTGCCGCCGGCTTATACAAAGCACTGGCTTGTCTTGATGCAGATGCAGATCTCCACACTGGCTGTGCAAAGAGCGAAGCAGTCCAGTCAGTACCAGGCCACTGCCCCATCAGCTCTCTATCTCCCTGTCTCTCCATCTCTCTATCCATCCATCCATCTATCCATCCATCTATCCATCTTTTTCAATTCTATCATGGTGTCCTGTGTCATTGTCATTGACTTCTCTGTGCTGTGTACTGTATGTGTCTTTGCCTCTCTCCCCACACACGCCTAATAACATCATAACTCTTATTGTCACACCTTGAAATAGAAAGTGTGTTTACTAAAACACTCGGAAATTTGTTGAATAAGCAGTAAGTGAAAGCTATAGCAAACATGCCTTTGCGCTTGTCGAAGCACATGTGTCTACTTTTGGGCATGCTGAGTGTATGTGTGTGTGTGTCTGTGTGTGTGTGTGTGTGTGTGTGCGCGTGTGTTTATGAGGGGGGGGTTCTTTTACTCCATGATGGTGTCCCAGGAGTCAAACGAGGTAACCCAATCATGGGACAGCGGTCTCTGTGACCGTGGGGCCCCAAAAATAACGTCTCTGGGCGCCGAATCAGTCGATAGTTGTGGATGCTGTGGCTAGGGTGGCTGTGTGCGTCAGTGCACTGCTCCATAATTTCAGCATGACTGCTTTCCCCAATCACCAACAAAGCGCATTGATCGCCCCGGCCTATTTGAACGCACACTAACTGTTCGCCTGCCAAAACGGTCTCCGATGGTGCACCAGAGCGCTGAACATACCTGCTTCGTGCAAGCGGAGAAAAGGATGCGCTTTTAAAACTCCTTCTGTCTCACGAGCGAGTAATGTGGGACCTCTGCTGGTTGGTCACTGTCGTACAGAAGCCGCTCGCAGCCTGAATGGAGTCACCACGGAGCGCTGTGAAGTGTCGAAGGTATGGAGTAAACTGTTCAAATAAAACAGAATTTGGCTCTCTGTAAAGTGTTGTGGTTGGAAATCCATAGGTGTTTCATAGGAATTCTTTTGTTGGTAACACTTATGTGAGATAAGAGTGTGGATTCTGCATTGCGTTGGTAAGAGCAGGCGTTACGCTTTGTCTGTCAGAGGAGGGTTGGTCGCACAGAGGACCTTCCCAGAGCTCAGTGGGTGGCTGACCTGGGCTTTGTGATGGCAGATGGGTTCCAGTAGAGGGAGCTGGCATCTCAGTTTGGATTCTCAATGCCCAGTTCAAATGGGCCGAAAATATCCTCTCTCCTGTAAGTCTGTAGTTTGTTTGTCCCGTACAGTATCCGCATATGTGGTATAAAGCATTTAGGAAAAAAAGAAACAACAGGAGGATGATAGTGGGGTGATATACATGTGACTAGGTAGAGAGAGTGAGGGAGGTGTACACTCTGTCAGCATAGAAGCTCGTCTTGAGAAATGGAGTGGTGGTGGGGGGTGGGGGTGGGGGGGGGGATTGAGTGCCTCCACAGCACAGACGGAGGTGTGTGGTATGTGCTCACTCACGTCAGCAGTGTAACTGCAACACACATGCCAGTGACGCGGAACGGCCTGGTTAGGGTTACCCCAGAGGAAGGAAGGAGGGCATGGGGGAGTGAGTCATTCCCTTGGCAAACTCCTGTGGTCATCACTGCTATTTCTCTCTCTCTCTCTCTCTGTGCTGAGTGGACTGAACTGGTAACTGGGTTGCTGTTGGTGCCATTGGTACACCAATGGGTGTAGGTGGGGGTGGAGGCACTCATGCTTAATTTCAAGTAAAAACATTAAAAGAGACATCACATGACTGATATGTTTGCTTGAGAGACAGACAGACGCTCAAAGTGTGTTTTTCCTCTTCGAAATTTATTGTCCTCCTCCGAACTGCTTTACAGCACAGCCTTAAAGACACTGACCAGATGTAAACGTCAGCGTCTGGTTGTCTTCATGCAGTGACTGGCTGAGCCCTGGGCCTTTTCCACAGACCCGCTGTGTCTTCATAATGAATCTGGAGGAGGAGGACTACAAGGAGAGGCTAGCTAGAATATCTTTGACTCATGACCCGGACACATTCTCTCATTCCTAAGGCAAAGAGCAGTTGGGATATTTTTCCCTCAGCTGTGTTCAGGGGAACAATCAATCACAATAATTTTGTGATTTATTCTCCTTTGAGTCAGATATTTATAACCTAGCAAATTGCCTGTCTGGTCTGGTATATTGACCATATAAGTGGTGTCATTAGGCAAATGGAAAAGATACGTGTTTTCCCTTTTTTAAAAAAGGTGTTTTTTCTCTCTTTTTTCTTATGCGGACACCATAATCGTCCAGTGTAATTAACATGCTTAAAAGGAGGCATGTTTTGCATGAATTTTTCATTTTAGCCCATTTCCTTTAGCATTTCTCTTAAGAATCAGATTTGTGACCAGAGTTCACACAGAGAAGTGAAGATGCTTTATGATTTCCTTTGTGCTATTTCACCCAGTGTCTTAAGCACAGTGTCCTACTGTCTCAGGTAAAATAAATGTATCTCTGATATTAACTGTATGTCTGCTCAGTGAGCATATTACTGTATGTGCTTTGTCATCTTTTTATCATGAATTTTGTTGCATGCCAATGGTCCTCTGCTTTTGGTATCAGGTTGTAAGCTAATTACAAGGATATGATTTTATTTCTTCTAATCAAGATGACATACATGATTTCTTGTGTTTTTGTAGAAGTGTTTGTGCAATTGCTTCATCTTTGAAAGATTTAGGGCTGTAAAACATTTAATCACATAAATTTGTATGAGTGGTTTCAGACCAACTGCGTAGCATTCTCTCAGCTTTCAATCAAAAGTTTCAACATGTGATATACATGTTCTGTTTTGGGTACTAAAATTTTAGCCTTGTGATAAAGTGAGCAACCACCATCTGGTTACTGTTGACTTTCTGTGTTATCTGAGTGTAAGGACATGACCATTTCAGTATCACAAATTCACAAGGACACATAGTTTTGGTTGTTAAATACACATCATCTCATTTTTTGTTAACAAAAAATCCCTTGTAGTCAGCATTGTGGTCAGAGATGTGTTTTGGTGGTCAGTATTGTGCATAAACTAGCTAATTGAAGTTAATTTTCTATGGACTGTGAACTGAATTTAACATGTTTATTACAAAGGAAATAGTTCTGATTTTTGTAACCTTCTGACTTACTGTTTAGGTACAGATAAAGCTGTGGTGGTATAGGGTTACTGCCTTAGTTGTGAACTTGTGATGAAAGAAATTTATGGTACACAATAATTGGAGATGGTAGTAATGATTATAAAGAAGTCTTATTTGGAAAGATAAGCACGGAAACACGGTTTTTCTTCATTTAAAAAAAAAGTTAAATGAACTGAACATAAACTAGTTCTCATTAGTGATGTATTAACATGAATGTATTCTTTCTGTTTTGTATGAACTAATCTTTGAACTAGTTCATGTGAAGTGTGAACTTGCAGCACTGTCTGTGATCATTATCAGCTGGTTGTTAGTGTTATTAGTAATGTTATACTTACAAGTGCAGCATGTGAAATGCCAAAGTTAGCTATGTTTGCAAAGGCCGCTTCCTGAATTATGCACAGTGTGAAGCCATGTAAGAACATGTAGTTGAAAGGTTGCCTTCTTATCAAGTAAACACTCTTAGCCTTTTGTAAACAGGACACTAGCAAGCCACTTTGGAGTCTTCTTGATTAGCTCATTCATTTGGACGAGGCTAATTTTCAGCAGTGTGTTTCAAAGCTTTGTGTTTTGACACGGTGTTTTCGTGACAACTATCAGAGCCAGAGGACAGCAAGCTTAGGTGTTCCAATGTCGAAAAGAGTGTTGCCTACAACAGCTTTAAGGGTGTTAAGTAAGCCTCCTTGGCTACAACACTCAGGGTTAACTAAGAAGGCATGGAGGTGGATAGGGAAGGGTTGGGTTGAGTTAGAGGAGGAGGGATGGGTGGGGGGGGGGGGCAGGAACCACGCTGTCTGTGACCCCACCCTCCCCACTCACTCATTGCTGAGGCTACAGTAACTAAGGCAGTAAGTCAGGCAGGCAGGCAAAGCGGGCAGTGAGGCAGCCGCTCACGCTTGTGCAGTCAGGGGCCCAAGCAGAGACAGAGTGGCTAGAGTTTCCTTCTGCGTCGACTTCTGACTATCAGCTCCCAGCTTAGGGCACCACTCAGCTGTCACAGCAACACGCTCAGCGAGAGGAAGAGCACTGCTCAACAGCCCCGGACAAGAAAACAGAGAGTGAGAGGGAGGAGGAGGAGGAGAGAAAGAGCAAGCTGAAATGATGGGAGTTTTTAATGGAGGAGGGCAGAGTTGTGTGCAGTCCTTCACGTCCCACACGTGTTCTTGATATGCGGCGATCGTGTGTAAGAAGATGGAGTTTTGCCTGCTGAGGCTTGAGGCTGAGCAAACGATGCCAGACTGGAGATTTGGTTTGCCCTTTGTTGTAAGAAATGGTGGGATGCCTCCTTAAAATGTTTCATGGAGCCATGGATGTCACTGTGATTTGTTCTCGTTCCTGTGTCTGTAAGATTGCATTTGATGCGGAAGCACTGATGACCATTTCCCACTTTCGGATACTAGGACCGCTTAAAATTTTAGAGACATTTAAATGACAACCACCTAGCATCTTCTGAAGACTAAAAGAAGGCTAAATACCGAGAAGCATGAAAATGAGTGTGCCGACCAACTGTGGGTTCTTGTCCTCCGCTGAACGCTCTGTCAAAGTCCGCAATGGGAATATCTATGGGTCTCCCTGTGCTGTCAATAGACCCATTGATATTATTCAGAAACGCAGGCGGTAATGCATCCTTCATCACTCTTCATTTAGGTTCTGTTTGTTTCTCTCTGTTTTTGTTTTATGCTTTTTAAAATGCCAAAATGCCTTGAAGTGTAATTTTTGAAAGCAGATGGATTTAAAGTCAAAGTAAAATGACTGGTTGGGGTTGAGAGTTAATCTGGTTCACACGCCGAGTGTGCCTGTTATTAATATGGAAATTCTGTGTCATTCGTTCTGTCCTCCATCCCTTCCACAGCAGCACTGAACTGGTCTGCTGTGATTTAATTGTGCTGCAGCCTCAAATCTTAAGCTGTGTGCTAGAGTTTGGTGAGGCGGCTGGGATTTATGTGATGCGTTTCAGGGCTCATATCTGCTTTATCGCTTAGTGGTCAGTGATTTAAACAGAGCTGCAAAGCCTCTGTCCTCCCTCTTGTCAGTCAGCGTTTGGGGCGTGTATGGGAGTCAGAAACACCCAGATACACACACACTCACAGAGGGGGAGAGAGAGAGACAGAGAGATAAACCAACACACACACACACACACTTGCATACATACTGTATACACACTCACTTTACAGGGAAGCACACATGCATACTGACACACACACACACACACACACACACACACACACACACACACACACACACACACGCATATGCCCTCAGGAGTATTCATATTTAGACCTTCATTCCACACAACACAACAGTTTATCGTTCAGCTACACACACATGTGAATGCTTTATTTGGATAACTGAACACAGCAATATCATATCACAGAGTCTCTCTGTCTCTCATTGTCTCTCACTCTGTCTGTCTCTTTCTCACACACACAAACACACACACACACACACTCACTGCCTTACACAGCTACTTACAGGGTGACCTTTGCATAAATGCACAGAGTCTTCCAGGCATTTTATCATGTGTGTCTGTGGGGAGACTAAGCTGGACTGGCACAGATCATAATATTAAGCGTATGCTTTGTTTTCATTGGAGTGTTTGGGGGCCTCCATATTTTATGCAACGTCTATGCTTATCAGATTGAATATGGTACCTTGGGGAGCAAAGGACTTGGAGGAAAATTATATAAACAGCAGTACAGAGATAGACACTGTGTGAGGTTTTGGAAAGTATTAGCAGTGAGAGTATAATGTAATTTCTCATAGTGAGGAAGCACCAGGGAAAAAATGAGACTGGTTTGGATTCATTAGGATGGATTTTATTATTAATGGAGGTCATTCCATTATCCTTAATAAGAGTAATTACTTGTTTTGAACTACAGGGAAGTTTTCATTTCTACATGAATTATGTGTTGTGTTGGTTAAGCATCAAGTTGCAAGAGGAGGAGAGGCTGCAATAAAATCAGATTGTAGTATATTGAAATGTTAAGTTACTATATAAAATGTACTATGATAACTGTGTTATATACATTCACTGACTATGACATTGTGTAGATTTTTGTTTGTATTGATTTAAGTGAATTACCATATTATAGCTGCCATGTTGGGCATGGTGGATCTCTCTTCCTTAAGTTTCCACAGCTTTGGAAATCTCTTCAGTGCCTTTTCTCCAGATCCATTTCTAGAGGAAACTATTGTGGAGATTGATTGTAAGCTTCAACGGCTGATGAGTTTGGCTCCAGTGCCATGCAGTGTGCGGCATTCATTTGACCAGTTCTCAGGGAGACATTCATGCAACTCCATTTAATTTCAGCACCTTTTAAAATGACCTTGATCGCAGTATATCAAATAGTTGGCTGAGGACTGTCTGCACATAGCCAAGGTAAAATTTGCCATGATATATGTGCCAGGTGAAGTTTTTTTTTTCTTTCAGGGTCCTGTTAGTAATTGAGAAATGTCAGAGCAGATCATCATTCTCCATCTCAACTGCCGTCGTCATATAAAACTGAGTTGCATTCATGTGGAACTTTACTGTTCACATAACATCATGAGATTTGTCATGTCTGATCACTTGAATGGTAGCTTTCGAGTCCAGCACCAGCTGATTTATTTCCCTACACCAGTCATTTTCCAACAGAAACCCATTAAAACCCTAAGAACAGCAGGAGCTTTTTCACTTATCCTCAAAGCTTATGTTGTGGAACCCATGAGTGGCCAGATGCCCTAGAGAGCACAGTTGCTGTATTCACATCACATATAAGCTCACCATATTGCCCTTTAGATTTGCCTCCTTGCCCATTTAATGTGTTCCAGACACTTGTGTGCGTTTAAACGGTTTTCATATGCGTGCAAAACGATCCCCTAGGATAACAGTCAGGCCCTCAGAATGTCATGGCCCCCAGAAGCACCCTTAGCTATTTGCGCAGCACTGTCCGGCCCCAATGCTGGGCTCCTCCATGGAAAAGCCTGATCTGGCTCATTGGCGTTTGTTTGTAGTGAGAGGTTTTCCTGGGTTGCAGCTTGTCTTTGTGGTTTCAGCTGTCAAGGCTGCCTCTCCACGGCAGGTCAGATTTCAAGATACTGTAGGGAAGCTCTGACAGGATTAAGCCTATTTTAGGTGACCAGATGGGAACCAGTTGGAGTCTTTTAACCCCATGCTTTGTGATAACTTTTTTTTGCCCCTTGCTTTTGATTTGATCATTTTCTACCATTGGCGTTGTGGTGAACAATATTTCAGCTCTCGCAGCAGCTAAAATGAAGTTAACATGCTCCAGCATTTCTCTGTCAGTACAGATGTTGTTGTAGGCTATAGTCTGTGGAGTGTGGAGGTAGGCAAGCTGTCACAGACTGTGAGAAGGTTTGAAACTGGACAGAGTGAACTTGCTTTGGCCCTGAAGTGTACAGTGTTTAAAGATTTTTCCCTTGCCTTTGTAAACACCCAGTTCTGGTACATCCAGTCAGACAGGGCTCTACTGAGGACAATAGGGTGTGCACGCCGACGCTGTCATAGGGGCCAGATCAAAGAGAGCTGTGGTGTTGTATTGTGTTGTGAAGAGTGTGTCAGGGGGAGAATGTGTTCAAGTCAAGTGTTCAAGTCAGGAGGAACATTAACTGGATGACTGACTTTGAATTGGAACCATTGAACACCAAATGCAGGCCCACATCCAACTTCAAGATTTCTGGCCGTCCTTGAGAGGATTGCTGTTTTTGATTTATTTGTGAGACCAGGTGTCTTTTATAGTGATGTAAGTTTTAGAGCAGACATTTCTCTTTGATCATAGTGAGATGCTCTTTCCATGGAAGGGGTTCATAATCTCTCAGCAAGATCACATACCTTGCATTTCGCCTGGCTTACCTGCTTAATTAGGAAATGGAAGTGGCTATTCAAACAATTGGGGACATATCCTCTCCTCTCAGTATCTCCCTATTGTGTGTGGCCCCATGGTAATTCCTGAGATTCACAATTAGATAAGTAGCCTATATAATGTGTATAAGTGTATACAATGTGTATTAAGGCAGATCAGTACAAATCACCATTAGTGAATTGACTTTGACTTCACTTTGGGGGTTTAGGTTTTTAATGTAACTTCATGCTCAAAGGGTTGCATTTAGGCACTGGTGTGTGTGTGTGTGTGTGTGTGTGTGTGTGTGGTGTGTGTGTGTGTGTGTGTGTGTGTGTGTGTCTGTCTGCCTGTTTCTGTCTGTCTGTGTGTGTGTGTGTGTGTGTGTGTGTGTGTGTGTGTGTGTGTGTGTGTGTGTGGGTGCATATGCATACGTGCAGTGGTCAATGCCAACTTAAAGGCCCTGATTTTAAACAATGGCTAGTCCACAGGACACACCACAGACTGAATTAGGCCGGAACTGCGTCCCACTAGGCAGGCTAATGGCCTGTAGCAGAGAGGGTGTTTATGGTCAAATGTAACCTGCTCACATTTTACCCCAGTGCCAGGCTCCATTTCTCTTTACACAGTGGCTTATTCCGTATACACACACACACACACACATATATGTATGACCAAGTGAAAACTTGAATGAGCATTTCCAACAAAAAAACTTTTCATCCAGAACAAAGTTTGATGCATGTATTGGGAGTTGGCCAAATATGTATCCTCTTCGTGTCTGTTCTTTCCCCAACCTCTCTTTTTTGCTTTCTATCTTTCTCTCTCCCTCTGT
Source organism: Tenualosa ilisha (assembly GCA_015244755.2). Classification (NCBI taxonomy): domain Eukaryota; kingdom Metazoa; phylum Chordata; class Actinopteri; order Clupeiformes; family Clupeidae; genus Tenualosa; species Tenualosa ilisha. Next base: position 1,402,227 of record PYXC01000541.1, read on the forward strand.
CACACACACACACACACATACTCACTCACAACCCCCTCTCCCTCACACGCAAATGCAGACACACACAACCCCCCCCCCCCCCGCCCAACCTCATGTAAATATGTCTGTTTCAGTATTGACCAATAATGATTGTTGGGGGTGCAGGCTTGGTGTGAGTGCTGGCTGTATGAACGCGTGAACCTGCTGCTCTTGATAGCGGGCCATAATGCCATCATGCCAGGACTGTCTGGTTAGTAAAGAACCCATTGCTTCAGTTTTAAACACTTCTGGACTGGGAAGCGTTCCTCCTTCCCCCTGCCTTTTTAACATGACTGAGGGCCCCCGTAACGGGCCTGACCTGGGAGTGACGCAGTCGTGGCGTTGTTCTGACGCAGGGCCGGTGTCAAGTGTTTCGACGTAGATGGCTGGACATGCAACAAATCATGCCTCTGGTGACGCGTTTGACAAGACCTCGTCCTTGCCTGCGCGCTCTTAAATGTGGCCCCAGCAGCATGTATGTGTCAGCTGAGAGGGCCTCTTGGTGCGTGTGGCTGCACCTGGATGCATTTCAGCGATGCGCCCGGTGTGTGTGTGATAACTCTTGCCATTTAGAGGCCCCGCCAGAGTTTATGGCCCTCTTGTCGCAGGGATGAGCTTGTGTCAGCTGTGACATTTATACATTGGCACATCAGGCAACTGTTAAGTGTGTGATAAGCGCACCGAGAAGAAGGTACTGGTTAAAATAGTGTTGGAATCACGATGTACTAAGAGAAGTGATCATCCTGCCCCTTGAACACATGAATAAGTTAAAAAAAGAACGGAGCTGTGATTTTATCTCTGGCCTGTAGAGGCATTCTCTCCCAAGGAAATCAGCCGAAGTCCAGCCCGCTCTCACAGCTCTCTGTGAGGCTTCCCATGGGAGTCTATGCCAAGTGGAGCTCTCACTCACCGATGACTGTTAGTTGAGTCAGTTGAGTGGGAGGATGCATTATGGGTTGCTCACTCAGCCATCATGCCTCATGAGACCTGTCATCTTGTCTCGTGATACCTGTTTTTCTTCCGTCAGGTGACTTCTCAATGCACATTCAGTGCCAAACATTGTGAAATGATGTTGTCTTTGTGTGAGTGACACTGACCTAAACGATTTCTATTACTCACATTTGGGTTTTTGTCACTGAATGGTGCTGTCATGCTTTTAAATGAATTACTGTGTAAACAAAGTCATAGAAACGCCTTTAATTGAGTAAATTGCAGGCAATATTATAATAAATGACATTTGGTGGACATTATAGTGAAGATTATGACTATGTGTTCATATTTCTATAGTGGTGTGCCTGCACATGTTGCTACCCATGTGCTGTTCCTGTGTTTTTGGTTTATGTTTTTGTTGTACAGTGGGAACATATGCCTGTGTAGTGTAGTCAGTCTTGTGGAAAAACAGCCTTCCGATCAAAACAAAAAGGCATCAAAAATGCTGTGAACCGAGGAGAACATCTGAAAATAGCAGTGGGGAAAGATGTGTGGGTGAGTGTTTTCTTATGCTGTCTAAAAATAGACGCGTGCAAGCTTTAAATAGAACCCTCCATAAATATTTATGAATGAGGGGAAGAACTGAAGCGCAGTAGCGCAGTGTGCCCACGCTACCTGACAGGCTAAATTTAGCCCCGGTGCTTGGATTCCCTGCACGCTAGAGCGACAGGGGGGCTATTTTTAGCACGCGGGCAGAGCTGGCACTCTCTGCAGGAGCAGCGCACTGCTCAGAACTCATAGAAACTACCAGAGGAGACGGGCAGCCCTAAAAGATGAGGGACCTGAGCAGAAAGCAGCCGGAAGGGACGGCATCCGCCTGGACCACAGGTATTTTCAGAGCACAGCAGAGCCAGACCCCCAGATTCCTCAAACCTTTCTCTCTCTCTCTCTCTCTCTCTCTCTCTCTTTCTCTCTCTTTCTCTCTCTCTCTCTGCAGTGCTGTTCACACCTCCTGCTCAAAATGCACTGTACGTTCGAGCGAACGTTAAAGATGTTAAATGCGTGACTTCCTTGGCTGCAGGCAGATGCTTTCACCCTCTCTTTCCCCTCTCACTCTCTCAGTCTCACTCCCTCCCTCTCTACCATGTACTTGTGTCCCATGAATGGAGAAATCTTCAGCATCGGTTATGTAATCTACTGTAAGAGACCTCCGTCTCGTCCTCATGCAGCTTTGCTGGGAAAAGCTGAATGAGTGGGAGGGCTTGGTGTGCTCAACTCAACCAAAGGCTGTGACAAGTGCTTTTAATAGCACTGAAACAGTCTTGGATTACCCTCTTGTACTTTGAGTACTTTCAGCAGTTTGACTAACTTCACAGTACACAGTGTGAACACCAGTGGAGGATTGCAGTTCAGTTTTATTGGACTGTATGAAATGCACAAGGTTGTAAATTATATGATAGCTATGGCAACTGTGTAACACAATCAACTACAGGGCAACCTCAGTGTAGCTTTGCCATCAGTTCCCCCATCCAGTGTAAATATGGAGACAGAGATACTAGTGAGAGAGGTGCATTATATGCACTGATATACAATGCTCATTTCAGTGACCCCAATGCCAACTCATACCCTGTGGGAATAAGCTTGTCCTATGCTGGAGAATTCAGCAGTTAGTCTGATGAATGGGTCTTGGTTTTGCCCAAATAAGTGTTTTATTCCACTTATGGCAAACTGTGTATTGAAAGATTACTGCATCTGTCACTAGGAGAATGTGCAATATTTGCATGCTGATTTGGCAGTGGCATGTCATTAATTGAATCAAGTGGGAAATCGTGCAAGATGCGTATATCAGCTAGAGAGCGAGAAGGGAGTGGGAGAGACAGGCATTGATTAACATGCTGTCAGGCACATTCCCCAAGCAGCAAGGAATTCACTGCACCTGATGCGCAGGCTATTTTTAGACCCCTTTCACACGTTTTTCCTACGTCAGTGAGATGGCCGGAGCTATTTTTAGCAGAAGGGCTTCTGCATCACGCCGACCTTGCAGCACTCGGTCGGCGCGGTAACGCTGTGCCGCTCTGCTTCTATCAGGAGTGTGTGTGTGTGTTGGGTGGTGGGGGGTTGGGGGGCTGCACGTCTCCGTCAGCCAATCAGCTTCAGCCTGAGCCCCTTGTTCTCCTGTTCTGCCCCTTGCTAATACACATGCACACAGACACAGTCTCTCCTGCTCCATCCGTATCTATGAGGCCCTCTCACACACTGAGAGAAAGCCCACTGCTAGAGGGAGTTCAGGTGTGTGTGACAGTGGACAGCAGCATGCAGGGAGATGGGTTTACTTCGCTTTACCAGCTTCATTGTTTGGCATTGGGTGACATTGTTCAGAAAGCATTTTGTGCAGCTCACTGCTCCAGAAGAGATGCTGATTTTAAGATGCCGGTTTTGCGTCAGCATGTGTGTACATATGCAGTGCTGTGCGTTGTGGTGTCAAAAGGTTTGTCTACAAAATGTTGTTGATGTGAGGTAATATTGATTTGCGTTGTGTTGACGAATGACTACATTCTCTCCTTCATATCTTTCTGTAGATCTTACAGCAGGCCCTAAGAGTGCTATTACAGTTATCACTAGACTCCAGTAGATTCCTCTGCAGACACATGCACAGACTGAGGCAGGAGACAGAGCTACTTTGGAGGGCACCATAGTGCTGCTGATGTCCAGAACACTGGTGAATTTGCACAGAGTGGATGCAAGGTTCAGGCTGCAGGGGGAAGACTTACATTGAAGCAAACAAATGCATTGATGATGGGACTTAACCAGAAATAATGCCATTAAGACAGATTCTACTTTTTATATTTGTTTCCATTTTGCACTCTTGAGGTTGTATGTCCATTTCATTCTTTGAGGCTTTTGTGTTTGTGCCTCTGTAAGTTGAGCCATTGCACTGGGCAGGATGCCTTCCCTTGCCTTCACTTCTCAATCAGTTGTGTGCACCTCACCCCTATCTAATGTGTCCTTCCCTATCCTGTCTCCCTGCAGTTTCGATGTGGAGAATGGGCTCTCAGTGGGACGCAGTCCCCTGGACGCCCAGACCAGCCCCGGCTCCGGCTCCGGCTCCGGACTGGTCCTGCAGGCCAACTTCCCCCACAGCCAGCGCCGTGAGTCCTTCCTGTACCGCTCCGACTCCGACTTTGACCTCTCGCCCAAGGCCATGTCGCGCAACTCCTCCACCGCCAGCGAACTGTAAGTACAGTCCTCTTCATGAGAGTCTCTCTCTCTGTCTTCCTGGCCTTGATACTAGTCAGACTGTCTGAAGACATCTTGGCTCTGACCTCGTCAGTTCCCTGCAAAGCCTCAATCAGAGCCTTGGCCCTTGTGCGTACTGATAGGGTTTACTTGATAATCAAAATAGCTGAATATGGGGAGGATTCATGCTCTATCACTAAGGTTACTTCTCGAGGGGTTAACAGGGATGATTCCTGTGTTTTGTGTTTAATTTTTCTTCAATTTAGTTTGTATAACTGGCATCATATTAACCATAAACATAGAGCACACACAAACAGAGAATGTCTCCAGATACGTGTTTGTTGTTAGAAAGTCATTCCCTCGAGTTGAGCACTTTTATTAGAGCATTACATCAAATCGTATTGGTCTGTGGGTTTGGAAAAACCAAGCCTCTTTATTACCATGCCCAGCTGTTCTTTCCATTCGCACACATTGCTTGTCATCTTTGCTATGAGGATTACACAAAGTTGGAAAAAATGCTCCTGTGTGTGTGTTTTTTTCCAGCCATGCCAGAGCCAATTTTCCCTGTTTAAACACCTTAGTTTGTACTTAAAATTGGTTGCAGGTCAACACAACTTGCTTATGTTTCTTTGAAGGGAAGAGAGTTTGAAGCACTGGGAAGTCAACTGGCTAACTCGGTGAGGAGAGCTGCTACACCCCCTTAGCTCACTCTTCCCCAGGACTAGCCCTCCCACCACATCCAAGTCTTACATCATCTCCACCCTCCTCCCGCCTCTCCCTCCTCTCCCTTCCTTTCTCCCTTACTACTCCCAGAGCCTAACTCCACACCTCGTCACCCTCATGCCCCCTAGTCTGCTCCCAGGACTTCATTTTGCACGTGGCCTCAGGTTAACCCACCTGAGAAAGAGTTGAAGAGTTGAATTTCCCTGAATGTCCCGATGAAGTCCACTAACTCAGTGGCAGGACTGATTGTGTTCTGCCCTACATGAAACATGCATGAGATTGTTCATTCTCTCCTATGTTGGGTTTAGTTTGTTTGGTTGATTACTTTTTTCTCTCTTGACCACTGGATCTAACTTCAACAAAGCCCAGTTTGGCATTCATTTGATTGTCTTCAGAACACATGTACTGTATTGAATGTAGCAAATGATCTCTTAACTTCCTTTTATTTTATTTTTGGGATATAATAATCTGATTATTTTTAAAGCAGTGTTTATAAATCATTTATTTGCTTATCATCTTGTTTTTTAGTATTTCATTTTTAGTATTTCTTAGTTTAATTAATTTTTGTGGAATTTTTGTGGAATTCTAAGTTGTGACTCTGAATCTAAATAAACTATTCCTCAACCCCTTGAATTCATCCTAAAGGAGATTTGTCCAGTATTTTGAACAAATTTTGTCCAGATTTTTAATATGTTTTTCTCTTGTTGTTTCAGGCATGGAGAAGACATGATCGTCACACCTTTTGCACAGGTTTGTAAGACAAAAGAAATATTCATATTTATGTAGCCGGCTGATGCTCATGGGAGTTTTAACTTCACTGAGGACAGCCGTTCTGCACACAGTGGCTAACGTTGCGTGGCACTGGCGTCACTGCGCTGCTCAGTTTACAGAACAGTCCAGGAATCCAATAGCACATTTGTCAATATGGGTGCTGACAGATGAGAAATCTACATGCCCCTGGAAACAGGATAGCTTTTATGTCCTGACTAAAGATTCAAAGGGTCATTGAATTCTTGACATGCATTGGCACTTTTGAGGGCCCAGTTTGTATCTTCTGATTTATAAGGAAATGCTAAATTCTGTTGCTTGATCAAAAAAAAAATAGTTAATTAGTTAATGAAAGATAGAAAGAAAGAAATAGATGTTTGTAAATTGCTACAGTATACAGTATATCGTCAAACCATTGTCAAATTGAAATGATTTATATGATTACCCTCATCTTATGAAAGCATCACTACGAAAGAACACTAATATTTACACAGACATAATAATTTATTGAATGTGTCCACTTGTGTAGGTACTGGCAAGTTTAAGGACAGTTCGGAGCAACTTTGCTGTGTTGACACACCAACAGGATCGTGTGCCCAGCAAGTGAGCAAGTCTTCCTTTTAATATGCCATGTTGTCTTGAAACATGTGCTATGCATTCTACTTTTGTATTGCTTAATGCTGGTATTTTTCACAGGAGGTCTTCAGGGAGCAACCCACCATCCCTATGCAAGACCAGTGTTCCAGGTTGGTGTGTCTACATACAGTATGGCTGTGCATGCACTGTTTTCAGGCCATGGCAACCACAATCTTAAGAAAGAAGATGTAGTACTTGCTTCAGCTGTGGGAGCGTTAATACAGTATTAATAGGCTAACTTTTTGCCAAACTGTGACAACTTGAGTACACACGCCTAAAGTGTAAGGTTGGTGCTGATGTGGTGTGTGCTTGTGTTTGTCAGAGGAGCCTTTTCAGAAGCTGGCCGTGGAGACCTTGGAGGAGCTGGACTGGTGTCTGGAGCAGCTGGAGACTCTGAAGACACGCCACTCCGTTAGTGAAATGGCCTCCAACAAGGTAATCCACAACACTCAGGGACACTCTTTGACTTTCCTATCGCCCAGTGGTACTTTTTTATCAGTTCTGTATTCTGTCTAAATCTGTAACAGTAGAAGGTAGCTGCTGGGGGCTAAACAAATGGGTGGAGCTGTCAAGTGGAGTCAGCTTGGTAACCACACCCATATCAATCAGGACTGATGTAGGCTCTGGCAACGAGGCCATTGCAGGCCGAGTCCTACATTATTTTTTCTGCTTGCCGCTCATATTGTATACCAGTGCAGCCCTTAACAGGCTGCTCTAACTTACTCTTACAAGGTGTTAGTAAAGTGACAACTCACTGCTAAGTCATGGAAAGAAGCACCCAACACTGGCACCATTGATTTAGCACGAATCAGTGTGAGATACTACCTAGGTAATTCGATGGGTAATAACATGTGTAATAACAACAGCACTAGAATCACAATTACATTATTATTATTATTAGTAGTAGTAGTAGTATTATTATTCATTGCATGAATTCATCTTTCTTGTGCATCAGCATCATCACTCTGGGTTTGGACACACAGTTTTTACCCCAGAGTGTCTCGCTAGTTTCCCGATTTCCTTGAATGGAATATGGCTTTCCTTTTCTGAATGGAACGGTTGCTTGCTTCTTCTCAACATAGCATCACCCCTCCACACACACACACACACACACACACACACACCCTAGTCCCCTCCCCCACCATGTCGTGTGCACAAAAATGTGAATGAGTGGAACTGCAGAAAAAAGTCTCATCACGCTACACCCTACCTATCCATCCCCATCTCTCTCTCTCTCTCTCTCTCTCTCTCTCTCCCCTAGTCTGGGTTTTTTTCTGGCCCATGTGTGCGTGATGGTGTGATTAGCCCTCCCACGCTGAGCCACGTGTGTGCTGAATGTATGTGCTCTACTGTACACATGACGTGCTTCTCACTGGGGCTGCAGCAGCAGCAGCAGCAGCAATAGCAACAGCAGCAGCAGGGTGCTTCACTGGAGAGAATCACACACGTTGGCCCAGCATGCATCTATAGCACTCTGATATTCCTATTATGCCTCCAGCTATGCTGTCTGTGTGTGTGTGTGTATGTGTGTGTATGTGTGTTTTTTTAGTACAAGGGGACTTCATGCTTCATATGATAACCATGCTCTACTGTACTCTCATGTACTGTGTATTTAATGTTTACATCCAGCTGAACGAGCTGGTTGAGTAGTGTTGTAATGGTATGATGTGCATCCTACATGGACAAGCACCATTCCAATATTTACATGACTTATTGTGGCATTTTTCCAGTGCCAGCTGCCACCAGTTAGACCAGTTAGACCAGTGTTCATTCATTCCCTGCCACCCTGGCTCATGCCCAGGAGCTCACAGTGCCCAGTGCCTGTTTGCTCCGCTCCAAGCCGAGCACATGCCACGAATCCATGAATCACTTCTGTCTTCAAAACTCAGTGCACATGGAGCAGCCCCAGCCCTGTTTCCATCCCAACCAGCGTTTGCATACTCTGTAGTAGCCTGCACCAATCAGGTGCCACCTCCGATCCATCCCCTATTGCAGCAAGCAGCTGATTGGCTGGAGAGCCTCCCGCATGTGGGTGGCGGGTGATGGGGAAGACGGAGGGTGGGTTTGGGGGGCTGCTGAGTGTGTAGGGAGGAGAGTCCCTCTCTTGTGTTTACACACACACACACGCGCGCGCGCGCACCCGTACGCGGCAGGCAGAGAGCGGCAGAGAGCTGACTGAGGAGGGAGCAGGCGGTGAGATCGCTGGGGCAGCAATGCAGCCTTGCACCGTCTCTCTGCACGCTCAGGCTCCAGCTCCAGCTCCGGCTCTGGTTCCGACTCACCGAGCCCTCTACAGGTGCTCCATCTCCGGCTGCAGCAGCAGCAGCAGGGGCTGAGCGTGACGGAAAAGAGCTGTTTAGGGGGGTCCCAGAGAGAAGCTTGTCACAAGCTGTGTCGGACTGCCAGGTTGCAGTGAAGGTGGTTGCAAGGGAGAGGAGGAGAAGAGAGGAGAGGAGAGGAGAAGAAAAGACAGGAGAGGAGGAGAGGAAGAGAGGCACAAGCAATTTGGACAGGAGCATCCCAGCGTGTCCTTAGCATGTTGAGTGGACCGAGACAGGCACTTGCTTCAACCCTCTGCCCACATGTGACCCAAGATTTCTTTCCTGCTGACATGCCAGAGGTCAATTACTTGTTCTCACTATCGTGGACACTCATTCAGGTAAGGTGGAGGGAGATCTGTAGTATTGCTGCTGCTGTTATTGATGTTGTTTTTTGAAACAGAATGTTTCTTCAGGGCGCTAGCTGTTCTGTCAGGGTGTGTACTTGTTCACTCTGTATGAGGGCTTTCTTCAGTCACGGTGGTTGAAGTCACTGGGCAGGTTGTTGTTGCATTCTGTTTACATGTGTAGATGTGGATGAGAGAAAGGCACGTGTAGCAGTGGGAGGGGCAGATGTGCTGGCTGTGCCACTATGTTTTTGTGGATGTAAGAGACATGGACGGAAAGTGCGTGTTTTTTATTTTCCTAGTAGAGTGTGTGTGCACGTATGAGAAGGAGAGAGAGAGAGATGAAGGGGTGGCGGTAGAGTGAGTGATGAAAAGACTGTGTGTGTGTGTGTGTGTGTGTGTGTCTGTGTCTATGTGCGCGTGTGCAGGCTTGTGTATATGTGTGTGTGCGTGTGCATGTGTACATTTTTTGCAGACTCACTAGGCAGTGTTTCATTCAGTAAGTTTGTGTATGATTACATAATAGCACTACTCAGATTAAGCCCCACTCCCCGCTGAGGGCACACACACACACACACACACACACACACACACACACACACACACACACACACACACACACACACACACACACTCACTCTAATCTCAGATGCCTGTGGCTGTGAATGAGGAGCTGTCTCTCTCTACGGCATACCACTGGCCTCCTCAATGAGATGCTGACATGCCACATCAGTGTGTTGGCACTGCCTTCCTCATGAGACCACGTAGTGAGGTGTGCATTGAATGCAATAGTACAGTATTATTCTGACCAGCTCCTGCTTATGTCTTGGCTAAAATCCACTTTTTCTAAATCATAGTTTATTGAGGACCAGATTGTCAATAAGTGGTCTTCTCCTGAAGATTGTTGAGTTGTGTTTTTAAATGAGGTGAATGAGAAATGTAGCCATGCGCTGGACTGGCCACAAGAGAGGCACATTTGTTGGATGTCACAAACACTCTCGAAACGCTGTTTCAATTTAAATGTCTTTAAAAGTGTGTTCACACTCTGCTCAGATGTGAAACCTACCCGTAAGTAAACACTAACAAAAGCTCTGTTCTGTTGTGTTGATTTATGTGTCTTCACAGTTCAAAAGGATGCTCAACCGAGAGCTTACGCAGCTGTCGGAGACAAGCAAGTCAGGAAACCAGGTGTCAGAGTTTATCTCAAGTACCTTCCTAGGTAAATACTGGAATTTCAAATTAAGCTAAATAATAAATTCCAAAACTAAACAAAATAATAATGTTCATGATGTGCTGTTTACGGCATCTAATGGTATCCATAGAAAATGAAATAATATCTAGCAAACTGACAAGTCATCAAATCACTGTCCTTCATGTGCAGCATGTCACTGTGCCCTTTCTCCACTGTGTCTGTGCTGCAGAGAAGCAACATGATATGGAGATCATGTCCCCACCAACCAAAGACAAGGACAAGAGGAAGTGGCCCATGTCCCAGATCAGTGGTGTGAAGAAGCCTAGCCACAGCCCCAGCGTAGGTGCCTCCAGCATCCCGCGGTTCGGGGTCAGCACCGAACAAGAGGAGCTGCTTTCTAAGGTGACAACCTCACTCCCCTTCTCTCGTGCTCTGCAAAGCCGCATCAGAAGAAAATATTACTTACAGCAGTTACCTTTGTGTCTCAAAAGCAAATAAGATCTTACGTTGAGCTCAGTTGTATCTTTTTCCCCTAAGGGGGTTTTAAGAGTAATAAGTCAGAATTCAGTAAGATCTGGACAATGTCTCATGCTTTGTGTTAAAACATTTATTGTGTATAAACATATATTGTGTTAAAACTGTTGTCAATTCTCAATTAAGTCTAATTGAAGTTCAGCTGAAGATCTTATAATACTCCTCAGCAATTCTTTTTCTCCTAAGGTGGGGTTTAGGAGAAACAGATCAGAGTTCAGTCAGATCTTATTTCTGTGAGAAAAAGATATTTAATGTGGCAAGATGTAATATTTTCCTTTTGGGCTGTTCATTTTTGATGTACATTTGTCTTCTGTATGTGATTGCTGTTTGCCCCATTAGTGGAGTCCATATTGTTTTTAAGAGAGCTCCACCATCTCTTTGCAGGAATTAGAAGATATTAACAAATGGGGTCTGGACATATTCAAGATTTCAAAATATTCTGGGAACCGGCCTTTGACGGTGACCATGTACACTATATTTCAGGTATGGAATAAAGAGCCATAGATATTTACTTGTGAATCATTTTATATGAAATACACACACTCATATCATTTATTTGATATTTGATATTGTATTGTAGTGTATTGTGTATTGTGTATTGTTTGTATGTGTATGGCGTTATGTGCTTTGGGCTGATGTGCTCTGAACGTGAGTTGACCTTTGCCCCTCTTACCAGGAGAGAGACCTTCTAAAGTCCTTCAAGATCCCCGCAGACACTTTTATCACCTTCATGATGACTCTGGAGGAGAATTATCATGCTGATGTAGCCTACCACAATAACATCCACGCGGCTGACGTGGTCCAGTCTACTCATGTGCTTCTCTCTACCCCAGCGCTTGAGGTTTGCCCACATGCACACTTGAGTTTAGCCTTCCTCTCCATCTGAAAGATAACAAATTATCAGTCATTGTGATATTGTGTGTGTTTTGTTTCAGGCTGTGTTCACAGACCTTGAGATTCTGGCAGCACTGTTTGCGAGCGCAATACATGACGTGGATCACCCCGGAGTGTCCAATCAGTTTCTCATTAACACAAGTATGTTTGCAAAATCACTGCTGATACTGTTGCAGACACTGGAAAAATCACTATTGATATTATTGCAGATGATAAAAATCACTATTGATACTATTACAGACACTGAGAAAAATAGCTTGAATGTGTCAACAGATGTGGTCAATAGATATGGTCCAGTCGAGCTCTAAAATGAAAGCTAATAAATTGTTTGAATGCATGGGTTCCTTTGTTTCTGGTCTAGACTCCGAGCTGGCTCTCATGTACAATGATGCCTCAGTCCTGGAGAATCACCACCTGGCTGTGGGCTTCAAGCTGCTGCAGGAAGAGAATTGTGACATTTTCCTGAATCTGAGCAAGAAGCAGAGACAGTCCCTTCGTAAAATGGTCATAGACATGGTGAGCTCTCCACCAGGGTGGGCCACAAATGAACTGCAACATTTCATCAGTGTGGGAGTGGACCAGCATCTGTCCTTGTCTGTTACTCAGTGTGTGTGTGTGTGTGTGTGTGTGTGTGTGTCCCTACCCTTAGGTCCTGGCCACAGACATGTCGAAGCATATGAACCTGCTGGCAGACCTAAAGACCATGGTGGAAACTAAGAAGGTGACAAGTCTGGGTGTGTTGTTGCTGGACAACTACTCAGATCGCATCCAGGTGAGATTGAAAGATTGAAATTCCTGGAAGATGTGAGAAACAAAATGCAAAGCAAATTATGTGGTTTGGTAAATGTTTCTTTGGAGGAATTTTAATTACCACCCCAGTCATCCTAGTTAAATATTCTGTGTGTTATACATTAAGCCCCTGATCTCATGCTGATCTTGACAGGTCCTTCAAAACATGGTGCACTGCGCTGACCTTAGTAACCCAACCAAACCTCTGGAGCTTTACCGCCAGTGGACAGATCGCATTATGGTGGAGTTTTTCACCCAGGGAGACCGTGAGCGGGACAAGGGGATGGAGATCAGTCCCATGTGTGACAAACACAATGCTTCCATTGAGAAATCACAGGTAAAACACAACTTAGGAGAGCTTTCATTTAAACATGGATTATATTCCTTAATTCTGTTAGAGAGGATATCAGAGATGTTTTTACATTGGGCTTTCTCAATTTTCCGACTAGCGTTGGGCATAGGAAGCTTACTTATGTGGCTGCCCAGAGAACTTCAGCACTGCGTGTTGACAGTAAGCTTGTTTTCCATCAGGTTGGTTTCATCGACTACATTGTCCATCCTCTGTGGGAGACTTGGGCAGATCTGGTTCACCCTGACGCCCAGGAGATCCTAGACACGCTGGAAGACAACCGCGAGTGGTACCAGAGCATGATCCCCCACAGCCCCTCCCCCACACCCGAGGAGGAGAGGAGTGGGCTGCCCGTGGCCACGGGGGCAGGCGGGGGTTGCGGCACCGCGGCCGGGGACAAGTTCCAGTTTGAACTGACCTTAGAGGAAGAGGGCGAGTCAGATGCCGAAAGTCCAAGCGAGGACACAGAGCTGTGTCCCTCCAGGCAAGAGTCTTCCAGGACTGACCCCAAACCAGCGCACCAGTCTCCCCACGCCAGGCACGCCCAGACTGGCGCAGCGGCCAGCCCTAGCTGCCGGACATTGTCCTTCGACATGGGCAATCCCTCAGACAGCGACGAGGGCGAGGAGGACAGAGAACTTGACCAAGAAGGGAAAGGTCTTTCATGCCTGAAGATGGGCACATAACACCCAATGCACTTTTGCATTGCTTCATGTCTGTGCTTCCCTCAACCACCCCCTCCTTCCGTAACTCCGTCCGCTCCTGGACACCCCTGGCTTCCTGGGACAAAGTGGTACCACAGAGTAGGAGCACAAAGGAGTAAGAGTTTGCCTTCAGGATATCTGCACTTACACCCTAGTCATCTTGCACTGGAGTCTTCCTGTCTTCTTAAGACGGGAGGTATTCTTCAAGCCTTTTCTTATGTTTTCCTTCTTGTTGTTAAGACTTTTTTTTTCGCTGTGTAAGGCTTGTATTTCACACCGTTCATGAGTACAGTTGTGTGTGAAAAAGCCACTTCAAGGTCTATTGAACTCAAGGATTTCTGATGAAATCTCTTTCCGTGTCAACTTAAAAAGTAATAAACCTGAAAACACCATCAGAACCTTAACAGTTTTATACTAGTCAATGGAGGGCGCTGGTTGATGTAGGCTGGAAGACTCTGAATGAACAGGCATTTTTTATAACTGGTCTGTGTGCATCTAAACAGAGGGGGTCTTAAAAGTGATCAGTACTCTGCAAACTTACTTAGCTTTGCCTGGTTACAGAAAACAATACTGAGCATAACACAAACCTCAGGATGTGGAGGACGCAAACTGTCATGTTGTGGTGGCTTCTCAAGCACTAATTGTAGAGGTGTCTTGCATTGTGATTATTACAGTTTACTGACCAGCCATGTTTTTGATTGGTCTCTGCTGTGTATCTGGTGACACCTAGTGTTTGAGAGTCAAACTTGCACCATAAATGAGACAGACCCGAAAAATGATTTAACCTCCATAGACAGTATACAGACTTTTCTCCTCCATATTGTGTTGCTTACACAGCAGAGATCTGCGTAAGTGGACATACAAACCAAATTTGTTCTTAATATTTAACACTCTGCAGTGTTTGTATGTTTTTTTTTTGTTGTTGTTGTTTATTTCATCTTGTTCAGATGTTACGATCTCTTTATTTTTTTTATTTTGATTTATTTAAACAAAGTATGCTCTGTGTGCTCTGGTGTTTGCCATCATGTAATCAGCTTGACTCCTTGTGTAGCACTTTACGTCTTTTTTCATTGCCAAAAATCACCCTGCTAGATAGGGTTGGAGCCAAATTACACTTGCATATGGTGCCAACGGTTGCTATTACCACCGATAATAACCAGCACTTCTGTCGTACAGCTCGTACAATATTAGCATTAACATCTTTTCTGTAGACTCGTAGATGGGTACAGGCTCTTTTATGAGGGGTATTGGAAGGGGCTCAGTATTGGAAAATTCAGGGAGCAGTGGTTTTAACATTTCTCTACAGGGTTGTATGACTGTGCAAAAAGTCAAATAAATGAGAAATGACTGTGAATTGGCAGTGATACCAGCTCAGTTCCCTCTGCATCAATATGGAAGCTATTGGAAACATAAAGTCATATGAACTTACATGAATAAATCTAACAGCAAAGGCACAAAGCTAAAGCAAAGGCTGTTTTTAGAGCCAGACTTTTTTTCTTTCCTTTTGGCCACTGATCAATACTCTGCTCTTCACAGGGACATAGCCAATGATAGTACAAGTGCCAAGCAAGCATGACACAAACTGGACTGTAATTTCCATTTTGCCACTGGCTAATTTCCATCAATGACTGCAATGTTGATAATATCTGTGTGTTCAATTTATATTCGGAGACTTAATTGTCTCCACAGTTACATGTTGCATCAGATGAAACATGAATGTTATCTGGAGCTAAAACACATAAAAAATGGTACTAAGTAGGCTACGTTTGTAAGTATTAGCTATACATTTACAGCTTGTTTGGGAAGAATACAATGACTATGACATAGCTTTATATTTCGCATCTAAATTGTGCATTGTTTGATAGTTTTATGCTCACACAAAAATAAGCACAGGTAAGTGTGTAGAAAACAGTAACAAAACTGCTCTGACAAGATCATAGGCCTATGTAGTGATGTTTCTTTGACTTAATGTTATATCTCATCAATGTTGATCTAAGCCTTGAATGATCATTGCAGTCCTTAATTGTGGCACTGTGGGATTTCCAGTACTATCTAAAGCCTGAGTTCTGAACTATTGTGATGAAAGGGATATCCTTGACTCTTTTTCCCTAAAAAGGTGTTTTCTGTCTGCTGTTGATTATTTTATATATCCTAACCACTCTGATACTATTTAGTATTTATTCTTTTTTATATATAAATCTGTCAGATATACAGTTATGTGTGTAGATTTTGTTGAGTGCTGAGGATTCAGTCATGGGCCAAAATAGGGCAGATTTTTCAGCTCCATCGGTTTTGTTTTCTTGATCACCTTCACAAATCTTCAGGTCACTGTGGAGAGATGCTCCAGTAGTTAGGATACAAAAACACTCGTTCCAAGACCATGAATTGCTGTCCCCATGTCTACCCTGGTCCAAAATCTGCTGCAGTCTTGACAATCCAAAAACAACTGTTTACTACATGTTGGTAATTTATGTTACTGTATTCGTTCTTCTATGCCAATAAAAGCAAAGAGTCTTTATGCATAATATGACTTATGTCATATGTAAACGAGGAAATGTTCTAACAGTATTCATCATAATGCTGGAGAAAACAAGCTACATGCCTGTACAGCTGACAGTAGGCCTGTAGCGTCACCCTAATCTCTCAGCACGTGACAGGATTTCTGCACACTGTGAGCCGTCCACGCCTCTCTAGCAACTGTCAGTCAAGTGACGCAAAAGCTTCTGCAGGTGCTAAAGTGGGGATTGTATCTGAGCTGCGTCGGGGGTAAATTTACCAAAACCGTAAGCTATGTCTCTTCTTTGACATCTCAAACAATGCATACATAAGGCATGTGTTGGTCTAAGCGTTACAGTGTCAGATGTAAAGATACAAGAGATATCAGATAAAATAAAACAGAGTAACCTTCATTTGACATAGGATGCTGTAGCCTACAACATAGAGATTTACTCCTTAGATGTAACGTTAGCTAAGTTAACGTTAGCTAAAAGGGTAGCTATCAAGATATCGCATCGTTAAGCAAAAGCCATTCAGCCTGGAACGTAACGGCTTCAGCATACAATATGTTCTGTTTCTCGGTAAAATGCATGCTACATTTTCGTGCGTAATGATGGTTAACTATGTATAAATTGGAGTTCTTCGCTGTTGGATTGACTGCAACGTTAACACTAACCTACCTAATCCCCAGCAACGTTAGCTAACCTCACTTGTCAGCCAACATTATCTCTTTTCAACAAAATCTTTTATCATAGGATCCATTCATTAAAGCATTGGTGCAAAATTACAAAGCATCAAAGTACATAATGTGCACCAAACAAGAAGAACACAGGCAACATGAATCTTTCCTCAAAGCTCATTTTGAGGGATGGCGTTAAACATGTCTTCTAAGAATAACGTTAAATGCTTCGCTACTGTGCAGTGTTCTATTACACAACCGTGAGCCAGGTATCGACAGCTAACGAAAATATGTAAGCTCATCATTGATCAAATGAATGAATGAATGATCATAGATGGTAGCATTCATGTTAGTTTATGGTTAGAATTAAGTATCCACCTATCTGCTCACCTAATGTTACCGATTGCCCTAGATGAAGTTAGTTAGCAGCCGTTACGATTGTCTGATTTACAAAAGCAGCTTGATGCCCGTTAATGACATTAACATTATGATAAGCCATCTTACCAGAGAACTTTAGATAGCGATAACTTTAGCTGTACTAGTGGTAGCCTAATACAGTCGTACCTCTACTGCGTTACTGTCACTTGACTGACAATTTATTTATCAAGCCTTTAACGCGATACTGTTTAGAGATTTATGGCAAGTGAAGTATCGATAAACCTTTCTGTGGCCCCTGTCATTGTTCTTATACGTGATGTTATGCCTGTCTGTTTTCATTCTCATCATTTTCATTTTATTAAAGTTTGGACGTTCAATGATTTGGCCAAATGTTGTCAAATTCACCCTGCACTTGTCCTATTGGATGCTGGCCTGGAGTGTTTATCTCACCATCATGTATGCAGTAGTAGGGTAATGGCGGCACGCCCTTATAGAAATAGGCTACCTCAGTTACTGTCTGTGTGCCACTAACTGCTGTAGTCGTTGTATGAGCAGGAATGGTTAGAGGGAGTTTATGGTACTGCAGAGCTGAATGAGCCTCCAACTAAAGGCCTCTTAAGCTCTGTCTTAACATATTCTTTTGTCTCATCAGTAGGTTGTGTGTAGAGCATTTCACATATTAAGCAGTTTGTGCAACTTCTTCCAGTGGCCAAATGAGGTTCCAGAACAGTCTCCAGCACAGAGACTGCATTTGGTATTGCTGGCTCAGATGCTGCTGCCCTAGCAGATGGCTTCAGAGGAAATTGCACTTGTAGAAACAGACTGGTATAACTATGCATAGACAATGCTTCTCTGCTCTGAACCACCTGCTCAGACGTACACCCTCAGTCACACAGATTATGACCTGTAGAAATCAAAGAACATGATTCTCACTGTGACACAACAAGGTAGCCTAGATGGTCTTTCACCCTAACCTGACATGCAATGTATACTGGGTCTACGGTGGTCCTGGTTAGCCAGTCTAATCTAGGGTGTTATGTTTAAACTCCTGGAAACAAACAGGCAGGTGGGGGATGTTGAGGATGCTGTGGAAATATCCATGATGGGGGATTGAGAGCTGCACCACCAGATGCCTTTCTTGTGTTTGCTCATAGCCTGTTAAGTCCAGTCCAGGGTCCAAGTACAGGTGACCAGAGCGAGACAAAGAAAAAAAAAATATTCTTGCACGTGTCAAGATGTATCAAGGTTTATTATTTCATCTTAATTAAAACATATCTTCATTCTTCCCTTTTGAAGATGGCTTCAGCTACAGATGCACGTTATGGACAGAAGGAGTCAGCAGACCAAAACTTTGACTACATGTTCAAAATCCTGATCATTGGCAACAGCAGTGTGGGCAAAACCAGTTTCCTGTTCCGCTATGCAGATGACTCGTTCACACCTGCCTTTGTAAGCACAGTAGGAATTGACTTTAAGGTGAAAACAATCTATAGGAATGACAAGAGAATAAAACTTCAAATTTGGGTGAGTACCTATCTTAATGCTTTGCCTAAACTTACTAAACCACACACAACACACCCCAGTACTATAGCTGGCATGATAAGTAACTCAAGACCACAGTTTTCACATCCTGTCCCACGAACACCCTTTGTAGAGTGTCTGTGAGAGAGACACCATGACTGAATACCATTGTCATTGTTCACTTGAGTCTCTGTGAGTTCAGGGCTTAGAGCCTACGGGGGACATTGGCATGCAGCCCCTGAAGCCTGCTATGACATAACACCCATTAGTTTGAGAGTCTCCCTTTAGCATTGCTGAATTTTGACCTTGTGTGTTATTGTTCTCCCTGTGTAAAGGACACTGCTGGTCAGGAGCGCTACAGGACCATCACCACCGCGTACTACAGGGGAGCCATGGGCTTCATCCTCATGTATGACATCACCAATGAAGAATCCTTCAATGCCGTGCAGGACTGGTATGAACCCCAGATGATTGGATAATGGCCGTAAGGGCTGCCTCCTTAATGCAATGTGTGTGTCCTCATCCCCAAGGAGAGTAGAGAAGTTTTTATCGGCACAATGACCAAATGATGATCACCTTTATGGAGTGCTGAAAGTTGTAGTTGTAGAAATAGATTTGACATTTTCATGATTTGCAGGTCAACCCAGATCAAGACCTACTCTTGGGACAATGCCCAGGTCCTGTTGGTGGGGAACAAGTGTGACATGGAGGACGAAAGGGTCGTGGCTGGAGAGAGAGGCAGGCAGCTGGCTGAACAGCTAGGTGAGTTGGTCAGACATTAGCCGGATTTCCGTCCAACTTGTTAATGCGTATTGTAGTTATTTGAATGAGAAACCCTGACTTGGAAACACTTCAAAATGCACATTAGTCTCCTAATGCAAATATAAATTTAGTTTGCTTGAGGGTGGTGGATTAACTGTTGATGTGCATAGGGCATAATGCAATTAAAGTGGATGGAGACGGGTCTATTCACATTTGTCCCCATTGACGTCATCCTGACAACATTATGTTCTCATCAACATTATGTTCTTCTCCTGCAGCTGGTCAGAATACTTCCTTTGATTAGGCTCGCATCCATTTTTAATTTGTGTCACGTAATGGATGGAAATGCATGCAGATGTAAATATACTAAAGACAAGTTTTCATGAATGCAACTTTAAAATGTAGGGCTGTCAAACAGTTAACATTTTTAATCGTGATTAATCTCATAAAATTATGTAGTTAATTGTGATGCACTGGGAAAATGTTAGCTCTGAAGATCACAGCAGACCTTATCTAACGATTTAATTTACTTTAATTTAAATCTTGAATATATACTTGTTGTTTATGTTAATTACAATAAGGATCATCTTCTCTATGACAGAAGGTTTTACAGAATATGATGCACTAATATTTGAAAACTGGGTTTTGATATCAGGCTTAGGCCTACGGCCTGTTTTTCCAAAATAATGATATTTTAGATATTTCGACATGTGTGCAAAATATTATTTTGAGAAAATAACAGACTGTATATTTGCTTAGGCTAACTGTAATAGCTGAAAGGTACACTTGCACTTCGAAGAGCAAAGAGGAAGTAGTTTGGCTCTAACAGTTCAGTCAAGTGAAGCAGTAGGCTACCTACAGTCTACAAGTGAAAGGAAATTCACAATCGTAGCCCACATGCTAGTCACCTGCGAAAATCTGCTTTGTTCCTTAACAAGATGAGCCCAGTTCACTGTTGTTGAAATGCCCTGCGTTAACGGCAACATTTTGTTTAATCACATTAACTTCGACAGCCCTAATAAAATGTCAATAAGTTGAATGGAAACCCAGCCACTGATCTCAGGTTCTGGTAGCTTGTTGTTGACTGCTTGAATGAGCTTCCTGAATGCCTCTGTTAAAATGAACACGTTAAACAGTTCCTTGGATGTATTTCCTTTAGGCTTTGAGTTCTTCGAAACCAGTGCCAAGGACAACATCAACGTCAAGCAGACTTTTGAGCGCCTGGTAGACATCATCTGCGACAGGATGTCAGAGAGCCTCGACGGCAACGACCCTACGGTCACAGGCGCCAAGCAAGGTCCGAGTCTAGCCGAACAGCCTCAGCGCAGCCATCAGGACTGCGCCTGCTGAGGATGACTCCACCTCCACCACCACCACCACCACCACCACAATCCCCAACAAGTCCACCACCACCCCACCTTCCCCTCTGTCTGCTACCTGAAGACCAGCCCTGTGCTGAAGATGTGGGTTGAAGGGGCTGGGTAAGGTTCAGCTCCCTCGCTGTGCCAGTATTCTGTAGGTGTTTTACAGAAATGGGTTCTTGTCTGTCTTTTTTTTTTTCCTTCTTTTTTTTTTTTGTAACTGGAATTTGCAAGCCTGTAGCATGCCCAGGAGTAGAGAGTGCAGGTGTGTGTGCGAGCAGCCAACCAGACAGCAGATAACTAGACACTCCTCCATGAACGAAATCAAAATGCTCCTGCACATCCACAGGTGTTAATCTGTGTATTTTGTCCCGGTGTTGCCCCTGGACCATGGTTCAGTTATACAACATCAAAGCATTTTTTTAACTGTTGTGCACCCTTTTCTCCCTAACTTATTTTTTAAAATGTAGGCAAAAAATTTAAAAGTTTATCTGTAAGGTAGGAGAGTTTATATAAATGTGAAAAATGAAGTAGATATGAATTTAAGAGATGGGGGAAAAACTACTTTTTTACAGTAATGGAACCATTACTGAAAAAGTAAGAGATGGGTTTAATGTGTTAATGCATATCTGTGGAGTGTGTATATGTTTGTGCGTGTGTGCCTGTGTTTGAATGATGCATGACTTCAGAGTTTACTTGTTTACTCTTGCTTTTTTTAAAAAAAGATTTAAAAAAGCTTCTACAGATCCACGTTTCTAAACCCCCCCCCACAGTGTCTGTGTTGTTAGGATGTGTCATGTAGCAAAGAGACTGCCTAATGAGGATCATGGATGTTTGAAAATACATGCGTCCACTCTACCACCCCTAGCTTACCCTATGACCTAGACAGGCATCAGGACTCGCAGACAGTAGGTTTTCCTGTGCACTTGGCAAAAGTCAACACCTGTGTAATTCTCTGCAATTGTGTCATGGTTTTGTTTGATTATGTTCAGAACTGGATACTTGACTGAATGCTTACTGAACCTCATCTGCCTCAGAGCATAGGGACACTTAACAGAAGACCATATCACTTGTTGCATACAAAGGCTGTCCGTATATTTTTATGTACAGTATTTCTACACACTCTACTTATTTATTTATAATATTTAAGTATTTATTTTGCATTTGTATTCATTGTGTAAAGTTGCACTCTTCCATGTTTTTTTTTGTTGTTGTTGCAAATGACAGTGGGCATGTTCTTGCAGTTGTTAAAGGACCTCTAGTTTTACATCTGGTTCTTTGTGGTTGCAACTTGTATGAACAGAATAAAAAATAACACTGAAGATTGAAATTTAAAGGGAAATGTAAAGCAATCCAAAGCAAATATGAGTCACTGTCCCATTCTTTTTCTCTTTCCATTCCAAAGACAAGCGTGTTGTAACTTGGTGTCATATCAAATAACCAAAAACTCCTGTGTCAAGTGAGAGATTGGGCACCGGAATCAAATGCAATCAAAGGGGCAAAGTGTCTCACTGGGTTTTACTTCATGACTCTGTCCTTGACCATCTTAAGTGTATGCTGCAGCGTGAGGCGCTTGCTCAGACTGCCAGGGGTGACTGTTGCTCATCACATTATGGCTGTGCTAGTGTATTGGTGGTGTGTTTTGGCAGCTGTAGACATGCATTGACCTAGTTCCCTGAAGTTCCACTATTTCGTCTTCCTTTCTGTAAATATGAACGTTTTCTCGGGTTGAAGTTGCTGTATGTGTGAAATGTGCTGTAATGTTGTATCTTCAGGTTTCTGGACAGAAGAAATAAAAGAAAAAACAATTATGACCTTGGTGAAGATGATTATATTTTAGCACTGAAGGACATCCTTATTTAGTCAAAATAAATGGTGGTTGTAGGCCCACTGAGTAGTTTATTGTCATTTGTAGAGGAAGCTCAACATTAAAACATTGACACAATGAGCTATGACTTCTGTGCAGTATACAGGAAGCCCCCACCAGATGGACTCCTGGAGCAAAGGTGACATTTTAATCACCTTAGATAGCTTTGTTGGCCAATCGGTGGCTTCATGGATGCATCTGATAGCAATGGTAGAGCCTGTTCACTGGCATTTCAACTTCAGTGATGGACTCCCCCGTGTGCAGTTGGGTTCTTCCTGGGTGACTTGGAACACTGTTCTGCTTATCTGCACAGGTTATCTGGAAAGTCCTTTTGACTTAGGACAAACAGGTAAACACACTTCACAGAAATCACCTGAATATCTTGAATCAAGACTGAAGAAAAATAATAGTAATACTTTCTACGAACCTAGTATTCATAAAGCATTATAAATGCCTTAATAAATGGTTATGTGCATTCAAAGCTTTAAAACTAATGACATTAGTATTCATAGCTGTTCATACATTCCAATGACTGTACTCATAAGGTATTCTACAATAGCCTTACAATTTGAAATGTTACAAAGCATCTTAAAGCTTCAATGTGTTAATTGTCCTTTTATATGTCCAATTCCTAATGGAAAATAATGAAGCATTAGAAACGCTCGATGCATACTCTAAATAAAGTGAGTTAAACACATAATTGATCATGAAAATCAAAAAGGCTTCATTATAGATAATGGTATCTGATAAAGGGGTATTCCAGTAGTATCAAAAGGCCAAAAAGGCTTATAAGGCTTTGTGACACTTCAAGCTGGAAAGGCTAATATGATAACATTATCATGCCTCATGAGTGCAGTCATGAGAATATATGAACAGCTATGAATACTAATGTCATTAGTTATAAAGTGTTATGAATGCAATTATAATGCTTTATGAATACTGGGTTCATAGAAAATGTTGCTGAATAATCATTTTAAAGGTGTTTGCCAAGTCATTGGAGCATCGCAAGTTATCTTAATTCATTGAGTTGCAAGGGAGAATAACAGCAGCTATTTTTTATGTTCTAGACCAATTAACATCCTTCCTTTAATACATGTAGGGTTTATTAAGGAGGAGTCAGGAGTCAGACATGACTCCCAAGTCAGTCAGCCATGATGTTACAGACAGAAGTAGCATAACGGTATTATCCTGCTTTTAAAGATGTTACAGGCAGGAGTAGCATTAGGATATTGTCCTGCTTTTAAAGATGTTACAGACAGAAGTAGCTGCTAATATTTTTGATACCTTTCCAGCCCCTCTTCTCCATTTAGTAGTTTTATTTGCCATGGGAGGCTAGACAGACGATGGGTAACCTAAATGGCTGGACAGACGATGGGTAACCTAAATGGCTGGACAGACGATGGGTAACCTAAATGGCTGGCAAAACACAGAAGTGCTTTACCTGTTTCACCTCATCATTATCAAATCATTCAATTCAGTTGTATTCATGAAACTGTCTTAAAAGCCTGAACCCTGAACCCCAAGTCATTCTCTTCTTTGCTAAACAAATTAGTCAGTATGTTTTTTATTGCTGGATAATTTAAACAAAGGTCTCAGCATAGTCTCGTTTTGTCTTCTTGAAGTGAATCCTGGACTCAAAGGCACTATATTTTTAACAGCATTATATCTTATTTGATCATATGAGGTCATGTTCCGTCATTCTCATGCATCTGGTATGTTTTAGCAAAGGATGTGGGAAAACATTCCTCAGAGAACTGACTTTATATTTTGTATGGTTATATTATTTTTTTCTTTGAATAGAGGTGATTCTCCCCAAAGACAAAAAACAAGCAAGAAAGAAAGAAATTATGATTATTTTAAGCAGACAAGGCTAGGCCTTGACTTAGTTCCTCAATTCCCATACATTATAGTCATCAGTGTTCCTTTCCCCATCGCTGAGGATTGGCATGCCTCCACATGGATATAGTCCTCATGTGGTATGACATGTGGTATGTGAGCAAAGATAGTTTAGGGCCATGAGTGTGCCTGATGGATTGAGGGCCAAAACAGTCCTTAAAACGCAAGTGAAATTGTTCTCAGAGTTCAGAAAAATTTTAAATTCTGTGTCCATGATCATCATGTTATTCATGAGTCATCAGACACTTTTTATCACTAAAGTGTGTTTGTGTGCGCGCACACATGCGTACAAATGTGCACCTTGTGTGGCTATGCTCTGGTTTGTGCTGAGACTTGTTTTGATCTTGATGCTTGTTACATGTTTGACCAGTGGATGGCGCAAAAGATACATTTCCCTGAATCGTCTTCAGAACATGCAGTTGGGGGAGATAACCACTGTGAGTTGCTGCATGATACACGTATTAACCAACAGTGCCCTATGTCACACCAGCTGATTACCTCAAATGCATTAGCTTTATCAAAAACACCAATATAAGTTCTTTACCAGCAGTTGGCCTTGAAACTGCCACTGTCTCACAGATAGACATAGTATGACGAGTGGGTCTGTTTTCTCCAATGGGAGCCATTATAGTCATGATGAGGCTGTAGAACCATAAGTTAGCTATAGAGTATTAATAGGGGGCCCTTGTCTGAAGCCACAGGCTTTCTTTTCCACCATTAGAGAGTCCATTATGTGTGCTAATGCTGTTACTATACAAGTCAAATACAGGGCTGATGCATTTTCCTTCAAGTTAATTGGCAGTGCCTACGTGATGCAAACACTTGTTTCGTTTTTTTTTTCACCTCTGGGACCAGTGTCCAGTGTCCCTCACAAAAGCCTCCGTAAATGCAATAAGGTGTCGTCATAATGTCCCATTAGTGGCCGCCACCTCTACCAGCGCAGGCAGTCAGACAGCAGGAGAAGTGACTGGTCTTGCCTTTCTCCTTGTTGCCA
Source organism: Tenualosa ilisha (assembly GCA_015244755.2). NCBI lineage: Eukaryota > Metazoa > Chordata > Actinopteri > Clupeiformes > Clupeidae > Tenualosa > Tenualosa ilisha. The sequence continues at coordinate 1,427,620 of PYXC01000541.1, forward strand.
CTGATACAATCATTGCAGACAGAGCATCCTCTGAGAACTGTGTGTGTGTGTGTGTGTGTGTGTGTGTGTGTGTGTGTGTGTGTGTGTGTGTGTGTGTGTGTGTGTGTGTGTGTGAGTGTGTGTGTGTGTATGTGTGTGTGTGAACACACTGAATAAATATGCTTAATAAACTATTTGGAGATTTCTGCATTAGAACCTCAAGAGGGTTAGCTGATTAGTCCATGGCACACTATGTTAAGTTTGGACCCAGTCCTGGGCAAACAATATGAAATGATAATACTGATGTCATTATCACTAGCAGGAAGTTGTAATAAGGAATCGGTGGGACTCCACTCTTGTATGCAGTGTGTGTGCAGTGCTAATGGCTAATGTCAGTGGAGGTATAATGGTAGTGAGAAACTTTCCCATTGCCAAAGAGTCTTGTTCACATGGCAATGTAAAATACTTGCTATATATTAAAGAAAACACCAGCAAACTTGAGGGAGGAAAACATATACATATACACCCATGTTAATTAAGTGTGCAAACACTGTTTTGGCGCATGGAGAATTCACTGGTATATGAATTTCTTTCCCATGGGATCACCACTGTGGATTTCAAAATAGTGTGCTGAGTTTGGGAGGTTTGACTTTTCATCAGGGGTCTGATAAGTAAGCTCTCACAGGAAGTGGTTAAGATAACACAAGGAGGCTGAGAATCTCAGTTGGTTAAATCCACTTAGAACAAATACTTTAATTCACTGTAAAAATTGCTCAGTGTTTTTTCAATGTATGGATATTCAGAGTTTGTTAGATCTCAACAAACCTAAAAGACCCTGATGCAAAATCAGAATTATAAGGTTTTTCTACAACTAACTGAATAGCTAAGAAAAATCTATCTGTCATTTGATACCAGATTCGAAGTGCAAACATTGGCAGGCCAGTCCGCGCATTTAGATGTGCACTTTAGCCTATTCCGACTGTAACTTACGTTAGACATTTGAATATGTAGGCCTGCTTGTGATGGTTGGTGGTTAATTTACTCACTGAAGTACATGCTGTGAGTTTGTAGATATACTAGATAAATATCTGCTGTATTTAGATATTTTCAAATATGCAAATTTTATATATTAAATATAATTTTCTCACCTCTATGACTGTTCTTTCCGCACTCCTGACCATGATAACATACCCTGTTACTCTGTGATGCCCATTTTGAAGGCTACTATTTTCTGTATTAAACTAGTTATAAATTCAGATTATAGAGACAAACAAATGCACTGCACCTGTGCTCTGGATGGCATAATAGTTTGTCCATGCAAATAATCTCTTTGACAATGTAGTATGGAGTGGCGGCTTACTGGACTTTAGTGGCCTCTTCTAAATCACACAGAACAGCATGTAGACTACTTCTATTTACAAAACTAGACACCATCCTATATTAGAATGGCTATCAGTGAGGGGAGTGTGAGTGTATTTGAGTGTGTGCATATCTATGTGTGTGTGTGTGCATGTCTATGTGTGTGTGTGGGTGGGGGAAGTATGTAGGTGTGTGTGTGTGTGTGTGTGTGTGTGTGTGTGTGTGTGTGTGTGTGTGTGTGTGTGTGTGTGTGTGTGTGTGTGTGTGTGTGTGTGTGTATGAGAGTGAGAGAGGCTCTGGTCCTTGTCTGGCAGCAGGCATAAGTGATGACTTCATGGCAGATTACAGAGCACATCCATCCAAATCAAACACTTGGCCAGGTTAACACAATCTCTTCAGACATTATGGTCAGCCTTTATCACAGAGGATATGTTCAAAGGGAACCTCTAGTTACAGTAAGCACATCTTAACACAGTGTACACTGGACAAGAGCACTGACCCAATAAACAAATGAAGTGCACAATAAGTGGCCAAACACAGAGAACCTCTGGATTTACGTTTATTTTCTTAACCTTTTATATGCTAGACACTCTAAAGGCTTAGTGTTGACCTCTAGTGGGTCTTTGAACCACTTGCATGCGTTAAGTGTACACAGTCCTGCCATTTTCAGTATAGCACTTTTCAACTCACAGGTTGTATTTAACTACTAGATAGGCCAAAGGAGACTTTCGATAGACCAAAAACTATCCAAAGCTTTCCGGCAATCTATATTTCAGAGAGGCCAGGGAGGAGTCTCAACACTGGCTTCAAATCAGGGAATTGTCATAGGGTCATCAGTCTCTCTTATCGATCAAATGGAAAATGACTAAAAATAAGCCCAGGCTATCTCAGTTCCATCCAAACCTTGTGGTAAAGAGAGAGAGAGAGAGGGGGAGAGAGAGTGCACTCGAGAGTAAGAATGTCTATGTACTGGACGTAAAAAAATTTATTTGCTGTGTGTGAATTTGAGCTGGATCTCTGCGGGAGACTGCCCTGTTTGGGGGCCCGTCTTGCTCTGCGTGGTCGGGGACAATGCCATGGGAATGAGTTCTGGAGTACTGCCCCGCGAGCCAGTTTCAGACTGCGAGGACAGACACATGGATTCCTTTCACCCACAGTTTGTCTACCTGTGGTTGTTTGATTATGTAACATCATGTATCAACTCTGCAGATCTGGGGCCTGGAAGATAGAATCTCACCATTTGTTAAAAAAAATGGTGTCTAATGCACTCCCACTGCACCCAATAGGTCTTGTTAGTTTTAGGTCCATCTGCAGTGACGGCGGCTTAGCCTTGTAATCGCTTTTGTTTTGTCTCTGTCAATTTAGCAATTAGTGTTGCATGCAACACTGATAAGTGCCAAGTATTGCAGTGCCATTGACATTTTGTACTTGTGTTACTGATGTTTAAGGTTTTTGCTGTGGTATCGTGTCAGTACTGGTATTATGATACTTCAGAATGGTACGGAACGGATACGGAAGTGTTCATTTTAATACTGTGACAATACAATTTAGGATAAAATGCAGATAGATTTTCCTTGCTGCTGGTGTTGGGTGGCTCTTCCCACTGACCTTTGTTCCACCTTAATTACTGTGACTTTTAGAAAAGTTCAGCCAAACTATGAAAAGTTGCCATTCAGAGCTAAACCATAACAAATTACCTTAATAATGTTCCAGCCTTAATAATGTTGATTACAGGTTGCAGGCATCAGTATCAACACTCACACCCTGAGGGCAACATTACCTTTTTGCCAAGGGATCATTGAATTAGAGTTCTGTTGATGCCATGAGCAGTAATCTGGTTAGCACAAAACATATGCCTGGAATTGGTGCTACTCACTCTTCCTCTCAATATTCCATCAACCAATGTGTTGCAGCAGGTGAGGTTAATATTGAGCATGAAATTTAGACAACATAATCACCTTTTGGGACAACACTGTGCAATGAGTGTTCAAAGCATTAGTAGTCTACCTTACGTATAGTTGAACAAGGACATTTCATTGGATGGCTTTGCTGACTGAACTTGTCGTCCTGTAAGAGTAGTCTCTCTGATTCCCATTATCATGTGTCTCTTGGGACAAACAAAAAGCCACTCTTGCCTGCTATTTATTTATTTTGTCTCTGACACTCCTAACTCCTCCTGTGATTTACAATTGCAGGAATTAAAGCCTGAAACCTCCCACGGCCGGATGTGCCTCTTTCATACACAAGTCCCCATGTAAAGGGAAGTGGATCTGATATAAATAGGATGCTAGATTGTATGCTAGATGGTATAATTAGTGGACAATGGGGAATGAAAACATATCCCAAGAACAAATGTTACATATGCAGCAAAACGTATTAGGCAAACAACATTTTTTTTATTAATTGAGAAATGGTTGCTATTTCCCACAAGGACTATTTTTATAGAAATATGCAGCCATCTGTAAATTGCACCTCAACATTTATTTTGGTGGTATAGGTTAACAGACAGAGAGAACAGACAGGGAACAGAACAACAGAGAATGCAATTCTGTGAAATTCTGTGCAGTTCTGTCCAGATTGAATAACCCCACTGAAACCTCTCACAGTGTCATTAAATATATGCAAAAAGTGAAGATCCTAGCAGTCTTATACCAGTACCACCAGTGATGTTATTGGTGTTTTTAGTTTTGCATAGCTGGTGGAGAGTTTTGATCAAAACTTCTCACTACTATTTTATCATGCACAGAAGTAAAGCCCGCTGCCATAGCAAAATCTTTGAAGTATGACCTTTTTGTCCAAACCTCTTCAAACAACACATCTGCAATGCTAATTTACCGTCTTAAGAGATGAAAGGAGAAAGCTTTCCTGTCTCATTTAGAGAATGATGATGTGCATTAACTGAGAAGGGAGTCCACATATTAAAGCTATACATCAGACAATGTACATTCATATGTTACTTTGCATATAGAGAGGCCAGAGGCTTTGACCAGGGCTCACGGACTGGCCTAGGTCACAGTGAATCTTGCTGGCATTCTCGCTGGACTACGAATCATGGTGTCTCTCACGCTCCCTCTGTGTACAGGACATGTCACAACTGTTTGTCTCCTGCTTCTAGAGGCACTTACTTAGTCATACAGGGGGGAACAGGCAAGTCTTCCCAGACTATCTGCCTGTATTCGTAAGGTGTCAATGGTGGGCATGTTTACCAGAAATACCATGTTTTGGTTGGTAACATAATAAAACGAGTCATCTACAGCACGGGACACAGGACAGTGTCTGGGACGGGCAGTGAAATCAGCATCTCGTCATCTCCTCACACAGCAGTACTACTGACTCATGGGAGAGATCTTTTGGTCCTTCAAAAATGGTGTCCAATCTGCGTGGTCCATGGCGTCCAGTGCGTGGTCCCTAAAACCTCACATTCCCTTTTCCTCTCACTCTATCTGCCACCGCTTACCATGTACCTTTCTTTCCCCATATCCGCTCTACATTCTCTCTCTCCCTCTCCCAATTTCTCTCTCTGTCTCCCCTGTACTCTGTCCTCATGCTCCCTGGCTCTCTCTCTCTCTGTCACACTCCTCTTCCTCTGCTCCCTCTCTCACCCTCCACCCCTCAGCCCCCAACTCTCAGTAGATTTGGCCAATCGCCTCAGTGCGCACCCCCCTTGGAGGGGCCTCAAGCATATAAAACTGGTTTGATGAGAGCTTGTGGCCAAGAGGAGGCAGCTGAACAGCAGTGCTGACAGATATGTGCCTCTCTGTTCAGTTCAGGTCATATTTAGTTGCTAATCTGTCAAAAACCACTGACACTGAATATTGGCAGGGATTTGTGGTGTGTTTTAAAGTGAGGGCAAAGTGTGAGACTGAATCTTTATGTACTATCAGTTGATTCGTGGGAACTACTCAGCAACATGGGAAGAGAGATCATCTGAGATCAAGTTGGTACCTGCCTGCTTTGGGCAACTTATTTGGGACTGCATGAGTCTTTTTTGAGCTTTGTTTCTGTCTGAAGTTTTCAAGGTAAGGACTCCTTGTACTTTCCTTATAGAACACTATGACTGGCACTGTCACTGTGACTTGTCAATGTGTCAGCATCAGACCTCTGTACTCTGGAGACCACACTGCTAATTTTCTTTAGTATAACTCAGTACAAAGCAATGGATACAAAGTACTTGCAGTTAAGAAGCTGTCTAGACAGATCACCTGAAAATGTGTTTGCTAAATGAGTCAATGAGTATCTGTGTCTTTTGATTTTTTTTTTTCATATCTATATAATATAATATTCTAACTATGCAGCTAGAATATTACAAGATTAAGCCAGTGAACCTGTATATCGGGAAAACATTGAACGGCTACTTTCCCAAATGTCAGATATTTGGCTACGGGAGACAGTGTTGTGTGTGATGTGGTGTTTGTGGTGTGGGCTTTTGCTTAATATCATTATAGCAGAGGACACTCCTTGCTTTGGGTCATGGATTTCAACAACTGTACCAGAAACTCAGTCTTAAAAAGCCTCCTGTCTAAGCTAACCTCGCTTTGTCCTTGAGAGTGTGCTTCATCTTAGAGGGCTTTAGAGTTGAACCTCACCTTGCCTGAACTGAAAATGATATCCTTTAAGAGACCCTGTCCCTGTTCAAACAGGTAATTTTAAATGACATAGACTAGTACCACTTGCAGTGACGAAGAAAAATTACATTATAGAGATCTATGGTTATTCAATCTGAAAAGAGGGGGCCAAACTCAAATATGGCCTAGGGCAGTAAATAGGCTAGAGCCAGCCTTATCTGAATGGACAACTCACACCAGGCCTGTATCATACCCACGTCATGCCTGCATCATGCCTGCATCATGCCCACATCATGCCCACATCATACCCACGTCATGCCTGCATCATGCCCACATCATGCCCACATCATACCCACATCATGCCCACATCATGCCCGCATCATGCCTGCTCCTCTAGGAGTTTATTCAAGGCCATTCAAGGCATATATTCATTGATATTACAAACGTGCTGTAATAACTTGCATTCAGTTTGAGATGTGTTTTATATTGGAGATTTGTTTCATATTTGTAATCTGTGCTTATATGGTATTTGCCTTTTACCATTTGTAGTTTTAGATCTGCAGCGTGATTATCTTTATTCCTCACAGGAATCTAACTGGCTTTATCCTTCCCTTGGTCTGACTTAAGTCCAAGGAAACCCAAAATGGAGAATTCCACAAAAGGAGAAAACTCAAATGAATTGAAGCTCAGATGCAACATGACAGGCATTCATGACTTCATTTCCGCATTCATCCCTCTTGTGTACAGTTGTAACTTTGTCATTGGCATTGTGGGCAACAGCATGGTGGTGGCCGTAATCCACTACTACTTGAAACTGCAGACTGTGGCAAACATATTTGTATTGAACCTGGCGGTGTCTGACCTGACGTTCCTCATCACTTTGCCCATGTGGGCCGCCACCACAGCCATGGGCTACCACTGGCCCTTTGGTGGTCTCCTTTGCAAGGCCACAGCTGCCCTGGTCGTCTTCAACCTCTACACCAGCGTCTTCTTCCTCACGGCGCTCAGCATCGATCGGTACTTAGCCATAGTGCAGCCGGTGGAGTCGCGCCGCTACCGCACGGTGGGCTACGCCTGGCTCACCTGCATTCTGGTGTGGATGGTGTCGCTGCTGCTCAGTTTGCCCACCGGCCTCATGCGCAGCACCGTGCCAATCCATGGCACCAACATCACCGTCTGTGGCATCCCCGGTGTCAAGTCCAATCTCTGGCTGGTGCCACTCAGCCTAATGAAGGCCGTCCTGGGGTTCCTGGTCCCTCTCGGCGTCATCCTCACCTGCTACTGCCTGATTGGACAGGCGCTGCAGGGGCCCAAGGAGGCCATCCAGGGGAGCAACCGGTGCCATAGTGACGAGGTGCTGCACATGCTCGCTGCAGCCGTGCTAGCCTTCTTCCTCTGCTGGGCGCCCCATCAGGTGTTCAACCTGCTGTACACGCTGGTGCACCTCGAAGTGATCCATGACTGTCGCTCTCTGGACATCATTGACTCGGCCATGCCCTTCACCGTCTGCATTGCCTACTTCAACACCTGCGTCAACCCCATCCTGTACGGCTTTGTGGGGAAGAACTTCCGCCGGAGCCTCCTGAGGCTGCTGAGGTGCACCAAGGCCCTCCGGGCTCCCTCCCAGTCTCACCCGAGCCTGTCCACCAAAATGAGCACCCTCTCCTACCGCATCTCGGACAGCCTGCCCCTCACAGCTGCCAAAACATCCTCTCTGTCCCGAAATGAGCACTGCAGGGAGGAGAAATAACAGGCTGGAGGAAAAACAAGCACCAAGCTGCTCCATCACTGAGCTAATCACTTGAAAAACAATGCTGTTGCTTGATATTTCCTGCGCCAAAAAATAGGGGTCTTTTTTTCTACTAAGGGACTGCAAAAAGGAATATATATACATGTTATGTATTTAAGATATGTATTTAAGACATGTTTAAATTATGTATATATAAAAAACAGGGCACTGAAAATACAGTATTTCACAGTAGTCAAAATGCAAAACTTGTAATAAGTTCCAATGGAAATGTATGCTTATGTTCAGCTATGTTTAGAAATAACTGCTGTATGAGTGTGTTTGGTCAAGTTCTGTCTGTGATTACAAATGATTTACATGTTCACTTGTTCACTGTATTTGTTTGTGAAGAGATACAGAGCATAAATAACAAAAACAACTTGCATTTATATTGCTTGCTTAATTAAGGCACTCAAGGTGCTTTACAGTGTGGAAGGGTGGAACCTCCATAACCACCACCAATGATGCACAGCAGCCAATACAAGAATAAATGAATTAGCCAAATACACTGGGGTATTATTAACAGGCCAGGTTGAATGAGCTAGGTTAGGAATTTAATCTGATATTGCTGCAGGTCGGTGCTTTGTAATTCAGTATGTCAACAACAATGTCAGCAACAATGTTCAACCAAAATGAAGCATGGATGCATTGCCAGGAAAGTATAATGTAGCCTACAGTATTTAAAAAGTGCAAAATCATTGACTGGAGCTCTGTCAGATCACTTTGTATGCCTAAATATTGACACCACAGACATCTTTTAACATAACTAAACCACCTACATTCCACTGTCTATGTGAACAGAGAGACTCTTTGTGCAGTTGAGAGTATTTGTCACAATCCCCATAAAGCTTTAAGTCTCGAGTTCTAAGCATTCATCTTTTCACAGACTTTTAACAGTTAACATCACAACCATTTCCCCCTCAAAACATCCATAAGACAACAAACACAGGCCTGCTTAAATCAAAGAAGTTCTCTTCCATCCGCTAGATTTCCTTGGCTCAGTTCCAGATAATAATTACCGTAATTACTGTCAGTCACAACTGAGGTTTAAATTACTCTATGCTGATTGTGATAAAATTCAATGAGAAGGCCCAGTGTTCTAATGAATTGCTAATATTTCAAAATGCCTGAGGTTATTTAAGAGAATTCAGGGAATTTGTTCAGTTGTGCATCAGGATGCAATCGGCTGCGGCATGACTGCAGAAACATGGAACAACAGAATGGACCAATCCTCTGGGCCAAGTTTTGTCCAGAGTTTGGGAGGATGACTGACCTGGGAGCAGAAAGAATGGACTTAACAAATCAATAATATGTTGTAGTATTTTTTTAGTGGTAGTGTTTTCCAGTTTTTTGTTTCTAATCACCTCTGTATCTCAGCAGGTAACCAGCATAGCTGAGCCAGAACAGCGTTGTGAGCTACCTGCAGTCTTGAGATGAAAATCATACAGCGTATAATAGTAATCCAGCTGTGATTAAGTCTACTCCAGAATCAGACGAGATAAGATAAGAGGATTCACACCACTCTCCTCTGTGTGTCTCCAGCAACCCATTCTCAGGGTGGTTTCATGGGAGTCTGGGGATCCTGGGGCTGCTCAGACCCATTGGCCCCCATGACCCTCCCCCCCAGCATTGCTGAATCAGGCTGTGATTCCAACTGTGGTTGACTATCTGGCTACTCAACCTAACATTTGCAGTTTACTGAACAAAAAAATATAATATGTTGTCACAGTTATCACAGATATCTTGTCACAGAACAATTTTATCATGACTTTAGGGGACCCCCTCCAACTCGGGGGCCCTGGGCAATTCCCACTGTTTGCCTGCCCTGTTAGAACAGCCCTGGATATCCCCCTCTCTGAGCCTAATTCACTGGAAGTGTATTACACAGACTAATTTATACGCTATGCAAGCAGATGTAACCAATTTCCAGTAAATTATACTGAGGTAGGATTTGAATGTTAGACTGGGAGCCACTGCATGCATGTATCCTCAAAAAACACAGGGATAGACAGCAGGTAAGATAATTTACCTACACGTCAAAGATCACTGGGGTCTAGGCAGTTTTCAAAAGAGGCTGCACAATAGCCTGTTCCACTGGTTGAAATGACTCAATTTGTTCACATGCTAATAACTAACTGGATAAAATCATTGAACAGATAATGATAAAGATTCCTTTACAATGTATAAAAGTGTGCTCTATACCTAAGGACAATGTATAAAAGTGTGCTCTATACCTAAGGACAATGTATAAAAGTGTGCTCTATACCTAAGGACAATGGTTGGAGTGGAATGTGAGCTGTCTTAAGGCCCTATGTGAACACAGGGTCAAAAAGATCTGCAACTGTCATTAACCAGCTAAATAAATTGCTTTCAAAAGGGGAACATGCCTATGTGTCATATACAAGAGATGTGTGTGCAATGCAAATAATCACACTGCTGGTCAAGTCTGGGAATTCCCTAATTCCTCCCTAAACTGTGTGTATTGGCTCTAATCAAACACCAGCCTGTCACAGAGTATGGCATGGCAATGTAGGCCTAGCCTTTTTTCAATGTGGCTACAAATCTCCTTCACCACTAAAAGTTCAGTCGGCCTAAATGGGAGGTATAGCATTAGACCTATTTAGAAGGTTTTGGAATTAATCATGTAATCTGATTTTGACATGTAGTCTTATTTTGACCGATATTATCACATGTGGATTATGAAATTGTGTTTGGATTTTCTATTCTCAGATAAATATTATTCATACGTAGAACATTTTAAGAGCGCAATCCGTCTTCAGATAGGCCTACGTAATCCCAATGTTTATCATGTCAAGTGCGGATGCATCGTTATCACCACTGGGTGGCAGATTGCTATGCCATTTGACAGATTTGATAAAGAGAAGTAGTATGTCGTGAGTGGTCAAAAGAACAGAATGTATGTTGGCAAGATTTGATTATGATTTGATTATGATCATTATGGTCTGGCCAAAATTAGCCCAAACAGTTCTAGTTAATTCTGCTGCCTGCAGGATTACCACTGATATACGCACCCTGATTGTTCAAACTGGAATATTAAATACTCTTTTCTAACAAAATTATGTGAATGACAAAACAGAGAACAGTAGCCCACCACCTGCAGTTCAGATTATAACGGTAGACCCTAAAGGTTTACAAATATTAACTTGCTTTTGTGTAACTACGGAAGTTGGGAAACACTGTGGGCGTGTGCTGTCAAGGGTCATGTGACCCATATATCACAAGCAGCAAGGTTAGTATTCATAAACCTTTCTGTCTGCTAGTTTTTTCTTTTCTTGCACGGTGCGGTTGCAGTCAGCTGGTACCCCGAAGTCCTGCGTCTGATATAGGAATCATGGCAGGTACGTAAAGGCTCTTAAATTTGTTGTCTGTATGATGTCTGTTGTCTATTGCGTATGTGGCTGACGTTATTCTTTTAGTCATTTATCGCTGGTGCAACATTTAATATTTACACATCGGTGGATCCGCAAAAATCCACATTTCATACACTGCCTGCGTTAAATCCGGATAATTTAAGTCATCTGCGCTGCTTGGCCGCAGCCTATGGGAACATCGTGTGCTTTACCGTAGCATACAACAACGATGCCACAGTTGTGTTTAAATTGACAAACATGCACCGGCCTACTACGCACTCTATTTCACATCATAGTCTCTGCCACGTAATTTTAATTCATAATGGTATTCGTATGTGGCTGTTGTTTCGTCGTAAATGTTATGAATAAAATATTGTTCATCGTGCAGTACGTCAACGCAAGCAGGACCTCAAACTGACGAAGTTCGCCACCGCTCCATGAGCGAAAGTGACTTTGGCATGTAGGCTTGCGCCGAGCGCAGGCTCTAGGCTACAGGCTGCTGCAAGACCTTGCAAATCTTGAAACACACCCCCGTCAGGTTTAGCACGTTTCACGCGTATGGATGGACGATGACTCCAGGAAGAAGTATGAAAACTTGAACTGGTGTTGCACAAATGTAGGTTGCATACAATTTATTTATTTTTTTCATTCCACAGACCAGGCATTTGTAACACTTGCCACCAACGACAATTATGCCAAAGGTGCAATGGTGTTGGGCAAATCGTTAAGAAAGCACAACACATCAAGAAAGCTGGTCGTTCTAATTGGTCCACATGTTTCTGAACCTACCAGGTAGGATGTTGCCCATATGGAATATACAGTATTAAGATGTGGACACTCATATGCTCTAACTCATAACACAATGGGACCAAAGCAGAACGTGGTAATTTTTTAAAAGTCAAAATAAGAAACTTTTGCAGAAAACAAAAAGAGACAAAGAGTGGTACTGGTGTAGGCAGTGATGCAGTAAAGATCAGAATCAATAATTGTTGTCTGTGGCTCCCCTTTTCTCCCCTGACAGAGAAGTGCTGCGTAAGATCTATGATGACGTGGTGCTGGTGGATGTGCTTGACAGTGGGGACACGGCGCACCTGTCCCTCATGAAGAGGCCTGAGCTGGGCATCACTTTCACAAAGCTGCACTGCTGGAATCTCACCCAGTACTCCAAATGTGTGTTCATGGATGCAGACACACTGGTTAGTGCTGCCAATAACCCCTATCTATCTGCAGAGAGGACTGGACCAGCTGTACACCCTGCAGTAGGCAGGAGGAGTAGGGTAGCTTACATATTGCATGTCCATGTGCAGCTGGTTTGAGGGATGTGACTGTTCTTCTCATTTTCAGGTTTTGGCAAATATAGATGAGCTGTTTGAGCGGGAGGAGTTGTCCGCTGCACCGGACCCTGGCTGGCCAGACTGCTTCAACTCCGGTGTGTTTGTGTACCGTCCCTCCAAGGAGACCTACGGGAAGCTCCTGACACACTGTGAGGAGAAAGGCAGCTTTGATGGTGGGTATCCAAGAGTAAGATGCTCAACACAGTAGATCTCAAAGACAAAACACGTGGGCCTTTTTTGAACACTTTGTCAGGTCATATTTTCATCACACACATCCAGACCCTCCCTCTGTCTTGATGTTAAGGGTTGGCTCTTTTGTCGTAGTTGCAATAGTAGTCAATTCCATTAAAAAAAAATTCTCACATTCTTTAAAAGCTGAGGTTAGATAATCAGTTCAGAAATGTCAGAAAGGATAGGTATGCAGAAGACTGAGAGTTTGTGGTTGCATACTTGCTGTAAGTAGAGTTTTGCCTGAAGTACGTGGCTCTCTCCCTGATGAGTGCCTTACAGAGGAACATTTCTTCGTTCCTGCTAAAACTAGCCTGCTGCTCAGAATAGACAATGGATGTTTGTGTGTGTTTGGACTGAAAAAAAAAATCTACAGTAATACTCACGCCACCATAACAAGCATGTTCTTCAGCCGCTCTGCCAAGCAAACACAGGTGGCTGTGTGTGTGTAGCGTCTGCAGTTATTTTAGTCAGGGTTCTGTGGTATAGGTGAGTTCTAAGCTTGACTGGGTGGTTTAAACAGGCTCCCACTCTCACCTTTATTAACTGCTACTGTTAGTGAATTACTACTCTCAGTGAATTCACATTCATAGCCCTCTTCCCACAGCTAGCGTTCCTCTGGGCTCTCTGAATAGTTCAAGTGAATCATATTTAGCAGTAATTAGACCTTTTTACATTCCAGTGACTGCATGTCCCGTTGATTGTAGATCTGTATGTAGCTGGACTTAAGTATAGAACAGAGAAGCCTCAGAGGCAGAACTGACCAGGTATTGCTAAGGAAGTTATTACTACAAAGGCTTTCTCACAAACTTAAGAGTGTCATGTTATCTGCTAGGTCAGTGCAACACTTGACCTTTGACATTTGCTTCATAAACTTTTAACAATGCCTCCATTTTACAGGTAGTTGTTGGTTTTAGGTATTTCAGTGTATAGATTCCTTTGAGACAGTTATAACATGTACATTGTATACATGTCAACTGCCCATATTCCAGCTGAAGACTAAACTATAGTCCACTGTTGTTCAAGCACTATGGGAATACAATGCCTTGGCACCATGCTGGTGCAGGAAGGAATGTCTGCATGTCGCAATATCCCACATACACCACAGCTTCCGTCTAAAGTTTAAAGGGACACTGTTTCCACATCAGTCTTATCTTTCTATTTATGTCAATGTATAGATGGCAAGTGGGCGTATGGCAGCTTTGTTGTTGATAGATTTAACATGTACTGTGGATGGTTTATGTCTGTGCAACTGGAGCCATGTTTTTTGTGATTGTCAAACTTGTCGTAACATGTACACGACTAGCAGCCAGTCCTCTGGTAAAGGACTGTGACTTACTTCTCTGTGATCATGTCAAGAGGCTAGGACTAGCTAGTACTGTAGATATTAACTGCAAAACTTTAACCATAATAGCCAATGCTAAAATTTGCTGATTAAGAAGTAAGCGGAGTGCTGACACGCTGAACTGTCGGTTTTCCCCTTTGTCTCTACAGGTGGGGACCAAGGAGTACTTAATAGCTACTACTGCAACTGGGCAACTGAGGATATATCCAAGCACCTTCCCTTCATCTACAACCTCAGTAGCATTGCCATTTATTCCTACCTTCCTGCATTTAAACAGTAAGTGCTTGGACAACACAAACATCATAGTTTGTGATCTTGGCATCTCTCAGGCCTGGAGTCAGTCTTTGAACATCTTTAGCAGGTTTTTAGCACTGCACTTATGCCACATGTGATTGTAGGATTATAAACTGCATTGGCCTATCATTTAGTTTGATATGTAACTCCAATAAACTCAGTATCTAAGGTGTTTTCATCTTTCCTGAGTAAATCATGCAAAGGTCACATAGAGACATGTTGACACAGCGGTACTGTAACTTGAGATGGGGGGTGGTGGTGAAAATCCCCTCTGTTCTTGGCTCTCCACCTCAGCATCCACTACGCAGATACCAACCACCTAAAATAGCCCAGTTTATTTTAAGACCTTTATGGTTCGTCTAAATGCCCTTTTGAACAGAGCTGGCCAGCAGTTTTTTTTTTCACCATGGGCCAGCTAACAGCTTGTTCCCATGTCAATAAGACACTGGAGTATCGTGTCACTGGAGTGCAGATTAATCATGGTGTAACAATGACACACTGACCACTCCAGAGTCATGTATTCCTCATAAATGAAATGTTTGCATTTATCACTGCTGTTTCATGATCTACAAGCTACAGTGAACTTTATCCAGCTGTTTGACCCCCCCTCCCTTCAGGTACGGGCAGGAAGCCAAAGTAGTTCACTTCCTTGGCAAAGTGAAGCCATGGAACTACACTTACGACACCAAGAGCAAATCTGTTAAGGGACACTCCCAGGACCCCTCCACTCTTCACCCAGACTACCTGCTTCAATGGTGGGACCTGTTCTCTACGTCGGTGTTGACCCTCATGAAAGAGGAGTATGGTGACCAGCCCTTCCACTCTGGATGTGAAGCATCGGTAAGCAGGCCTCCCCTGAGGCCCAGCTGTTCATGTGAGGCTTGGGTGGTTGTTTCCAAACTGCTTTGAATGCATAGAACTGGCATGCTGTCCTTCAAATTCTTTTTTTTTTTTTAATAAATCTCATATTGAGTTCCATTTAAAATCACACCCAATATGATGCAATGCACAGGTGGACATGCAGGCCTCAAAGTAAAAGTCCAGCAATGTAATCTTTGTGCCCCTACACTTAACACAGCTGTCAGGTAATGACTGGTCAAGTGAATGGTTGAAACACCAAATGTGGTTGGACGTTTACCTTTTGAAGCAGTTATGTCCACACAATGCACAATGCCCAACAATGTGTGTGTGTGTGTGCGCGCGCGTGTGTGTAATTTAGCACTTTAACCACATGCTAATAGCATTTTCTGACACAGCGGATGTTTCATCAAACTGGTCATGGCTCAATTTCTGAACGGCCTCCTTTGTTTCCTGTTGCAGGAAGCAGCTCTTGAAGTGACCTCAAAGGTGCACGTGTTCCAGCCTCCCCCGCCCCCTCAGATCTCTAGTCAGGAACGCAAACAGAGGTGGGAACAGGGCCAAGCCGACTACTTGGGAATGGACTCGTTTGACAACATTGAGAGAAAGCTGGACTCCTTCCTCAAGTAGGACGGTGTGAACGGGGACTTGGTGGCCTACAGATTCTGTCTTAAAAAGCATGGCGCAATAGAGGATTCCACCAGCCTGTTGACTGAAGAGCTCCAGTTCCAGTGTTAGAAATGTCCTGAGATCCATGCTTTCCATCTCCCTCCCCTCCTGTTGGCTGTTTGTAACTTTAGACTCAACTGTGTTATAGGAATGGACTTAACCTTAACCTGCCATGTTTCTATTGGCTCACCACAACTATGCAGCTCTCTGAAGTTAGACTTAGTCCCAGACCTCACTCCTCACACTGTGACGTGTTCAAATGAAGACATCAGCATCCGATAAACCTTAACCCATCAATGTCAATTAGACATAGAACTCTGTTGTTAAAAGCACCCGTAGTGGGGTCTGAATTGACACTCCACCACTAGTTGTTTGCATTTTTGGTTTTGAAACTCCAGTGGTCTAAGAAGTTATTAATACACAGAGTGCTCAGGTCTACAGAATGTAGCCATTTTGCACATAGTAAGCATGACTAATACCTTCTGGGTTTCAGAAGGTTATTGTCTTACTGACAACCTAGATCCCCCCCCCCCCAAAAGGTCATGATGCATTATGTCCTAGACGTTTAGTTTTCCATGTGTTTTGCAGCTGCCTTATCTTGGTACTGTTTACAAGGAAGCCACTGCTCCTGCCTCCATCACACCCTCAAGATGCCTTTCCCTTAGCCCCATGCCGTCGCTTCCCTGAGCTTAACCCAGCACAGCCACTCCATCAAACCTAGAGTGTGGGTTAAGGCCAGTGTCTTCTCCCGAGGCAGTCCTTGGTTGTCTTTTTCTGTGTCTCTGTGGTAATGACTGTTCAGTTAGGTAACCCATCATCACCCTCCCTAACTAAGCCCTGCATCTGCAAGTTCTGAAATAAAGACAAGCAATGACTGAGCCTCACCTGGTGTGTCACAGCTGTGTTTTATTGTCGTGTAACAAAGCTTTCTTTTTTTTTTTTTGGTGTTTGAACAGACAGACACTATCCAGAATCAGACTATTACAACTGTTTCTGTATGAACAAAATCAAACTCAGTGTTCAGACCTTTTGAACACTGCAGGCTGTACTTACATAACAGCACACTTTCAGATGGTCCTCCTAGTGGTGAAAAGCCAAAGTCATAACTCCATCAGAGCTCTGATGTCGTCGATGCGAGACTGCCTCTTGTCTTGGCCAGATCTGGCTCCAAATGCCTTCTCTACCAGCTCCTGCTTCTTCTTCTGGATCTTCACCATGTTTTCCTCAACAGAGTCTTTCACAATGAACTGCATAGTAAGAGATGAAAGGAATTCTAATTCATAACACCTCAACATAAAACTATGAAAGAAACACAGAATATCTAAACATATTTTGTTCAGGGGTTGTTTGAAGACCATTTACATAGATAGGAGAGTCATTTTTGGCAGCGCTGGAATAGCATGTAAAGTATGTCATCTGTCCCACTGGAGGTGAATGATGGGTGTTAAATGACAACACATAGCTTTGCCATTGTGTGTCTGTAAATCACCTTGGTGATGACCACATCCCTCTTCTGGCCAAGCCGGTGGCACCTGTCAACACACTGGTCCTCTGCTGCTGGGTTCCAAGCCTGAGACGGACGGGGACACAGACACAGACACAGACACACAGACAGACAGACAGACACACAGACACACCTTGTAGTGTACTAAATAAATTGCCATAAATTCAAAAACAAAAACAGAAAACAAAGCAAGAACAATGTTAAAGTGTGTCCAAGAATCCTAAATCATATGTCAGAAAGGAGCCAATAAATGTACAAAAGACATTTAACGTTGGATTATGCAACTGCCCCTTTTTCAGGTATTTGTAATGAAGAACAATTTTAAGTCAACTCTTAAATTTCTCTTCTTTTTGTCCCCCACTCCAAATGCTGATGTAAAGAAATGATTAACATAGCCGTCACCACTGTGTAGTCATGTAGTACATGTTGGAACCTTGTCAGGCCACTTATGCCAAAATGCCAATTAGGATGTTAACCAGCTGTAACCAGTGCCAGCTGAGCTGTTGTTGCTGCAAGGTTTTTGGATGCTTTTAGGTGAGACAGTCCAAAAGTTATGGAGACTGCAATAGTGACAGGTCATCCTGAGATGAAATTAAACTCGTTAGCACCATCCTATGGTGAAGGGGAGAATTTGTGAGGACAGTCAGATTTTCAAACTTTCTACAAGAAACACAGAACAGAGTCTTTTTTCCTAAAAATAAAATAGGTAAGGCCCAGATTAATGGTTTGATTAAATATATGATTTACAAAAACCTTTTTAAAATTAATTTTCTCCTCCAAGTCACTGTTTACAGGTCATGGTCAAGTCACTGGTTAGGCCAAGAAGATTCTCTTTTCCTAAAACTACTCCAAATACCTCTAACCATTTGTCAGCTGACACTCACTGGATCCATTAGAAAGACATGGGAGGCGGCGGTCAGGTTGAGTCCTACGCCACCTGCTTTGAGTGACAGCAGCATGATGGAGGGGCCTACGGGAGAGGAATCCTGGAACTCCTCGATGGCCTTGGCACGGCTCTTCTGGTTCATGGAGCCATCTAGCCGTGTGAAGGTAAAGCCGTGCTCCCTGCAGCACAGGGTTCATAGAGCAACAAAACAAGAGACTCATTCCCTGCTTTCATGACAGAGGTCACAGTCATACACGCACACCTAAATGTGTATGTACGCACTCTCTCACACACACACACACACACACACACACACAAACACAAATACACAGACACTTTTGGCACTTAAATCTGATATTCAGCCCTATGCCCCCACACACAACCCCTAAGCCCTAAAAGACTTCCAGACACTACTTCCTGACTGGCTGATTAAGCCCAGTTCAGTGGTTGAGGATTTAGGGCTAATGGGTCGGGAGAACATTGGGACTCAGCCTTTGAGTTGGACCAGGATATGAATCGTCTGCAGGAAAAGCTTACCTCAGGGGCACCTCCAGCAGGGTGAGAAACCTGGTGAACTGGGACACCACCAGGCTCTTGATGCTGCCGTCTTCACTGCGCAGCGCTAGCAGGCAGCTCATCAGGGCGTTCACCTGCAAAGGCAAGACATCCAGAAAGGTCAGGTCTTACAATGGGAGTCAGAGTACTTCGCTTAAGACAGCGTCACCTGTCGTCACCAGAGGCCCATCTACGACAGACGTGTCATGGATATAGCAGACTTACTTTGGAGCTGGACCGCCACTTGTCTTTGCCGTCGGCTGAGAAAGAGTCCTCCTCCTCCGCTGGGTACTCGACCAGCTCCCGCGTCTTGATCTGGGATCGGCACAGGGGGCACTTGGCATGCTCCTGTCAAATGGAGGAATAGTCCACAGGTTTCACTTGAAGATAAGACTCTGCAAACCTTAGCGGAAGACAAGTCAGCATTTTAGTAGGAGAGGTAAAGTGTTCCGATGCTGAGAGAAAAAAAAAAGAAATAATTCTGGATCCTACTAGGTTTAACAAAATAGGCCTCTGAAATGATGGGCAAACGAAGGCTCTCTCTGCTCCCTCTATGGTCTCTTGGTGATTTTTCTGCTCTTGCAAGATGGCATCCGTTGCCACGCCGCACAAAGAAACCGACAGTAACTCACGTTTGAGCCTTATGAGATCGTGTGTATCGCCTTGTCGGTCAACATGTCATTAACATCGCTAGTTCCTATCCTATGTAGATTGGTGGGCATTTAGGACACTGGTGTAAGTTACACATACTACTAAAAAGTATCCCAGACTTGCATAGTATACTTCTAAGCGCAGTGTCATAGAAAGAGACCGTTTCTAGCCACATCCTACAGAGGGCCCACTGTGGTGAGACGCGTAAAATGTGCAAAATCTGACAGTAAATGGAGATGAACCATACATCTTCGACTGACGACAGTGCTCTCACCTGCTCAGAGCGGATGACCTCGCAGATGCAGGGCCGGCAGAAGACGTGCGCACAGTAGGTGATGACCGGCTGCCGCAGCGAGTCCAGGCAGATGGCGCACTCCTCGTCTGAGCCCGAGCCAAGCACCAGCCTGGATCAAAACGCCAAACGCACATCAAAATAGAGCTACAGACACCAAACGCTCACAATGCAGATTCCTAATGCCAGGCAAGCATGTAGGAGCACGTGCCATCAGTAGTAAGGTGTGTGTGTGTGTGTATGTGGGTGTGTGTGTGTGATTGTACCACACCTGATTTTGCTGACGAGGCGCTCTCGGAGCTCACTGGGCGTGGACGGCTCTCCTGCCGTAGACAGACAAACAAACAGCACTTTTGATGGCGACGTCAGGGTAAAGTCAGTAGCTGATTACTGATTGCAGCCTGACACGAGCACGCGCACACACACACACACACACACACACACACACACACACACACACACACAGGCACTCCACCACAGACGAGTGATGATAGCCAGCGTACAACTACGCAATCCAATACATGCTGACAGGCGTGAAATTAAAATTGCTGCATGTAATTAAACTTGATGATGCTTGAAGGTTAGAAAGGCAGACACTCCAAAGGTTAGGGGAGGCAAATGTGAAACAACAACCAGAAAAAACCCCCCACTGGAATACCAATCTTTCCACAGAGAGGCACTCATAAACTCTACAGCACAGAACCTACTATTTATTTCTTGTACTCTCAGCCCTGAAAGAGATCTTTGGATGTCCAAAACCTGGCTAACAGCACTGTGATGATTGAATTATTCACACCTGTGCCGGCGTATGAGCCCAGTAGTGCGGGGTGACAGCAGAGCTGCCGCAGTCGAACCAGAATGGCCAAAACATCTGCATAGTTCGTCAGAACGGTCCCTTCCTTCATGTACCTGCACAATAAAGAAGAGGGGGATTTCAAGACAACGCTACATCCAATGAAAACAAGAAATCACTAATAGCAACTCAGCACCCCCCCCCAAAAGGCCACACATGCATGGGTCCAAAGCACACCGTCCAATGACGTTCTTGCCCTCTATCTTGGCAAGGTCGTACTCTCGCTGCTCCTCCTCGGACAGGGTCACGTGCTCGACGAACACCTTCTTGTCTGGCAGCTCCACTACCTGCTTGCCTGCCACTTTGCTAGTTTTGGTGCGCCTCAAAGTGATCCCCTTCACCAGAGCCTGCAGGTTCCTAATCAGAAGAGAGAGGGCTTTAACTCAAACATCGCCCACTTCTGGAACCAGGGCTTAAGGGAAGGAAAAACATCTATTTTCAAATGTAAATGGCCCTGCCATCGCAAGGGTGCTTGGCTTTAAACCTGGTTCAACTTTCACAGTAATGCTAGACTTAATAGTGTCATTATATATATGTTTTACAGTAGGAATCATGGAGGGTAAGACTAATGTAATAGTGTGTGTGCTCAAACAGTCCTTTCCCGCGTCCGTTCCCAAAACCACAGTTTCTAACTCAGTTAGCCACTTTGGTGGTTGTAATGTAATTCTGTACGGCCCACCATCTAGGTTGCTAACTAGTTAGCAGTGTGTGTGTTCAAACAGTGCACCATAGCAATTATGGAACGGATGCCTGGTGTCTGGGTGGATTCTGGAGGTACGCACTGCAGCCCCTCTTGGTCCCCCTGTGTGACGGGCCTCTGGATGACACGGTTCCACCATTCCTTCACATCAAACGGCTTCAGTTTCAGGAAGGATAGCAGCATCCACAGGTCTTTCAGGGAGTTCTGGATGGGTGTACCTGTCCAATGTATATGTGGAGAGGGAGAGAGAGAAATGCAAAGTTTATCCAAAGCTAATTTTATAACTTAGTGCCATTTTAATAACATGGGACTTTCAACTATTGATGGATCTGCTCAGTTCTCCCACACACCACACAACAGCTCATACATTGGCCACTTTGCTCTGACACTTGTTTGCTGATTGGCTGATTCATGCCATGCCTTCCCTTCCCTCTATGGCAATCAGCCACATAGTCTCTCACCTGACACACACTCACACACACAGTTTCTCACCTGACAGGATCCATCTCCTCTGTGCGGTGAGGTCCAGCACAGCCTTGCTCTGGAGGGCGTTGGGGTTCCTGATGATGTGGCCCTCGTCCAGCACTACCCGTAGCCAGCTCACCTTGTGCAGAGGGCTGCTGCCCTTGCTCTGCATTAGGACACAAGGAATCATGGGATTCACCTAACACTTATAGCAACCTACTGGTGATCATGGAACCTGGGGGACTAGACTTTTTCACTTTGCTTCACTTTGTGCAAAACAGTTTGAACACTCTCGATAGGCATACTTTTAATTGGCGGTGGGTGGGCACTTTTGAACTTTAAACCTATTGGGTCTGCTTTCAATTTCTGTTTGCTGATTGGTTGCTAGTAAATCAAGTTGGGGAAACCAAGGCCTTAGTAAAGTACCCTGATGTAGTACTGTAGTGAAATGCAATATTAAGCAGAGGTACTACAGCGGCGCTGGCCTGACTAGTGTGCATGCAGGAGTAACATTTCCATAGAGCCACTCACACTAAAGTCTGAGGAGAGTATGTTATAGGTGGAGAGAACCACATCCTGTCCAGCCAGGAAGTCAGGGTCACGACAGCGCTCAGCTCCGTAGTACAGGTACACATTCAGCTTCACATCCACTCGCATATGTTGTTCAAACTGGTCCTGAGAGGACAGAGGAAAACAGGGAACAACATAGAGACTAAAGGCCTTTGCATACTAAAATCCATTTCGTATATGAAAAAAAGAAAAAAAAAAAAAAAAGAAAAATATATATATTATATCCACTAGACATAATGATACCATTGATATATATAGAAAATAAATCTTATTCACTGACAATGCATCCCACCTGCATAATAGCCTGAGGTGGTAACCACAGCAACAGTCAAATGGGTAAATTATCTCCAGAGGTCCTGAAGATAATTAGGTTGCCAGATCAAAATCATATGTTCAGGACAGGGATTTATGTCTAGAATTATGTCTAGTTGTCTGTTTCCATTCTCATGTTCAACCTGGCTGTTTGTTTAGCCATACATGAGCTGAGACTATATACATACAGTACATACATCCATAACATACAAACATACCAGCCAGTTGCTGAGCACTGACAGGGGACAAAGGATCAGGGTAGCTCTGGCTCTGGAGCCGGTGCTGTCCTCCAATGCAAGAGTGTCCACAGCTGTGAAAGATAATATGGGTGTGATTGTGTGGAAGCTAGACAACTGTGCCCGATGCAAATGAATGCACCTTAAAAACAAAAACCTTCAATGCCTACCTGAGCCCTTATTTTTGGCTTTTTTCTTCTTTGATGTCCCGTCTGAGGGCAGGCCTCCGAGTGCTGCTGCAAAGCCCACGTCATCCATTAGAACTGTGCCTATGTGAACACATGAGAAACGTCAACATTAACCCTCAAAGTGTTTTTTTCTGTGGTAGAAAGACATGTCTTTTGTTGCCAGCATAGTGAAATCAGTCCTTACAATCCTTAAAGCAGACTGCTCTCCTACCTGCGCTGGTGGAGGCTTTCTCTTTCTTGGTGCTCTTGGCTGGTGGGGAAACAAGAGGAGTCAGTAAATAATTGGTAAACTGCCTAATTTCATGTGAGGATGTGGGTTGAAATACTTACTCTTCTTATTGGGAACAGCCGTCTCCTCTACACTTTCTTTTGCAACAACACCTTTAACAATGGCAGGCTCTTCACGTAGTCTTTGAAAACGAAAACCACAAGCAGTTTCAGAATCAGAAACTGTTTTCCAGTCAATAAATGGTACGTTGAATAGACAAGGTACAAGTTACCTTTCAGAAACATTTCACTACAAAATAATAAATAAATAAAAGGACAAGCTTGCTCTTACCTTTTTGATTGCAATGCCTTTGAATGCCTCTCTGAGGTATCACTCTTCTCTAAGGGCAGGGGTTTCCCATTATGGAAGTTGGACACAATCAGTGCAATGGTGGTGAGAGTTTTACCCTGAGTCAAAAAAAGAGGAATGCTGATTGCACCAATGCATCTGTAATCAATAAACTTATTTCTATAAACATGATTTTACTGACCAGTCCCATGTCATCAGCCAGGATGCCACCACGGACTCTGTCAGGCTTTTCCCTCACGGCAAAGTTTGTAAGAACATTGAAGAACAGGCCGTTCTTTTGTTCCCAAAAGGGGGGCAAGTCGTTGTTGTTCTCTCGCGTGGTCATCCAGTGGAGAGCCTGCTTCTGATGGGGTAGCAGTGGAGTCTGGACTGCCTGGGAAGGCACGGCACGGGTCAGTCATTCTACTCTGTCACCTGTCTGCATGAGGTTAATGTCAATCAGATCACTGGGGTTCCAAATAAAACCCTGCTCACCTGTGCTGGCTCCATCTCTCGAGTCTTGTCCTCCATTAGGTCATCAAACAGTCTGTCAAAGGCACTTTTCAGCTAGGGAAAGAAATCAAAACAGAGTCCTGGTAAAGTTTGGTTCACAGAACAGTCCAGAACAACAGAAACCACACCTGACAAACTAATGCAAACCACACCATTTTCCTCTGTTTCCATTCTTGTCAAGCTACCTGTTCAGGTGTCAACGGAATTGAGTTCTTTCTTTTGGAAGGTGTGAGGTATCCTTGGGATGATTGACCACCACTCAAATAAGACTTACCACCTGCAAACAAAAATGAACTCTAAACTAATCCATTTTTGTATTATTATTTTAAGTCAATTCAATTATTTAAAAATATACCTGATGAGGGCCCAAGCTTGTATCCATGGCGACTGAGCAAATTTAAGACATTGCTCTTGTTTTCCTCTTTTCCCCAGAAGGAGAGAATAACTGGCATTGAAAATTTATTTGTTTCTCCATAGGGGACTACCCTAAAAATTTCAGAAAGACTTTCTTGCGTTAGTTACCAGAGGTTAGGACCACCACAGATGAGTAATATTAGAATACCAACGTCAAAGTCACATGCCAGAAATGAAACTTGAAACATACCCTTCGATCTTTGCCAGCTTGCCATCCATGACGGGAGCCATTGCAGCGGCAAGCTCTTTCTTAATATGCCCCACTTGGCTTCCATACACATTCGCAACCATCACAGCATTTCGATCATATGGATTTTGAGGTTGTCTTACCAAAGACACCATCTCTCCTCTGTTCACCTAGAACAAAAAAATAATTTTAAGTTGATAGCTTTATCACAGAATATTTATTTCAGATTTGAATCTGATTTACTCAGATTTCATTTACGCTTTTTATTAACCTGGCTAACCAGACCAGACCTGGCTAATGCTGCTGCTTATCCCACATCTGAAAAGGTGCTATTGTTAATAAGATAAGTAGCCTAATATTAATCACGTAACCTGTCGGTTGTCTTACTGTTATGGCTGATAACTTTTACATAATGGTAAATCATTGTCATCTTTATGTTCCAAAAGCATCTGCTCAAACATTTTTATTTCCATTAAGCTGTAATGTTATTACAGTTATAGTTATAGTTGAGGTTACAAAGAACACACCACCACACGTGGACTTACCACTCCAGCGTAATATCGCAGGCCCACCACGGTGCCTTGAATGTTGCCAAAGAGGACATTTGCTTCGTTTTCCAAGTCTTGGCTTGCCGAAACATCCTCTGATGAATTCAGTATCGCCTGAGACAACGGCAAAGTCTCCGTGTGGTCCACATCCAGGAAATCTATAAAGGTCAATCCTATGCCTCCAAATCGTCTTAAATTAGACTGCATGTTGCATCTGGATCTGCATGAAGACGCAAACAAATCACGCGCATAACGTTATTCGAGCTCGTCAAGGGGACAGCATGTTGCACGAACAGAAGCATTTGAAGGATCATTTCTATGAACACTTATTGTCAATTTATTACAACTTTCTTTAAGACAATGCACTAATGGACAATCTGGACCATGTTAAATGACCAATGTTAAATCTGCACAATCCGAAGAAGTCAGTCAGTGACACCGACTCTGTGACGTTAATTAACGTCCGTAGTCAGCTAGCTAAGTGTCTCTGCTAACGGTAGTGGTAGTGGTGAGATTAACAATAACCTGTGCAGCAGAAGAACATCCTTTAGCTATTCAGCCAGCGGTACTTACCTTGTTTCAGGCCTGCTACAACAGCGAGATGTTGCAATTTACTGACAGTATGTGATTACCAAGTTTTTATCAGCGTAAACAGTTTGTTACTGATTTTGTATTTCTAGTAATTTTCTGTACAACTCTTGTGTAACGCTAGCTTTGTTTTGATCATGGGGTACACGATTACCCGCCTTCCGCTTTCAGTAACCAATCATAAAGCTGCTTGACTTAACCCATTGTTGGCCGTTTGTTCAGTCTGACCAGTAATGCACAACATTAGCAATTTGACCACTGTTAGGTCTATATGATGGTTATCTATGTTTCCAAAAGGACAGCATATGCTCTAACATTCTAGCTTCTATTAAGATGTAAAATTATTACGTGAATTAGGCTATATTAGCCAAAACAAGTTGTGATGCATTTCTTCTCTTCACCATATGAGGTTACAGTTTACCCTAATTAGACGTTAAAGGGATCCCTGGCTAGTAAGACATGTTAGCCTTATAAGATTGTCGTTGGTGTCAGATACATAGACGTGATTTAAAAACACTCAAAATATCTTTGGGTTTATAAAAGTATTAAAAAATCTTTTCACTCATAAACTGCCATAGCTGTAAAATGTCACATCACCTGGTTGATTCTATTCAAGGTCCAATCAAAGTGCAGCAATCATCTGCTGTTTCTAAAATGGCCTACTGCTCTACTACACACTGCATATGACCTGGGGTGTAGCATTGCTAGATCTTTTTTGAGAAAATATGCACTAAATTTGCTAAATACATGCTAGTTTTACAAAACAGAGCCATAATTTCAGTAAATGAAAGTGAGTGCACAATTTAGTTAAATGAACATACATTTCCCTTGATACAAAATTACACCTCCCAGCTCCTGTTGTATGCAGCACAGAGCTGTATGCCATTCAGAAACATACGCCATCAATATCAGCTATGTGATGTCACTTTTACTCAAAAAGCATTGAGACGTAAACAAAATGGCAGCTTACTAGCTCTGCAAATGGTGGGATTTTCTAAAGGTTTAAAAAAAAAAGAAAGCATTTAGAGTGTTTTTACATCTTGTTAAATATAACGGATACCAATGTCAGTATTATTAACCCAACATGTCTTACTAACCAGGGATCCTTTTAAGTACCTATGCCTTAGTTTTAAATTGCCAATGGTTGGAAGTCTAAAAGCTATGTATGTTTAATAGGCTACTTGGGGGAAAAGTGACAGACTTCTGAAAAGATATGTCAATTAATTCAGGCTAGAGCTATGGGCTGAAGCCTATTGGCAAAGCAGACAGTGGGTCTTGTGTGCCAGCTGTGGTGAATGAAAATGAAAGAAAGGGGAGACAACAGACTTGGAAAATATTGTAATTTCATTCAACTGTTTTATTAACAATAACAAATGTCATATGTTCATAAATGATGTAAATAATGTGATATAATTTATTAATCTGAAATGAAGGAGGAAAAATAGAAATGTAGACCATATACTTTCCACACTTATGTAACACAGGTAAATTGATTTTTTCTCACAGTATCAATAATCCCTTTAACTTTGGGAGGGTCACTTTATAATGCATGAAATGTCTGGGCTAATTTACTGTCGGGTAGAAATAAAGTTGTGAAGTTGGATAATGATTTTGAATAATGACCAGACACACCATGTGTTCAATGACGCTGGAAACAAGAGACATGTATTACAGAGACAAAATCTGTGAAAGTGCTACATGAAAATAAGCAATTCAAAAGTTGTCTAAAAGTTTACATAGGTTAATACAATCATCTAAAATAAGTTAAGATCACTTACTTTCTTGCCATGTCTATATCTTAGAAAATAAAAAATATCTATTGTTTCACTATTCTAGCTTGAAAATAATCTGTGCCCTTGCAAGATTCTCTACAAGTGTGATTTTCTTTCCCACTCTCATCTCAAAAACACTGAAACAGTGCTGCTCAAAAGATCCTACTTAAGTAGTATCTATAATGGCCCTTTTCCACTGACCGGTACCAGCTCAGTTTGGCTCAGCTCTACTTTTTTGCCTTTCCATTACTAAAATCTGGTACCTGGTACCAGATACCTGGTATAGCTATAGCAAACAGTTTAATTAAACGGTACTTTTATGCAGTGGAAAACGAAACATCCAAAACCAAACCGAGTAGAGTTGAGCTGATACCATTCAGTGGAAAACTGCCATATAGGACACAAAAACGTGCATATTAAAGCTTCTGATAGCAAAAATTGGACAGGTGAGCTTTGGTTTATGGTGGATTTAAGATACTCTGAATCACTGTGACATGGAGTAGACAAACCCCCCTTTAAAAGCATTACCTTCATAAACTTCAGTATCTTTCACTGAGCAGGTCATATTCCCCTGCATGCTTTAGCTCTAAGGCTATGCATCAGGCCTTATACATTGTGAATTTACCACCCATTTATTAATACGGCACCACTTTGTCAGAGACATCCAAAGTCCTTCCACCTATTGCTCTTGACATTCTTGAAGACACCAAATACATCTTTACCCATGACAGTACATGGAAATAGCATTCTATGGGCCTCCACTGTCCTCCATCTAACAGTGAAACAGCTGTCCATATGTGGAGATGATGGTAAAGAGATTTAGATTTGGGTTTAGTACGAGTTTGTAGGCCACATTACTGAAAAAAGTTTAATTGCAGTGGACCATATGAAAGATATTTATGGAATATCTGAACATAATTAGACACCACAGAAGAATAAAGGTTTTCACAGTTCATGTGAGATGGTGATGTCAAAAACAGCCACTGTGTGCTCACCTTGATGCCCTCAAACCTTCTTGTATAAGCTATGTCCATTTATAAGCAGGTGGTCTGATAGTCCATTATTTGATCAGACTGACTCTGCTGTTTAAGTGTAACAAGAATACAAAGACTGAGAGAGAATGACTTGCTCATAGCAATCACAGATAAATAGAACAGTTTCACATGGAGATATGATTGATTTCAGATTGAGGGAAGAGTAACTTAACATATATTAAGAGAAACATTTGCAGTACAGGTCAACACACACACACACACACACACACACACATACCCAACCCAACAAAAAGATTGAGGATATCTGAATGTCATCCAATAGGATGTTGACAAATGGGAGACCAATGGAAAGTCTGCTTCTCCCATCTTGTGAAAATGTTGGAAATTCCCGTTCATTGCAGCCAGGCAGAGGAGAGTTGCGCAAGGTAAAGCACCGGATCAGGACATGGGTTTGATGAGGTACAGTTTCTCTCCTTGTTCACTGGTGAAAATAGGGGCCTTTTTGTAGTGTTCCACCAGCTCTTCCATAGAGCTGAACTTTCTCTGCCCAATACAGTACAAAGCATCCTTAAGCTGGACCTTGAAATGCTTGTTCTTTCCTTGTGCTTTCAGGGAAATGGAGAAGTCATTTGGCTGCGAAAGAACAAAGAAACACAGCAAAATGGTAAGTGCAAGAGGATTTGTTAACAACAGTGTTTTCAGGATCTACCATAGACATGAACAAAAGGCCACTCACTCTTGGTTTAAGAGTGAACTTTCACTATTAAAGATGTGACATTTTCATAAAATTGTTTCAGTTTTGAGTTGTCTTGAGCACAGTTATGCTACACAGTTTTGCTGCACAGTTTTGCATTCCCTTGTACTGGATTTAAAACAGCTGCACACAGTAGAACAAGATATTAAAGGGATCCCTGGCTAGTAAGACATGTTGGCCTTATAACAATGACATTTGACATTGGCATCAGCTACAGCTAAGGCATAGCAACCAGCGATGATCATTTTCATGGAGATATGTTGACTGACAAGGTAATAAACGTGATTTCAATTTCATTAAGTTTTGGTTTCATTTAATATGACCAGTGTTTTGAAACGGTGAGTGCTTGTAACTGTACGATTAAGCAATAGAGGGTGCCAAAAGAGCCTTCATTCATTTTTTTGACATTACATCAATATGGTTATTTTTGGATGTTTAACCTTTCCAAAGCCACATATTATTTTAAATGAAATTAACATTGAATTGAAACGTAACATGATAGCACCTTTTTCTTAGCCAGGTTAGCACCGCCTAATGCTTCTGCTCAGTTTCTCATATAGCTATTACCACTGCATCAGGGATCTATCTGAAGGCTTAGGTTTCCACTGACTCTGGTCTATGCGGACCAATCAGCAAACAGAGGGAGGGATGACGGTGATGACTTTGAACTCAAGAGGTGCATAACATATGTCACCACCAAGTAGTAGCGATTGGTTGAAGCAGAAAGTATCTGCCCATCGGAATGCAAATGTATCCCAATGGATAGGTTCCAGACACTTTGCACAAAGTGAAACAATGTGAAAGTCTTTGGTTCATCAGCCTATCTTCTTCTGTTCCCTCCAACAAATTTGAAAATGTCTTGTTTAGTCAGTTATGCCTCTAAATAGGCTGAGAAAGGATGTATCAAGCCCACTCCAAGAAATGTTATTTTGATACCAACTGTTCTATAAAAAATGTAAACTATTTCATCGTGACCTTGTTGCGTTGGCACTGTTAACTTTGAGAAAGTCTGTTATGTAAGGAATGGTTTGTCCCACTCTGGCACTGGTGCAAGTCATAATGGAGAGGCTGCTTGCGGAGCAGTGATGTCATTGAAAGTACACACAAACAGACCCGCCATTGATAAGAGATGCATATGGGAGGAGGAAGGGAAGAAGAATGAGTCTAATATGCTCTCTTAAAGGCATATTCCACTTCTATCCCAAGTTTTATTTCATCTTCCACAGGAGGTTCCAATTGAATATGTGGTCAATATGCAACTACAGGTCCTAACTGTGTGTGACAATAGCCAAGCATGTAGTATTTCCCTACAGCTGGATATTAAAAATCACACTCAAATACAAATATATATTTGTATCAGTGTGGGATATACTAAAATTTAGGGCTGGTACTAACTGCCTACAGAAATACAAAGAATGTCAAGGATACAATGCTTGGATAGTATTGTTAGGTCATAAAGGCACCCCATGGCAACTTGTACTTGCATTTGACAGCCCATGGTAACATGTATGATCAATCACCATGTGAACCGAAATGAAGAATGTGCCACTCACCGATGATTCACTGTCCCGGATGAGAAAGTCTCCCTCATCACCTCTCTGGTTGAGGGCCACCTCTGCCTGGTGACGCGTCACCTTGCCATAGTACCACTGCCTGCCCGCAAACCTGCCACTCAAAGAGGGTCCAATGTAGTTACAGTCAGGAGTGGGTGGCCCTGCATTCAGTGATGCATTATGGGAATTCTGCAGCACTGTCACATAGTTCTTAGGCACCAGGCCGATTTGGCCGTCTTGTTTGCGGCACTTCCACCACTCAGGGTCGTTCTCGGGCTTCTCCACTACGTCCATGATCTCGCCTTTGTCAAAGTTGAGCTCCTCATCACTGCTGGAGCTGAAAGGATAGAGTGTCTGCACGGTGTGCAGCACCCGGCTGCCATTGGTCATAGGTGCTACCGTCCCGAGCTTCTCTCTCAGGGTCCCGGCCAGGTCACTGCCCGCTGACCCATCCATGTCCTCTGTTACGTAATTGGAGGGGAACCAGCCCGAGCGCCCGTTGTAGCTTCCTCGCCACCAGCCGTCGCTGCACTTTTCCATGACAATGACCCTCGTCCCCTTCACCAGGGACAGCTCATCCTCGCGCTCGGCTGTGTAGCTGAACTTGACAAAGGCGGGCATGTTCAGGTCGTACAGGCGCTCACCATTGTCTGCAAACATGTTGGCATTGGCGCCGGAGGGTGAGTCCTTCATGTCTCTCTCTCGTTTCGGCTTCCCAATGCCTACATGGAAAACCACACGATTAGACAATTCAGCTATGCTGCTGCACATACTTTCAGTCTGTCTCTATCTCTTCTATCTGTGTAGCTATGGTCTGACCATTTCAAATTTTTCTCCAACGGCTATTGCTTGGCGATGTTTACATAACTGTGTAGCCAGCCAATTCATATTTGTTTTAGCCAAATAGTCTTTGGTATAGTATCAGGAGAAATCCAGTGTGAATCAAACCATAGCCCTGTTGCTCGAGGTCACTGAGTGCTATCGGTATGAAAAAGAACAAGAACATTTGATGCAACATAGACTGAAAAGTGTACCAACAATAACGGAATGGGGCCCCATTTAGTCAATGTTACCTGCTGGTTTGCTAATCAGTCATTGTTGTATCAAATTTTCTCATTCTTTTTTTCTATAGACAGCATTCAGTGACCTCAAACAACAGAGTTATGAATTGAACCACACCGGATTTCTCCTTTAAGCAACTGCTCTCTATCCTCAAACTACCATATCATATAATGATGGGCATTGCATGTTTTCTTTGTTTATCTTCCATTTAATCTTTTCACAATACATTTCTACAGATATCCACATACCATATATCTAATTTACAGAATTTCACATCCTTTGCCATTTGCCCAGAAGCTACATAACCTGTTAACCTTTCCACTGACAGAAGCTACATAACCTGTTAGCTTTTGCACTGACACTTTTACTTGCTCATGACCAGCTATACAACTCAAACTCTCCTTAACATTAACAATATATCTAATAATCACATTTAATCTCATTGCATTGGAGTTTGATGGAGTATCTCTGTCGTATCACACACATAAAAAATTGACTGGGATTATACAAATTATTCATAGGCACCTGTATGGCTCTTAAATCATTAGATTTAAATCAGATAAGAATCATATATGTTTTCAAAAGGACTTTTCAACATGGGAATCACCAAAACAAGAACTCTCACAAACAGAATGACCTAGACACATACGTTCAGTGAGAATGATGGCCAATTCTTTTACTGATCCCAAGAGGTAACCCTACCGAGATACAGTTCACTGACATAGTGAGTGTCACTGAGTAGTTAAGTTAAAATGATGGCTTAAGGAGAGAGGATTTCCCAATCAGTCCAGTCTTTAGTATGAAAGTTTTTTCTTTTACTTTAATATGGACAGAAAAGACAGGTATACATTTCTGTTGACAGACCAAGTGATAGAATTTCATGCCATGTGTGTGTATACTATATAGGTAAGATACATGTTGTCTAAGTTAACAGCTAAACAGATAACTTCAACAGATAATATGACAATAAATGTTCAGACCTTTCCACACAAAGCCTGAAGTTTCTTTTTCACACATTCACACATACAGCCTATGGTTGTGTCTCTGTGTGGGCATTGGTCATCTAGTCATTACATGTTAGACTGATCAACAACATCGCTCTAGTGCTGCTGATGCACTGTGTTTTGCTCACACTAGGGTTTCATCAACACACCTGCAACTTGCTGACAAACTATGACCAAGATGGAGAGCAGCTCAACATCAACCGCATGGTCATATGCAGCACCGAACAATTAAACGAATGCATCATTTTTCCATGGAACCAGAAGACACACACACACATGCACACATACACACAAAACAGTGAAACAAATGCTAGAGACACAGCAGTGGATGCCAAGGCCCAATTTTCCATTAAGAGGAGAGGTCACATACTGACTCCAAGGAGGCTGTTTGAAAAACAACAACGTCAGCTAGCGGATGACTAATGCACACATCATTACAGGGAGAGGTGTCATAAACAGGCAGTGTTCCAAGAAGGCAAAGCCAGACACACACACACACATGCACACACACACACACACACACACACACACACACACTTCTGATACAGAAAGGCTCAATCCAGGGGCAACCTGGGAAGCCCAGACTTATAAATAACAAACTACCATTTTCAATCTGAACAAATGTGTTAGAACACCATAATATGCTACCACTGCATGATATAAACACTGCACACCAGCATGAGAACCACATTAAACATGTCTCCCAGTGAGAAACTGCAAGGTATAGAGCACTAAGTCCTGCAAACGGTCACTCTCTCACAGAGAAAGACACTATGTGTAGAAACAAAACCTAATTAATCAAGCACAATACAAATCCCACCGAGCCACATCATTGGCTGGCAACGGCCCTGCTCACACTAGCTAGGCTTGGACTTGCTATGTTCAGGCCCTTAGCAGACACACAGCCCAGAAAGAGCCAGGAGCATAATTATTATAATTATTGTTATTGTTAGTATTCTCCAGCTCCACTATATGTTGGGTGTATGCATGCCCCACAGTGGGATTTGGTTCTCATAAGTAGGGTTAAGAGTTTAGGTCAAAGGTCATTAGGTCACGTCTTTATAGAGGGTTTGACCAGTAAGGGCAGGAGACACACCTTTGCCATGGCACTCTACTAATTGTGAGTTCTAGTCATTGCTTGTCCTCGTCACCCAAGTAACTGAAGTGTTTTCCCTCGCAAACAGTTGTGCATAGTTTGCACAATCATGTTGATGTGTGACTAATGTCAGAGAAGGGAGGGGAAAAGATCATCATGTGAGTCTGCATGGGAAGACAATGGAAAGGACTAGAAATCAGCCTGTATGTGTCTATGCGAAGTAACTGTAAGTGTGTCTGAGTGGATGTCAGAATTTCATTTGACTCAAAAATTCCAGAATCAAGCCAGCCCTCTTGATGCAAAATTATGTGGACAGCCAGGAAGTGTTCAGAAGTGCACTGGATGAAACTATAACCAGGGATTTAGGGCAAAACTGAAAACACACATACACATACACATACACACACACACACACACACACACACACATACACACACACCCACACACAGCAAACAAGGAGAGAGGAGAGTCTTCTGAGGGAAAGTTTCCTGTCAGCGTGAGACACAAACCCCCCGTTGGAAAATGAAAGCCAGATGGAGGAGCGGACAACAGCCAGGCAGCAGAGGGACCCCATTCAGCCGACACTGAAAGCTTGGAAGGGCTCCAAAAACAAGGGTGAACGGCTGATGAGACATAAAAGTCTTCTCAGTCGTTTGTGCCAGTCATTAAAAGCTCATTTCAGGGAAGAGTTGTTGATATTGCCCAGCCTGTGGGGCTGTAAACAAGGCCCCGACACAGAAATGACGATGTTTGCTATACAGTGAAGAAATGAGGTGGAGAGCAGTGTGTCTGTTGAGGATATGTTACTGAACTAGAGAGACTTTGCCTTCATTTAAATGCTGTTTACACTGATTATCAAAACAGAGAAACA
Source organism: Tenualosa ilisha (assembly GCA_015244755.2). Lineage (NCBI taxonomy): Eukaryota > Metazoa > Chordata > Actinopteri > Clupeiformes > Clupeidae > Tenualosa > Tenualosa ilisha. Next base: position 1,462,533 of record PYXC01000541.1, read on the forward strand.
AACATCAAATAACCGCAGTACATAGCTAGCACTAGAGTTTTAATTAAATTCTTTACACCAGTGTGTCTTACCAGACAGTCCATAAATTATCATTTTTAATGAGTCGATGAGTCCAGTGATGATGTGGATAAGAAGCAGTAAATTTGAATCATATTAACTAATCATAGCTTGAACCAGACCAATAGTGCTCTAAGACTCTTCAACTATTTATCCACTTTGGATGTGACAGACCTCCACATTTCCAGCTGTTACCTCATTGAAATGTATGTTGCTCATCCTCAGAGAGCAAACAAGTTGATGATTGACAGCCAAGCTTCCTGTAGAAGCTGTGGATATATTACACCCCACAATCTTAATGAAAGATGACCTTGCACAATGCTTTCCTGTTTTGCCAGATAAAAACACATCCTTCCTCAGCAACATAATGTGTGAAGATGCACCCAATTGTGGAATATTTTTTTCTGCACTTATTTTTTTTACACACACACAAAAAAACAAAAAAAGGTGTGGTAACAGTAAAACAGTTAACACCTGAGAGCTCTTTTAACTAAGCAACTTAAAAAAATACAACTCTACAAAAAGAACTGCGCCCAAAAGACGAAGCCGTTATCATCCTATAGTGTTCTTGCAGTCCAGCACTGAGGGAGGAAATGTTCTCTCTCATTCCGTGATCAATCACTGCAACAAAACAGTGATGTCAGGGAGTTAAGTCAAGGGGAATCCCAGGCCTATGGAGTTCCAGCTCTGCCTCACATTCAAGGATCTGCCTTCATATCACCCCAAAGACGTAGCAGGAGGCAACTGTCCCGACTTCCTTTTGTTTCATTTCCTTTGTCAGCTAGACTAACAGCTTCCCGTCAACTTCCCCAAGTTCATTTCCCAGCTTTCCGCTGGAACAGCAAGACATACATACGCTTGGCACGGAATACCCAAACATCTCTGAAATTCCTAATTATAAGACGCATTTCAAACTAATAAACCAAGCCTTTCAGCGGTAAACACAGAAGTCATTGTTTCGGGAATAATCAACAAGACGATTAGAATGAAAAGAACATTGTTTATGCTTGTCTTTTGATTTCAGCTGATGAAATGAAGCACACACAACGGAGGGCCAGAGAAAATAGAGACTCCAAATGCCTGCCTTCAGATTGACTTACTTTACCCTACATAAACAACTTGGGGGGTAGGGGTGGACAGTCACTATGAAGTTCACATGCAGACAGCATTTGACACAGCCCAACTTAGCCCAACACAACGCAACACAACACAGCACAGCACTGCACAGCACACACCCATCTCCACAGTTAGATTACTGATGTGTAGTGACCCGCGGCGAGCCAGCGTTTTCATTTCCCCCACTCTGAAAAGGGCCCAAGCAAACACTGCCCAATAGCCCCCCGCCTTTGTTCCTGTTTGGGTTGAGGTCACTCTGGCAGTGACATCATAAAGCACACACACTCACACACACACACACACGCACGCACACACACAGACACACACACACATACGCACGCACGCACACACACACACACACACACACATATGCACACGCACACACACACACCACACACACACCCTGCCTCAGAGTCCTCTACAATGCGGAGATGACTATGGACGGGTGCACAAACTGCCAATCAATATGGAGGCAACATGTGGCCCATGTGATACCACTTGAACTTCTAAACTCCTAACAACAAATTCTCTCCTTGCTGCACTGCTTGGGATTTTACTGGCAAAATGAACCTCTCTCCTGTATGTCTTTACCAATGAGTCCATTAAATTAGTTTACCCACGAAAGCACACATGAATCTGTAATGGCTTGAAAAGTGCAATGCATATTCAAATGAACTCGGGGAGATGACATCTTGCTATTGTGTTGGAGTTGGTCCGCCCTCCATTTCCAGAGCACAAAGGATCCTCTGGGTTCTGACGCTATGCTAATGCTTGGGCCGGGAGCTGGCAGGGCCTCAGAAATGGCAGCCATGTTTCCCTCCTCTCCCCCACTAATCTAGATTTTCCAGTCTAAGAACTCAAAGAAGGATGGAGAGGCTAAAACAAGTGGGGCAAAAAGACTAATACAAACAGGGAGGAACATTCTCCAAAGTCGAGGGTTAGCAAAGAAAATGTCCCTTGCAACTCTCCTTTTGTCCTAAAATTCCTCCTGCTTCTCTTTGCCAAGTCACAACCCCCACCTCTCCACCCCCAACCTCCAACGCCCTTCCCAGTGTTCAGTGAGAAATAAAACACAGCGAGAGAGAGGGAGAGAGAGAGAGGGAGAGAAAGAGAGCAGATCCTGATAGAGAAGAAAACAGTTAGCATGAGGGAGTCTCACAAAGAGAACAAGAAAGAGGGAGGCAGGACACAGACCCCAATGATTCAATTGCCACTCACTTCCCGCTGCCTTACTCCATAGATTCCAAGAAATCTGTCTTAAATTAGAGGTCTTCCGCTTGCCTTAGAAAAGAGGTAGAGAGCACTAATTCGGGGGGTGGTGTGTCTCTCTTTCTGTGTGTGTGAGTGAGTGAGAGAGAGGCAGTGAGAGAGTGTATGTATGTGTGAGTGTGTGTGTGTGTGTGTTTGTGTAGGCAAATTAGTGTGTATAGTTTGTGTATGTTCTGCATCTCTGTGTTTGTGTGTGAGTGTGTTTGGGCAAGTGGGGGACTGAAGCCCTAACTAAGGGAAGCCATTTTAAAGCCAACACATGGCTCTCTGCTTTGATTTTTTAAAAGCGACCAGATTGCCCTGGGGGGTGGGGGGTGGGTGTACCCCCTCTCCCCCTCTCTCAGCAGGACAGACCCCCCACTCCCCTACCCTCCCTTTCCTCAATGCCGCTGGGGGCAAAGAAAGAGAAAATGGGCCGACTGCACAGGCGTTTCTTTGACATTTGAGTGCAGTAAAGCTGCCCTTTAAAATGTGTGTCAATGTGGTGGACTCGTAGCTGCTTCTCATTTAGTGTGGTGACATTCCATGAAGATGTTTGCTCATCCAGGCACACAGTTCTGCCACCCACAAATCAAAAAGGGACACCCAGAACTGACTAAGTCATCTAGTAAACTAAGTTTTTTTTAAAACACTGTCAAACTTTTAAAGATTATTTTAAGACAAATAGGTGTTTCTGATAAATACTTGCACAGATGTATTTACATTTGAGAGGCTAGAGCACAGTATTGTATGTGTGAGAAAGAGTGAGGGAGTTAGCTCTGTCTGTGTTCCTGATTACCACGTCTTTGCAAGGCAATTACAAGCTTTAGCTAGGAGTCTGAAAGCCCTATCCACCCACTTGCAAGCTGAATGCAAGAGGCGGGGAAAAAGGCTTTCTCCCCAAGGAGCACACAAAATCTCATCTCTACAAAGCTAAACTGAAGCCAACGGAATCGATTTCCCCCAGCTGTTCTGAAGACTGCCTATATGAATTCTTTCTGGCACTTTCAACACAGTCACAGGTCCATACAAGACAATAGCCTAACTTAGCTTTGTCGGAACAGCCCCGGTGAAACTTTGAAAGCTGAGAAAAATCTCCCCACTCCCTCGCATATTTATTAAGGCCACAAACACAACAACCCTGTTTGTCCAAAGAAAACTTCAAAACTTGTGAACTCACGGAAGAAGTGTTTAAATAGGTTAGCCATATCCATTCCCGGCTCTGGAGCAGTGTCCGTCTCCCTCCCTCTATCTCACTCTCCCTCTCTCTCTCCCTGTAGCAGAGCAACTATTTCATGAGAACTTCCTGAAAGTCCCGAGCTATTAGTGGAGCAGATCTTCACTCCACCCACATGACTCTGGACAGCCAATAGGAGATTAGGAGGAGGGGGGCTCCTTTGAAGCTCTCCAGCTGCTGCCTGGGGCCCACACACTTTTTTGTGGGTCTTGAAGGGACACTTGTCAAACACTGGTCACTGCCACGGCAACCACATGTCCGTCAGCAGTCTAACGGTGCGACAGACGCTTGGGTTTTGGTTTCACCCTGTGGAATGCAAGTGCCTGAAACCCGGTGCTTTCACATACACCTGTCTTTCTTGCCAGTGCAACATGAGTCACTTGATTTCACTCTCTAAAGTTTTCACTTGACTTTGTTTACGAGACACCACTCTGTCTTTGGCAAAAAGTGCTGATAACCAGTTGATGCTTCTGACAATTTTCTTTGTTGCCGTTCCCCTTGTGAAATCAGGCATCTCGGCTGCCACTGTTGTGCCCTTGAGCAAGGCACTTAACCCTAAGTTGCTGAGACTGGCCCTGAAGTAATTGACAACAGACAAATGTCCCTTTAAATAAAAGCATCTTCTAAGTGCATAAATGTAAATCTAAGGCAATGCATGTGTGAAATCAGAGTGAGTAAATCAGCTATTCTACTCTCACTTAGAACATTTGGGTATGGAATGACAGTTACAAAGCCCTGCTGTTGCTATGTCTGAAGAGGGCCAGGTCTTGGATTATACCTTTTGAGCCACCTGGCTGCCACACAGGGCTGTAATTTAGGAGGTCCTCCCAGGGAGACGGAGGTCACCTGAATGAGGGACTGCGTTTGCAGTGGGGGTGTGAAAGGGCTGAGTAGCCATGGTCAATGACACCAAAACCAGTCAGACCACAGCATGGTGTCAGCTTAAAGATAACCTGTTTCAACTCATGTACTAGTCTGTGAACTCACTGACTACAAGGTTTTGTGGGATTAAAGGGTTTGGGCACTTCGTCAATGACTATGGCTAGATGTAGGGAACTATTTTGCCCAAAACTGAAATTAATTGAAAACTACTGACAGAATTTGGAAACATCCTGCCTTTATTATGACAGCTGCTGGCATAAAAATTGATTGAATTCAAAAACAAACACTGATGGGCAGTAATTCAGGGAGTGGTACTGCTTGGATCATATTCCCATCTATAAGTCGCTCCAATGGGTGAATAGGACTTGACCATGACTCAAAAACTGCCCAGGAAGGCCTGACAAAATGAACTGACTCAGTAAAGGCCTGACAAAGTGAACTGACTCAGTAACATATCTTAGATGTACAATGCAATTTCCAAAACAAAATATGAACAGACGGCACTCCCTAGAAAGTTTTGAGTACTTGAGTACATTTACTGCCTGATATGAAAGGCAAAGCCCCTTTTCCACGTCCAGCTCCACTTGGCTCCTAATGAGAGGGAAGCCATCCAGACCCTATCGTCTTTCACACTAGAGGCAGCTCTGCTGAGAACGGACAGCATGGTCCTTGTTGTGCAGGGGACAGAAGCCCTGTCATCCAATCCTCCAGTGTTTACCGTGCGTGAAGCTGCAAACTACTACACAAGGCAAACCCAAACTGAAAACAAAGGTATGGCTTTCTGAAGCTTAGCCATTTTGTAGTGCATTAGCGAAAGGAGACATCATTTCACTTAGCATAAAAGTAGTAAATGAGTACATAATCCAGAACCAAGGTGCAGTAAACAGCGTGTACACTGCAAAGTATCCTGTGAGCACAGTTTAAGACCAATAAGAGAGTTTAACACAGCTCAGGAGGCTTCAACAAGAGGGTTCAGTTAAAAACACTTGCCAGCTTATACTGATGTCAACAACACTAGAACTGTACCGCAGAGGGTACAGAGAGAGTACAGCTCTGTAGCATCAGCATCAGTATAGTGAAGGGTTGTCCAAACGATACAAGCTACTTTTAAACCACCATTTCCCAAGGGTTGACTAATTCATTCATTTGATCATTTGGACCAACACCTGTTGACAGAGACACTAGTCTTCTCAATTCTCTTTGAGGCATTTGTAAAATGGCTCAACCAGCAGCTGCTGTTTTTGGAAAAGTACAATGGGGGCGTACTTAAATTTCCAGTGAAAGCATCTTTCAGCTGTTGATTTACATGTCATTCTGGTCAAGCAATGCCACAGGCTGCCAGCCTGTTTGTTTTACCGTTTTACATTGCACTACATAAAGAGGCCACCGCTGAAGCCACTGTGATGGAAAAACTGACGACCATATCAAAACTGGTGCCATGTCCTTTTCTACTTCAAACAGAACTGCACTTAATGACAAATGAATATACTGAAATAACTCACTCACAATCTCAAAGTTTTTCCATTAAACATTGTGACTCCCACTGTAACAAAAATATCTTAGAGGCTTAAGCCATAAACATAAAAACTAGCCGATATGGCACTGGTGAGCTGTCTGTATAAGGATGCTTACCAAGAGAGTCTTTTAAATTCTTCACAATGGAGGCTTTCCTGGTGCTGTTTTTCCTCTCCACGTAGTTAGAGGGCACCAACCCAGTCTGGTTGTTGACGTTGCGAACTTGCCACCAGGACTGGGAGTCATCCAGCAGCCACAGGCGTTCGTTCTTCTTTATGTCCAACTCCTGGTCCTGCTGGGCTATGTAGTCAAACTTGGCTATGACAATTGCCTCCTCTGTCATCCTGACTAGGAATAGGGAGAGGGGAATATGGATGATGTGTTTGAATACTGTGATAAATTCACATTTTATCTGCAGGTTATACATATGCCCAGCAGATGTCGCTATCAATACAACTTACCACTCTTTATACAAGTCAATGTTTGACATGAAAAGAACAAAAACCCTGCAAGTTTTCTACTTTTCAACAAGTTTTCTGCATAATCATTCAACCATGCCAAAAATCTTATATACTTATATACAGCTTTTAAACACTGGGTTCTGTCTCAAATTGATCGAAGCATCAAGGTTATCATCTGCATTAGTTTGCCTTCTGATTACATTGCAGATTTCAGTTTTCTGTGGTTCTGCACTACTAGAAAACTAGTTACAGGAGCCCAGAAAGATGACTAAAATCCTGATGATCCACTTTCTGGCCCCAAATTCAGATATGGGGAAAAGGCCATCCTTTGCTAATGCTGAGGCTTTGCAGACTGTGAAGCAGAAGCCAGCAGCATGTTGGTAACTTGAGACTCTGAGACCCGCCAGAGGCTGAGGTCAAACAAAAACATAGAGGCTTGAGGAACATGGGGAACGTGGAAAAAGTTCCCCCTTAACCTCTAATTCACTCAGCACCCATCTCGTCTCAGAATTGTAAAGACAATCAGCGCAGCTGAAAGTAAACACTCTCTTACACAATCATTTCCCACAAGGGGTACAGCATGGGCCACCACTGCCCTCACCCTCCCTATCAAAACAGCCCCACTCTATCTCCTCTGGACTTCCTCATCTGTCTGTCCTCCAACAGTGCAAATACTGAGCTATATTATTTACATTTGCACCAAGCTAACCGTCATAGATATACAGATCAGTTTGATAGTCTTATTTGCCTGATCTATGCAAACACCTACCTGAACCACATCAATATGGTATGCGCCCACTTGGAAGGTTTTATCTTGTCTTTACTTTATGGAAAAAGGGGACTCACTGCACCTACAAATAAACATGGAAGGGGAAATAGTCAAAGCATTCACACTCAGAGGGCAGAGATTATTGATCCAAAGAAAATAATCCTTACTAATTTCCACTTCAGCTCTCTGGAGATGGATGAAATAAAATGCAACTACAGAAACATAGCAGTTCTAAAACGCATTACTATTACTATTGCTATTGCTATTACATGTATTAGACACACTGTGTGGAAACCACACAACAAAAAATCTGCCCCTGTTTTCCACTTCCCCTGTGCAGGAGTAGGTGCCATTGATCCAGACCAAGGCAATGTGCCCATCAGCAACAGCCATGTGCCAGGGAGCCAACTAGTGCCCAGTACCAATAGCCTTGTGCCTGGGGGAAAACCACAAGTCTGACATTGTTCTCATGGGGGCCCACTAGATTGGGAGTGCCAACTAGGGTCTGCCAGCTGTGCTGTCATGTGAGAGGTTTGGCCTTACATTCAACACACCCGAAACTAATGACGAGTGAACATGACATACAGTGCCAAAGAAAGACCCACTCAAGAAATAATTACTGGTGAGTAACACCTTCTGATGCCAAAACACTACATCTTAACTGCTATTACTCCTACTCAGAATCTCAAGTTTGTCAGGCATAATCATTTGAAAAGATATATCTGTTATATCAAGGTCCAGAGCTGATCTAGAACTCAGTTTTAAGTTATGAACAGACTCAATGAAGACATTAGCAGTGTAATTTTTAGCTCATTCTTTTAACACATAGTGATTCCTGTGTATATTCTGTGTTGTCCCTGCTCCTCTCTGCAGCAGCAATTAAGTTTGTCAGCAGAGGGAGGAGACGGCAAGAATCTTAAATGAAAGCAAACAAACATGTCAGATCTATGGAAAAATCCCTCCTCCTCCAACAGAATAGCTTTTCCTACACACCACAGTGGTGTGAAGACCTCTCCTTCCTCATGTGATGCTTTCCTGGTAACAGATGACAATGTGATACTAGCCCCATGAACCCATAGTTAAGTATATGATGTCTTATAAAGTACACTATCACACACACTACACACAGCACACTAGTATCACTGATTCCCATATTCAACAGCTGGCCAGTCCCACAGCTTTGACCCTTGAGCGCCTGAGATTTCGGGTAGATGAAGTTGGGTCCCCTGGGTGAAGTTTCTAAAGCACCATGTGCTGTAAAGCCAAGCAGAGAGAGCCACTTCATCTGGTGGGTCGTGTCATCACCAAATCTCATGACAGTTGAATCTGCTATTTTCCAATTACTTGGCCATGTGTGGCCTGACTCAATTTGTGTGAACACTGAGCCCCCCTTCTTCCTCTCTCCAGAACTCCACTGCAGCCAATCCTCTTGCCACAAATGGGGAATCAAGCACCACACCAACTCAGGGTCATGGGATCAGGGAAGAGATGAGAGGAAGGGGAAAGGGGAAGAGGTGAAATGGTTGAGAGAGGGGTACATGAGTCTTTCAACGAAGAAAACACTTTCTCCCCCCTTTGGTATTTTCAACATTTTCTTTATTCAAAAATATTTTGGAGTTTTACATGATCCACTCTGATTTGGCTTCCACAAATTTCTTGAGAACTCCAGGACATTTTTTGTCAAAACCAAAGCCACCATCATAGACTTAACGCCGTCTCCATGAGCAGAAATCTACCGCTTAATGGTTCCAAGAAGTTGCAGTGCGGGAGAGCAGCAGAGGCAGCTGGGGAAGAGGGAGTGCTGTGAGAAAGACGCTCACAGTCTCCAAGGACACAAAACTTTCCAGATTTTTACATGGCTGAAAATAGAGGTCCATCTGGAAAACACTTGAGAGGGACATGGGAAACATACTGCTGTGTAACAAGCAATTGCCATCAAGGCAACCCCAATAAGCAATGGTCATAATTCACAGGGTGACAATGAAGCAAATCTGTGCAGAATTTGACATTGCAGATACAAACATGGCCAAATACGCCACGCCGTGGAAAACCTGTTTGGTGAAACAATTGGAACTGTATGTTTTCACTTTGCACCCCTTACTGAATAACATATGAATAACATGTAAGAGTGATTCCCACCTCCAACTACCCTATTGACAGATTCCTCACTATAAACTCTGCAAAATCCACTTGGACATGAAACATACAAATAAACCAGAAGGTGCATAGTGTTTCTTTCCCATCCCTTATCCTCTAATGCAGTTCAGTCAGGTCAGCTGTTTCTTGTCCCTTTTGCTGATAGTAACTTTGATGTCTGTTGTTACAGGAGCTCTGAGGTTACCATGCTTTTTGTGTTCAGACCCACGTGTATGGGAGCATGCCCAAAAGAAACTGTTGTTGAATGAAAGCAAAGGAAGAATACATGATGTGTTGTGACTTGCTACAGAGCTGAGGAAGTCACATTCCAATGACAACATGCTACATGCATGAAGGGGAAAGCTGGCTGTCAAAAGTAAGCTGGATATAATGATGAACAGTAGCGTTTCAGTCAAGTTGCTTAAAAATGAAAACACTGAAAAGAAAAGAAAATTTATGAAATGAAATGCTGCAATAGGTTATTCACGATTCTGTAAAACTCTAGGGAATACCCCCTCCTGATAGTTCCTCTTTCACTAATATGTGAAAATATTCCAAAGTGTTGAAAGAAAAGACTTTATCTTCACTTCACTTTACATGTAAAGAACATTTTTAGAACATTTACTAAAATGAGACGCTGCAGTCAGAACATCAAATGTGACATCACAGCACGTAATTAAGTAGGCCTACTTGTTCTTTTTGCACTCAAATATGACATATTTAAATAAATAAATAAATAAATAAGAGAACGATGCCACATGATGTTATTGCGCCACGCGTGACAGCTTGCGGTTGCGAAAAAACAGTCCCCTGTAGAGGGAAGTGAGTGAGAACAATTTCGATTAAGATTTCTCATTCAGCAGTTAATAATTATGAATCTTTTAGCATTTAGCATATTATAGCCTGAGTGTCTATCCTTAGTTTAATCCTGCATGATTCAGTGTAGCCTAGTGTATTTCTCTTTAACTATGGAACATGCTGGGAATAGCATAATCACTGCGCAAGAAACAGTAATGAACAATGAGATAAACAAGCCAGAGTAACAAACTAATGTCAACCCAAACTAGACTGTTACAATATACTAATGTAGCCTTGATACGGTCACCCTACTCGTGTTCACGTGTGTGTATCTATAGTTTTGGAATGGTAACTACTGCACCAACAAACAGCAAAAGGAATCATAAGAATGTGGTAAGGACAACAATCAAAAAATAACAATATGGTAAGGACAACAAATAACAGGCGTTACTTACTCAATTAGGCTGAAGTCACGGCTTCAGACGGAAGTTAAAGTTCAGTTCTGTAATACCGCCACGGATTAGCAGCTTTTATGGCCCCGCTTATCTCCATGGCGCGACTTGATCAAACGGACTTGCAGAAACACACCCCCAAGAACGCGTGAATGACCATATACTTGAAGTCCTTGTTTTAATTTGTCGGCGTTCCTGTCCATCATACAAACACAACTTACAGACAGATGTTGACATCAAACACATATCATCATACTACTCTTTGTTTAGGTGTCTTCTTCTTCTTCTTCTCTCTCTCCCCTGCTGATAAAACAGCTACAAACCAGCCTAGGCAGGTGGCTGGTTTGTAGTTGATTTTGGCTGGTCTTAACTGTTTTTTTTAACTGCTCTTTGCTGGTCTTACTGGTTGGGCCACCACTTGGGCTTGTTGGTGTGACCACCTTAGGAAGCTGGTCCTGTTGGTTTGAGAAGCTAGTCTATGTGAGTGCGCTGGTTTATGTGACCAGCCTATCAAGCCTACATTGGTTTAAGATGGTCATGCTGGTTTGACCAGCCATAAAGCTGGACATTGCTTGATTGATCAATATCCAGCTAAAAGCACCAACCTAAGCTGGTTTGACCAACAAAACCATCGTAATTCTACCATCATACATTGGGTCAACCAACTAAACCAGCAAAACTTTCATGAAAACATAGCTTCAGCTCGTCAACCATCATAAGATTGTCAAACAAGTTCAATAAGTGAGAATGTACGTTAAACCAGCAAACCATCATAAGCTGGTCAGGCTGTTTTTTTTTTTTCCAGCAGGGTCTCTCTCTCTCTCAGGTCACTGAATATACCAAATTAAAAATCTTAGAGTCCCTGGGTAGAGTCCATAGGCCTTTAAAAAAAAACCTGACAGACTTGCCTTGTCTGATGGAGAGCATGATCAGACCAGCTATGATTGTAGCTTACAATTCTCACCAGGCTTCTCAAGTGGATCTCAACCAACCAGGCAGTGAAATACTATATGTTTTATATACATTAATTTAGTCATTTACTCTTACTCTTTCATTGACACAGTTTGGTACATTGAATAAGACCACTGGAGCGCTGCCCTAAGTAATTGTAAAATAAGGACAACAACCTCTTTCCTGTCCCTGCTTAGGAAACATGCCAGTTTGCTGAAAGTATTGAAAATACATCTGAAGGTCACAACAGAATAATACAGCACTGCTTTCGAAAGAATCATCAGCATCAACAAAGGCGTCCTCTCTCTCTGATGTCTGATGCCTGACATGAACCATATTTTTTTCATCCAACAGTAAGGGTGTGTGCTATAGCTGGTGACTGCCTCTGTGACACTTGAAAATATGTTCTAATACCCCAATTCCTTTCTGCAGGACAGCTATTTCAGCAGTTCTTGCATCAAGAAATGTGACGCAATGGACTGTGGACTCTACTATGCAACTGTGAGTTTATGGTACAGAACAGTGAGGCCACTTGGAAAGCAATTGTCCTCTTGAGGTCTCAAGTTAATTGTCATTATCTTGAGAAAAGTGAGTTTCATTATCTTGAGTGAACAATAAAAAATTAAAGTTGAGATTTCCAGAAATGGTAAATAGATGTTATCTTAAGACTGCCACAGGGAAACATTTGGATTAAGGTTATATGCAGTGCCCTAAGAACACTAATTGTGTTAGTTCAAACAGGACATTCTGCTCATCCATGAGATATCACTGCACTGTGTGAGTTAATATCATTTCTTTCCACACTGATGTTTTCATGCTGACATTAGGCATAAGTCTTTCTCATTGAGTGAACATTACATGTTCCAAGAAGTCACTACATGTCATTTTCAATACAATTAACATGTTATTGCACAGCATTAAACTGTGTTTTCTCTTTGTACATGCCACTATAAATAAACCTTAAAACCTTATTATACCCACAATGTTACATCTGTTGTCGTAGAACCAGCTGAGCTTTTAAAGATGTCATGCTACAGCAGGTCGCTTAATGATCACATGCTATGTTAACACTGCCTTGCCTTGTTTATAGGGCGCTGTATATTTGCAGTCTGAAATACCATTATATTGTTTCTAGTGAATTCACTGTATTCTGACTGAATTTTCTCTCCTGCAAAAGTTCTCCAGCACACTACTGTAAATGTTCATCTCTGTTCAAAGCATGTCTGCCATCTTGTGGACACATTAGAAATTATTGGCACCAAATAGTGACAGGATAGAGAGAATAAGAATTTATCAAATACATATTTAAATGTGGCAAAAACCGAAACACTGTTTCAATTTGCTTCTCATCTTTTACTTGTTTCGTTTTTTAACTCTCTGTTTTTTGAACAGTTTCATGGGTTTGGCCATACATCAAAACATCTATCACTGCACAGTAAATTATCACATGCAAATTATCAACAGCAAAGACAAGACTTGCACTCTATGAGGATTTTAGTCAAACAGTAGAATTTGTGTTGTGCCCATCATTACGACATTTGAAAATGAATAAAAACACGTTTTGGTGATTGCATTATTCAGTCAAAGTATAACAATAGCATCTTTGTTTTCAGAATAACTTAAACAGCTTAAAGCTACTGTGTAAACAAAAATAAACTCACAAGTTAATCAAAAAACATATGCTGGACAGCACTATTCTCTATTAGTCATTCTGATACCACTCTATATCCTTACAATTGGCTAAAAACTATTGTTGAATCTCTATCCCTTCCCTAGGCCCATCAACCAATCATGAAGGGCCCGATTCTTTGGGGAGACATTGGGATTTTGCCACTGCTTTAAAACCTGTTGCACAGCCTCCTAGGATAACAGCTCTTACTTATGTCCCAGGCTAAAACTCTTTTGTTGAGTTGTCTTGTTGACATTATCTGAAAAGACCCCAGACATCTTTCTTTCCTCCATTTCTCTTACATCAGGGTTGTATTGATCACCTTTGGGCTGTTAGCTGTGTGAGCCACTTCTGTCTCACATAAATCTCTGCCTAAAGTGTTTTCAGTTGTCCTAAAAGACACATGTCGCTTTCTGTGGCTGTAAGACTGGCAGTGAAAGTCATGCTGTTGTAAACTGTAAACTGTTGTAAACAGTCAAAGAATGATTTTTTAAAAGGATATGTTGAGTAATGGCATCACACCACTGCTGATCACAAAGGAGAGTGGGATGTATTGAGGCAGTACATAAAAGAATCATCCTGTGTTCCAGGATGTGGGTCATGTGGTCAGTAAAATTCATTAGTCCACTTTAAAACAGTACCATGTGGTAAGTCTGAACAGCAGATACTACATGCCTTCATCAATGAGATCAAATTGGACCCTGTCGGAAAGAAATAATGTATGACATATTTGTAAGGATTAGTATTCTTTCCTTTGCAAATCGCTAATACATTCTTAATCCTGCTCATGACATCCCAGTCTCCCTTATTGCATTTTAAATGATAAAACATTGTGCGTTGCAAACATCAAATGACTGTTAATTAGCTATTTGAGACATTTGACTGATGGGAGTGGTGTGCATGTAGTGTTTTAGTCTAGAGAGATGACTAATGCCACTGACTAATGTCACTTTCTCTTTTGAGAAGTACATTTAGAGCAAAATGAAGGTCATCACATGATTGGCACTTGTAAACAGCACAATACAAAATAAATAGATCTTTGCTCTTCACATTCAAGACACTGTTCAATTACAGATTAGTAACTTAGCACACACTGCCCGAAGACAGACTGTGTTCATTTAATCGGTGAGTCAAGGATTTCCTCGTACTCCTGACGTCTGCTCTTCCCGACCCAGTACAGCTTCACCCCCGTAAGCACGATGACACTGATGATGATGATGAGGCCGCCGATGATGTCGTAAACAGACGGGACCATGTGCAGTACGATGAGCTGCAGCAACATGGCCACCACAATCTCCAGGTGCTGCACGGTGCTCACCAGCGCTGGGTGGAACCTGTTGAGGGCGTAGTAGACGCCCAGGAACGCCACCGTGGAGCAAACGCAGATGCTGATGAGGTAGCCCCACGTCTCCCCATCCAGCGGAATGATGGGCTCCTGGAGGACAAACATGGTGGAGGCGCCCCACACGGTGCCCGTCCAGCCAAAGGTGAAGAGAGCCGTCCACATGCTCACTCGCTCTTTGATGGCACGGTAGATGATCATGGACAAAGCGGCAGTCAGGCCTGCCATGACCGTCATGGTGTAGCCAAAGGCTTCCTTCCAGAAGCCGAGGGCCATTTGTTCGCTGACGATATTGGGGATCATGACCAGGCATAGGCCGAACACACTGGTCAGCACAGTAACCACGTCCGTCAAGCCTAGCCGCTCATCAATCAGTAGGAAGGCCAGCAAGGCGCTGAAGACTGTGGTAGTGGCACGCCACATGATGGTGCCGTTGCTCGGTGGCACGATGGCGAAGGAGGTGTAGGCGCATGTAATGGAGATGACATTGCAGACGCCATAGAAGAACAGTCGCATCCTGTAGCCCTCAGGTCCAAAGGGAGCTTCCTTGTAGTAGTAGACTACCCCGAGGGACAGCACTTGGATAACAGAACGTATGAAGAGAAGTTCCAGGGATGGCACTTTGGAGCGGTCAGCAGCCAGTCGTGTGATGAGAGCCACGCAACCATGGGCAAGGGCCGCTCCAAAGAGGACGGCCCAGGTCATGCGCGAGGCGAACACAGATGCCTCTCCGAAACTTGCCAGTTGCCCTCCCACCCCTTTATCCTTAGGCTCTGCGACAGTTTTGGAGGAGACACCTAGAGCACCAAAGAAAGTCCTACTTTGCTTGGTTTCGGTGAGGCGCTTCTTGTCCGAGGTCTCTTCAAGGAAAGTGCCAAAATCCTCAAAGGATGGGGCATCATCATAGCCCTCGTCCCCTGGCTGGGGAAAGTGGGTGGCATACTTGACTGTGACGGTGTTTGGATGAATCTTGACTCTTTTTTTGGAGCCAAGCAGTTGCTTGCTAGGAGAAGGGTCCATTTTCCTCGGCCAAAATTTACTTCTGCAATAAGATAAAGTGTTTTTAGCATCGGTACCAGACTTTCAGAATAGAATAGGATATAGCACACTAAAATCGAACGCCCCTCGACCCCCTTGGCTCCATGGTCCACTACCCGTCTCCTCACAGTTGATGGCACATGACGCTGTTCCTATATTTAAACTTGCTGGGCTGTCATTATTTTACGCGATCTTTCAATTGTACAGATTTGGCGCAATGAGGATAAACTATGTTCATACAATAGCATCCTAGGAAAAAAAAATATATAAATATATATATAACAGTATATATATATATGTAACAGTACAGTTTTAGTACATTATTACAGTTCACCTAGCTATCGTATATCCGCGCGTATTTGAAGTAGGTTATGAACCAGAATAACAGGTATGTGGTCATATTTGCGTCATCTACTGAAATCATTGACGTGTGATGTAGTTGTTGGTGGGTATCGGGTATTGAGTGTTTCTGGTACCAAACGTTGCCAATGATAGCCAATACATAGGCCAAAAAAAACACTTTTAGGTAGTAATAAATATATATGTCTTAAAAGAATACACAGTGAACCATACATAGTTTTCCCTAATAACATGGCATAAAACAAAAAAATCAGCGCACTACCCAATCTGAGGGATAATGCAACTCTTTTACTGATAATTACGTAAAACAGCGGTCGACAGCTCAGCTAGCTCTGTTCTATATTTGTGGTGACAAATGTGCACTATACAACCCAAACAGTCATTTGCATACAAAGTAAAATGTTGTGGGATCAGTGGAGCCTTAATTAATGACAACGTCGTAGGCTAGCTATTTCATGAATGGGAGACTGAAATCAAAGCGCCTACAAGCGGCTTCGTGGGATGCAACCTTGTGTGTCCTCTCTCTTGGGCGAGACAGCTTTGACATCTTACAAGCGTCTGTTCCCCTCGTGTAAGCCGTCGATTACCACCAACATGTGTTCGAACATGTGGACCAACAGCAAATCAAAAAAGCCCACTTACCCGCACTATCAGGACGAATACCACTAACAGGAGTTCTGGAGGTATCATAAATTCCACACATACAGTCTTGGCTTGAAATGAATTGAAAGAGCCATCTCCGTTCGTCGTTCGCCTGTTCTAGCTATGTAAAGCGCGTTTATTTGAAGAGGCAATACCTGAATTGCTGTACCTTTTCTCTCTCCAAAGACAAGCTTGGCTTTTTCTATCTGTGGATCGAGTGGAAGGAAGATGAGCGTCGTCTGACCACTCAAGCTTTCCCTCAAAAGATATTCAAATGTGTCACTAACGCTGGTGCGCAGAGGAGGGGAAGGGTGGAGGGTGTGCGCCAAGTACACGTGTTAACAGTAGAAGACGTGTGACCTAATATCCGAACTCTTGAAGTCTATATCACAAGTTTTAACATAAAAGTGTAATAGATAATTCTAAACAAATAAATAAAATGAACGAATTCAACTGAATCCACAGAGCTGTTGAGTTTTATTTTTTTTTCTAACACACTGAAATTGGACTGACTTGACATATCCAGCCCAGGGCAACTGAATGTGAAGCCTAGTGCGGTGTATAATTGAGATGGGACAGTGGCATGTTTTGGATATGTATGGATCAAGTCAAATAACACAGGTCTACACCAGTGATGATGTTGGAGAAATGCTAAAGTGAAGTTCATTGTAAATGCATGATCAGTTAGATATCCATAAAATACTGTGCAACAATGACTGCATTGCACATAGGTATTCATCTGATCTTTATGCACTGATTGCATATGGCCTGCAAGAATATTACCTATAGTCTAAATCCTCTGATCAGGAGAATAACATCACATATTCATGACCTTGGGTGCCTCCCAATCCATAGTGAACACGAAGCTGACATAGTATAACAGTTAGATATCTTTTAATTGTTTGTGCAAATCATGTCTGTTTAGTCCTGATAACAATTTAATCACCTGGAAGATATCTCAGTCAGTCTGTTGTTGCTTGATACATTAACAGATACTGATATCAGCTGTCTTCTGCATCCAAAACATCATTTAGACCATTTGGTTACAGCAGACTCCACAGCAGGAACATTGCCATGGCAACCTCGATAGAGACTTGAACGACACTAAGTAAGTAAAGAATCTTCATTAAAGGCAGATTTATAAAAATAGAGAATGACGTCAACTTACAACCACATTTAAAAGTATTTTGATTAAAAACATTTTGTTTCAAAGAGTGAGATAAGATGAATAATCAGCACTTTGAATAACCCCCAAAACAGTGTATGTAACTACATTTGTAAGCAAATGGAAATGTAAAAAGCATCCTGATTAACAAACTCTTTTCATTTAGAGTTTTTTTGTTTTTTTTTCTTTATAAAACACTATTTCTCTTGGTAATGGACCACTCATGTTTGTTGACCCTCCTCTCTTCATTGTTCTTAGCTGATGTCACAGCTAAAGGGGCAAATTGAGTTTGGCAAAGGCAGAGAGCTTATTCACGTCACTGCCCTGCTTACGCATCTCTCTACTTACGCCCCTGGAAAGCACACACACACACACACACACACACACACACACACACACACACACACACACACACACACACACACACACACACACACACACACACACACAAGCTGTGCATGCAGACTATCTGGTGCCACACATCTGTTGCTGTCCTGGGTGGAATTAACAATTAGATGCTGGAGCAGCTGTGCAAATGGCAGGCTAATTGGAGGAAGACCTGCCTCTTTCTGCCTGCATCCCTAATAATCATAGGCCTCACACAGACAGAGTAGGCAGAGTAGGCATCAGTGGACATCAGTGGACATCAGTGGACATCTGTGGACATCTGTGGATATGCAGACACACCACGTTGTCAATAATTGTCAAGAATGAAAATAAGTGTTGATCTGTGATTGGAGAGGAATAGAAAATGGGCAAAACTGTAACATACAATAGCTTCCCAAATATCTAAATATGCAAACATAGTATTTGTGTCATTTTTTGCATGACAGAACACACTTCCCCAACAAAACCTCTAGACATACAGTCCATTTTCCTCGAGCACTTCCCCTGGGTGCCATCTCTCTCTGTGCCTTCTCTGGATGATGGATCTCTGCAGCCTCAAGCCTGGACTCATCTTAGACAAACGGGGAGGAAAGTGGGTGTGAAGAAGCATTTATATCCCATTCTGCAAAGGTCAGTGGCAATACAACTCACAAGGAAAAAACAATACTACGAAGCATAAGGAAGATGAAGGCGTAGCAGGTCTCAAGTATCAAACGAGTGATATGGATGTATGCGTCTACTGTAAAGCTCCCTTTAGCAGAGTCCTTGCTAAATCAAGGAATCAAGATATTTTATGTATATTATGAAAAACATCACGCAGTTTTTTTTTATTTTATTTTATTCTTTTATTTCTTTTTTACTATTACAGTATGTGTATCCATTCATAAATCAGATAGGTGATGGTCATAAATCTGAGTCATTGTGCATGTTTACTTGACAGCTATACAGACATCTCCATTTCTAAACTCAGTAGTGATTGCATGATTATATTCTCTACAACACATAAATTCTGCTGCTGAGGTACTAATAGCCTAGGTGAAATATCCAGTTTGCCATCTCACTGCACTGGAAACAGGACACAGTTTCAGCTTACATAACCAACAACAGTAACACTGTGGATTTATAAATATGTGCTTCTACGGTACACAGTCGAAGTGAAATCATGCATGTTTCATAAGTTGAACCTTTGAGGGGTGCTCAGTAAATCTTGAAAGCCTGAAATGCCTTCAGCTGCAATTTAAAGAGAAACCTATGAAGTGAATGTGGGAGAGGTGGAATTTGAAAAAAAAGAATTAAAAGATTGAATTGTCCAAACAACTGTACCGTATGTTATCCATGAAAACAGATATAAAGTAATATTTTTTGCTTTCTTCTGAAAGTCAATTTTATAGTTACATGTACACTCAATCAGTTGAACATCCCTATGACAAACAGATCAATCATGTACCCTGTTCCAAAGATATGGTGTAAATTATTGATTTAGATTGAAGGCTATTTTTGTGGAATCATTTCAACTAAGCTAGCATACCAAGCACTCCAAGACCCATGCATGTAACAAAATACATTTTCTTCAACTTCTGTCAAGTATTCTGGGTTATTCAGTGAACAAGTCCTGACGCTGACTCACACAGCATGGAGAATGATTCATTTCTGCCCCTCCCTGCTGCAGGATGCTTCCCTGGCTCCGCTGTGCAGGTGTCCTGCTTGCTACCTTTCAGCCTGGTTTCTTTCACACTGCAAAAGCCATTTAAAAGCCATTTGATCACACTGCTAATAGCACACATCTCCAAGGGGATGGTGAAACAGTGCTGTTCACCAGGCGATGGGGACAATTACATTGATTTGAAACACTAACTACCAAAGGGTGTGTGTGTGCACATTAAGATAAAATGTGTTCCAAGTGGTAGAAAACCAAGCGCAACAGTAGCAGCAACTGGTAGAGGGAGAGAGGGAGAGAGGGAGGTGAGACAGGGTAAACAGTAGAAAGACACACACACACACAGACCCCCCTCCACACACACACAAACACTCACACACACACACACACACACCCCACACCCACTCTCCTTCTCTTTCTCTCTGTCACACACACACACACACACACACACACACAGTTTTATTAGGGGGGAGAGATAAAGTGCTATGGGCATCTGCTCTGCTAAATGTCACTTATGGCCGTAACGGCGCTTATCGGGGGAAATTTGTTTAGTGTTTTTGGGTAATCACTTTTGCGCCATGGCAACATAAGTGCATGAGTCCCTTCACTCATCCTGCTCTGTGTGGGTGGCAGGTGCTCACGTGGTGGTGCATATGCTTAGACCAAGACTCCATGTGAGGATTCTCATGGATATGGATGAACTGAACTGAGAAAGATGGAGATTTTTTACACTCATTTGAACTCCTCACACATCCATAACAACACTGGCTCTAGCTATGGCTCTCACTGGCTCTCGCGTTATCAGCAGCAGCCATCCCGTAATAAGCTCATCTGTAAGCCCCAACCGAGCCCTCCACCCTCATGAATATGCTCCAGGCCATTAACCGGCATTAAATGTGAGCACTGACATAAAAAAGGTCAATGCACTGAACATTCAACAGACCGCATTAAACATTCTGAGTCTCCTTCAACTGTACAATCTGTACTCCAGGACATTAGATTACATAAAAAACTCCTCTCTCTACATGTCTATTCGCTCAGAATATCACTGCCCAGAATTTAATTTCTACAGAAATCAGATGGCGTGACGTTGAGAGTATTGAAATCAGAATCTCTTATTATTTTTACAGCCATATGCAGTTTGTCAGCTAGACTGACTCAGCTGTCTTTCCACATATGATATGACTGCTTTTAGATTATATAAAAACCCTTCCTGTACATGTCCTTTTGGGTCAGCATATCCATTGCCCAGAATTCCCCGTCAGGAATCAAATGGGATGGCATGATTTGTGTTGCTTCTGCAAAGAAATAAGGGGGGAAGACAACACTCCTGCCATGCCGATGGCGATGCAAACAGCTGTTTGCGGCAGCTCTTGGTGGCAGCTGTGGGCTGACAGAGTGTGGTGGTTACGTCTGGCATCCGTCATGCTCCAGTCTCTCCATAGCACTGCAGTGTTTGCCCAGAATTTGCCCCTGCTGCAAATGGCCATCGTGCATCATCAATGAGATGCAGCAGTGTGAGGTCCCTCTCTCTCTCTTTCTCTCTCTCTATTGACTTCTCCCTTCTCCTGACCTACTATTAGATTCAATACATGAAAAAGCATCTGTAAATCCTCCACACTATGGTATTCATCTTAAGGGGCGCAGAACATAGCAGTTGGAAATGGAAATGACAACAGAACCATCTCAGATTTCGCCTTTCAATTGGCCGACAGGTGAGAAGCAGCCAAGCTCTGCTAAAACACTAAATGCAGTTGGGAGGTGATCAATCAGGGGACACCCTTGGGCTCTACAACTTCCCATTAGAAGTCTGTCAGTGGACGACAGGAGGAAAATGGAGTGTAATGACTGCAATTTAATTGTGGTGTCTGGAGCAGTGGCAGAAAATAATTGCTTTTCACGTACTGTGCTTGATTCCAAAACACACGTCATGCTGTGGTTCTTTTCTGCAGCCAGCCCTGGGCTCCTGAACTGCAGACGTGTAATTTATCTTGAATCCCCAGGTACAGTCAACACTCTGCACAGTAACAGTGCACCATGCACACCGGTCAGAACTAAATAATGAAAAAAGCTTTGGCGATGGATGCAGGTATGAAAAAAAAAACATCTATTTGCTTTGGGCAGCATTTAATTGCTTTGTTTTGCAAGCATTGTGAGTGTCCACCAGTCAGAGTAGATTAAACATATGCCACAGTGGGAATGTTAGCCTACTAAATATGTATTGTATAAACAGAGCCTTTTCCCTGGGTGTGTATACAAGCTAAAACATGAGGAACAGGGCATGCTGTCATACTTTCCACTTTTTCTCACAGTGACTGCAAATGCTAATGAAAATACACCAAATAAAAGCTGTGCTCCATATTAATTTTATTATCCATCTTGATGATAACAATGTAATTGACTAGTGTAATAGAGATGTTGGATTGTTAAAGGCGACACAGAGACTCCAAACACTGCCCTTCCCCTTAATATGTTTTTTGTTTATTGTGCCCTTGGATAGTCCTCCCTCTTTCCATTGCTCTCCTTGGACTTGACACCTGACACCTCTTCCCTTGCCCCCTTGGATTTACCCTCCTCCTCCCATTGGTCCTTTGGACTTGACACTTTTACACATTGTCTTCCTTGCACCTTTATGATCGTGCTGGCTAATTTCATTGTACAGGCAACTGTTCAATGACAATAAAAGTCTTGAAGTCTTGAATGGAAATCCATTTTTGCCTTGGCTTTGATGAATTAGGAGAGGTTGCACATGACTAAAAAAACATTGTGTACATAAGGCATGGCTGTGCCCTGTAGAAGCCAATAACGTAATAATTAACACTTTTGTCCATTTTTAATGTAATAAAGCCAATAATGTACCAACTTGTCGATAACATAATAAAATTTCTGAACCAACAATGTGATAACTTTTTGCCAATGATGTAAAACTTAGTACGTTATTGGATGGCCTTTACATTATCGGCTGGATGAATAAAAAAAAGATCATGTAATAACTGCAGCCAATATTGTGATAATTAACAAAGTGACGCTAGAACTAACAAAAAGGTGGTGGTGATAAGGATTACAGATTTGATCAACTAAATATGGACAAAGACTGTCTGCAGTATTGTCATCTTCTTAGATCTGTCAAATACCTGTGATATACTGGTTCAAATCCTGGGTGATGCATACCCAGTGTGGGTGCCTTCAACTTTCACATCCTCTCTAACTCTTCCTCATCTTCCTTCTATCTAGCACTACAACCTTCTACTATGTCTGGTTTGTCAGTCTGTATCTTGGAACGTTCGGAGGTGTATCCCATTTTGAATTTGGAACTTCCAACCCATATTCATCACAGATATTCCAATACCATCAAATAGTATACCATCAAATACCGTCTCCTGACCAGGAGAGCAAGAGACCTAACCCCTCCTTGCTTCCCAGGTGCCACAGCAGTTCTGGGTCAGTGTATTTTGCCTCATTGTCTGCTCTTATCTACTGTGTATGTGTGGCACTATTTCACAGATGGGTTGAATGCAGAGACCAAATTTTCCTACAATAAGGTTAAGGCATTCTATCTATGCCTTGCCTGCCAGGATTTCACATTTTGTTATTACACGTTGGACTGTCTCAGAGGCTTCCTTACATTGTCATTGTCATTTCTGTTTGCCATTATGTAGCGTTACAAGAAAAATTGGTGGTTGAGGGCTCATTTGATGTGGCTCCTGAACACCTATGGCACTGTGGTTCTCAAGTTATTTTGGCCAATTTATGTTGGACCTGGAGGCCTAGTGTGGGGAGAAGTGCCCCCAGGGAACAAAAGCTATTTTATGTTAAGACTTAAGTGTTTCAACATGCCCACAAAGTTTCACATGACCCAGTGCCCTGGGAATCATTTACTGAAGAAAAACAACAACATCAACAAAAAAACTAAAACAAAAAGAAAATTGAAGAAAAGAAAAACTGGAGAATCACTTATGTGACTGTTAGCTGTGCTGTGCTGTGCTGTGGCAGTCATTACAAATAGAATGAGTCTGGCAGATTGAGAGTGAGAGTGCAGGTGTGTTTGTGTGTATGTGGTCATGTCTTTAAGCAGCTACAGTGTCTGAAAGAGACAGTAGTACTGCTAGATTTAAGGAGGTGTGACAATACATATCCAATAGTTAATTAATTATTACTTAATTAATTATTGGATGTGTAATTAATTAATTATTACATTATTAGATTATTGGTGGCAGTTATTTCATTTTATTTTTTTTCATTCATCCAGCCAATAACGGAAAAGCCGTCCAATAACATAATAACCTATTACATGATTGGCTTTATTAAATAAAAAACAGCCCAAATTATGATGTTACTGGCAGTTATTACATTATTGGCTGCTACATATGTATGCCATCCTTCATATGAAAATCTTGAACGTAGACACAGCCACTAAAACATGGGCGAATTAGAACAAAGCCTAAATGTGATGTCATATAGCACAGAGCAATCGTAGGACCATTAATATTAGGGAACAAGGTACAGTGCTCCATTCATTCATTCTATGTCCCCTTTAAGTAGAGAATAAAATGTAATTATGTATATCTGTTTTTAATATCTGACTTAACAAATCATGGAAACAATCATGCCATTCATGGCCATCATTAAAGATAACAGTAAAAGTAAACAAGATGTTGACTATCAAATTTGAGTCACTCTTAGGTGTTGCAGCTTTGAGATCATTGTCCTGCTTTTTTAACAGAAATTACTTGTGTCCCAACTTACCTTTGTGATTCCTTAACTTCATGTGACTGTTGGATGTGGAATGGGGAGTAGACACCTCCACTAGCACTCATCTCTGTTCTTTGGTCTTTTCTCTCAGTAAGGCAGCTGAGCTGAGTGAGACTGAGACATGTTGAGTCTAACAGTTATCTAACAGTTATGCTGTCAGTGATGGAAGATTTGTGCAACCCCTTTGGCAAAAATACACCAATCATAATCAATGCACAGTGACACAGACAGCAATAACAGCATAACATTTTGAGATGCATTTTGCACTAGCTTATCTTGACAGGGTTGGAGGTTGTTATATTGTACACAATACACCTGCTATACCAACCTGAAAACTGATAGATTTTGACATGTTTTCACTTGCTGCTGCTGACCCCCATAAATATGATTGCCAGAGGGTGCAATCAGGCCAACAGCGGCAGCATGAAACCCAGAGTCAGACGGAGGTGTGGTGCACAGCACACTGCTGGATCATTGCACAGCCCATAATAGGAGCACTGCAGTGTTGAATGAAAAAAAAGAAGATAAAAAAGCAAGAATCATCCTCATGAGAATCAGTGCTGCTGTGTATGTGAGGATCCTCAGACTGCTACACCTAGTGGCTCAGTGTGCAGATCTGACCATCAGTGATTGCAGCAACTGCTCTGGGCTTGGGCAGGCTCAGTTGCCTCGATTAAAAAGAGCAAACAGCCAGGATTAACGGGGACTGGAGGTGTTGCTTCAGTCACCAGTCATTCAGACAGAACGGAGACTCAAGAAGGGAGATCAGTTCCCAGGAGTCGTGAGACATGAGTTCAGACAAGTCTTTTTCTGTCCTCATTGATTTGCTGTGTAGGCCAGTTTGTTTGTCAATTACTGTCAGCATGGAATCAGCGGAGGCAGGTGTAGGAGGGAGAGTTTTAGTGAACTACAGAGGAGAGAATGGATGAATTAAGTAGGCATTGTGAGGAGCCAGATAAACAGGCAATTACTCCATGTGCCAATGTTTCACTTGTGTTTCTGGGTTTAGAGAGAGACAGAGAGAAAGATGAGCTCTGAAGTAATTAAGCAGCTTACAGATAAGTTATCGCAGCAGAAAATGTGTAGTCTAGTGATGGGCAATTCTACGCAATCTGTCACGTCCATAACGCCAACAAAATGCCATGGGATTTGTATGACACAAATGATTATGTAAAAAGTTTCATAAAATTAGTTCTACAATCAAGAAAAGTGAATCCTCAAATTCTATGTAATCATCATTCACATTGTACACATTGTGTTGGCACTATGGATGTGACAGTTTTGCATAGAATTGCCCTAACTGTTTTTTTTTTGTTTGTTTTACCATTTATAGGTGAACACTCTCATTCACACAGAAAAGTTCCACAAGCAGAGATATAATGTAAAACTTAGCTCTTTATAAAAGAAAACAACACAAGCCTACAAAACAGACCCCTGCTCATTTTATCTGCTTCCTGGTTTGGTTGCTCTTACACCACCTGGACTGATAAACAAGCTTGGATTTATCTCAGACTTTCCAGATGAGTGTGATTGTGTCAGTGTTTGGCCAATCAGACTGCTTTCAACAGTGCACACCGCCAGTTGGGGCTCGGAGAGCAGCTGCCCAAGTGCCAGATGCACTCTGGGTGGAACAATACAGCAACCAAAAGCACTCAGCTGACAAGACAGTGAGCGACACAGCAAATAAAGGGAACAATGAGGACCAGGCAAGTCCCCCAGCTCCACAGAGCACACACACACACACACACACACACACAGGCCACAGACACACACACATGCACACACACACACACACACACACACACACACACACACACACACACACACACACACACACAGGGCAAACAGAGCTGAAAATGGCAGAAGTGCTCTCTCATGAAGTGTCTTCAACTTAGCATATAAAACAGCTCTTTGTTAATGTCTGTTAATGGTCTTTGTGTGATGTCTACTCCTACCATTGATCTTACCCATGTTATGATGTCAAGAACCCACAAACAAAATGAGTAAACAAACAAACAGTCAATGGATACAAACGGAAGATGAACACGTAGGCATGCCGAGTCCAGTGAGTTACTAATGTCGGAGTGAGTGATGTGTGCAAATATAGTGGCTATGCTAGGTCATCCATCAGTGTGGTGAAAAAGCCCAACTCTGTAGTGGAGGACTCAGCCTCATCTTCCTGCCTCCTGTCATCTTAAGCCACCCTGTAGCACCCACAAGTGAAAAGCTCATAGCCTCACAGACGGCAGTGGAAAAGCCCTTGGAGTGAAATGAGATGTGCTCCAGGGAAAGGGGAAGTTGACACAGTGAGGTTGAAGGATGACACTGCGTGGATGCACCTGATGGTTAGACAGTATGATCCCTGGCTGTGAATGGGGCACTGGAGCACATCTCTCTCCCATAACGCCCCCCCCCCATACCTAATTCATTTTTTATCGCCTCAGCAGTCAGGCGGATGGAGATTGAAACCACTGAGAGACAATGAGAGTGAGGAGGAGGAAGAGGATAAAGAGTGGAAAGAAACAAAGATGGTCCTGATGGTGCTGCTGCTGCTGCTGCTGGTGGTGATGGGGGGGCAGACTTTTCCCACTTAGAAGGGTTTGGTTTGACATTAAAAATAGAAGAGGTTGCAGGCAATGTTTGCCTCTCTTACAGTGTCCTTCACCAGCGGTAATTTTGATTATGTAACATACTGTAGCTAGCAGTGAGTGCACACAAGGAGTCAGACGCTTGGACATTAGACACAGCGTAATGTCCCAGGGCAGGGCTGTTCTATTATGCATGAGGATTGATTTGTTGAGGATCTCTGGTTTGTCCACAGCCTCTGCCCACAGAACATGGAGGACTATAATTGTAGCACTACACAGTCTGCAGGCTGCTAGCACAGTTGCAGAAACACTGTACTGTAGCTACAGGGCTCATGTTAACAGATGGTGAGACAACATGGACATCCCACACACCAGAGCTGAAGCCACTGAAGTTAAGACTGCAGCAAAGAGAGTCCACAGACTGATGTCTAATCTGAGCAATTTGAATATTCAAAGGTTTAATGAAAACCTGCCCACTGGCCTACTTTAAATGTTCAGAACTGTTTACGTAATAATTACAGAATATAATATTTGCAGGGAGTATGGTGCGCCCCAGGTGCACCCCAAATAGTTGGGTGATGTCAGTCTTTGTGGAGACCCAAATGTTTATAAAGGAATACATCAGTAGAGGCAGATGGCATTGATCTGGACATCACAAGGATGTTTTGTTTGTTTGCATGTCTGTGTGAGCTCTTGAGTTTTGTGTTTATAGCTCCCTGTTTGTGCCAGATATGTAGAAGCTTTGAGATGAATCATAATAATGTCTGTAAAGCTTGCTAAAGTACCCTTATAAAAATTCTGTGACATTTTAGCTCTTCTATTTCACTGCAGCATTACTGTCTCCATCATCCACTGGTGATCAATATGTTCATCTGAATAACTCTCAATTTATCATGTTGGAAATGTCCTTTAATCACCCGACAGATCAACACTTGATTAGCGTCACTAAAGGTGTCAGAGACAGACAGATTCCTGCCCCCTGTTCATGGGGAGGTGTGTGTGTGTGTGTTGGTGTGTGTGTGTGTGGGGGGGGGGGGTGTAAACTCACAACGACACACACTCAGTGTAATTTTATCTCTCATGTCAAGTTGCTATGGTGATCAGTAATTGTTGTTGACACAACTCCTTCTGACATTTACAGATGAGGAACTCAACTATCAGACGAAGGCTGTTATGGTCCGTGTCAAATTTAGATCTTGCTCTGAGGTGACCTCTATATACTTGAGAGGAAGAAAATGTGTAAGCAAGCTGTGTCTTTCAACTTCTGTAGCTCTAAACTACTATAATACTATAAAATTATAATAGTATATCTCTTGTATCCTACTATAGTATAATCTCTTGATCCCTGAGGGAAATTTGTGTTCTGCATTTTAACCATGATTACTGACACACACGCACACACACACACCACTTGCAATGTACAGTGACAGTTGCGTTGAACATTTCGTGAGAGAAGCATGACTTTTCTTCACATTCCACAAAACATCTCAGCATGTCTTTGCAATGATTTTCAAACGGCCACTAATTTGATGTAATAATGTCACCAAATTAGCGCCACTTTTTCTAATTTCCTCTGTAAATTCTGTCTTACTCCGCAGCTGGCTGGGGTGGATGATGAAGTCCTTTGCAATCTCCACACAACAGGGAGATAATGTCATTATGAAGAGACAATTTTACAGCATGTTGGGAGTTTTTAATCAAAGCTCATTCCCCCCCAGTGTTTGAAAATAAAAATGTCTCATTTCCCATCACAGGGTTAGGGGGAATCTGGTGATTAAAAACAGCCAACCCCAGGAGAGAAACCCATAACCCCCACCATCCCGACCTATTTAGACACAGACATGTGTTGGTGTTATATGCATCTCTGTGGTCCTCACGGTGTTGACAAGATGTGTTGGAGACTTGTCTCTTGATATGAAATAGTGGCTGAGGCAGCGGCCATGCCTCTGGGTTAGGAGAGAGAGCCAGGAGGCGGCAGATTTACAGCCCATAAGGAGCGGTCGCGCCAAAAGGGTGAATCACTGACTATCATCACTTTGTCACAATCTGCAAAGGTCACCTTCATGCTGCATCAAATGGGCTCTTTGATGCGTCAGTTTGCAGGCTTTGCCGGCAAAGACAAGTACTTTGTTTTCAACAGCTTGGTCCTGTACCTGTAAAGACTGAACACCTTACTTTAACTGTCTGTAAACAACATGCTGCACTAGACTCAATTCTGTAAAGGTGCATGAATTCAACAAATTGTCACGTGGCAAGGCACATTGCAACACAGGGTGTAGTCAAATACCTCTTTAGCTGCATAACATAATTCTTAAGGTACTCTCATGTACCTAAAAGTGGTCCTTTGAGAGGAGAGGTGCACCCCTCATTATAACATTTTGGAATGTCATTGCAACTTATAATAGGGTGGATGTTAGTCCTCTATCCAAGTATGGAAAAAGACAGCCTTTGCAATGACTTTGTTGTTGACACACAATATTATGCAACAGCATAATGAAATCGACCGTATACTTTGGATAACAACTATTCCTTATGCTGGCGTGAGTTTATGACAGTGGTGTAAAATAGGAAAACTCAGCAACTGTAGAGCATGGGAAAATAAGAAACTGCGTAGGGTAGTATACCCATAAGGAACCATTAATCTTAGTATGTCATTATGTAGCCTCAGTATGACTTACAGATGATCATAACAAGGTGAACCACACTAAGGTCTCATAGCCTTTGTAGGTAAAATCTTTCAGACTGAAGCGTTTTGAAGGTAAAGATGGTGTTTTATTTGTCACATGCAAGTAAATAGATGAATGTACAGACAGTGGACATGAGGACATGTGGTCTGATAGAGGCAATGTGTTCTCATCACCCACCCCATATTTACCATTCCCTTTGTTCAGCAGTCTCTCTCTCTCTTTCGCTCTCTGTTACAGCTCATAAATCCAGGCTGTGTGTAATTGGGTTAGAGCCACTCACATCCGTTAGGGCCCTGACAAAAGTCCCCATGGGATGTGGAGGGCTCCTGCAGAGACACGTTCATCAGATTTCAGACTAGAATTGGCCTGAGCTGAGCTGTGCTGAGCAGAAAGCTTCAGTTGGACTTTGGCTCTTCCAATCAAATCCATACACATATCAGTGAAAAGTGGTTGTGGGGAAATCAGACTATTCAGGTCAGGTGTTTTGGTAAAATATACAATAAAATATATCCTTGGACCAGGAGATTCTGAACTCCACAGCCACTTCTAACCACTAATGAATCAGTGAGTGAGTAAGTGAATGAGTGAGTGAATGAGTGACTAAGTGAGTCATCAGTCAAATGAAAGCTATGAAGGTAAACTGATGGGAGCTGAGAAAAAGTAGCTTCCTGGTGAAAATAGGGAGTCTGTTTGTTGCAAAAATGCACTGTTTGGAGAAGAAATCAGGTGTTTGGTGAAATAAAAAAGATAGACTTATATTGCTGAACTATAGCAGTCCCTATGTGCTTATTGTTATTACTATTATTAATTAATGTATGAATAGTAAAATTCTATGTTAATCATGTATTGTGTAGTATATTAGTATCATCGTATCATTGTTATAAGTACTTTTTGCTATTTGTCCTTCTATTCTTACTTAAATGTTTAGGCCTATTACATTTGTATTAGCCAATTCTTAGTTAATTGGCTGTATTGTACATCACTTTGGATAAAAGTGACTGCAAGGAACCAAACACATATCATAAACATAAACATGAATAAAAACAAAGCACCATACATTGTGACAGAAATGGCTTAAAAACAAAACAATTTTTGCCAGAACTGATTCTATGAGATTTTAAGTGCTTTTCTGTACCTTTATCAGGACTGTTGTATTCCACCTCTATCCAAAGCAACATGAGCTGGGTTTCCATTCAACTTATTTGCATTTCATATTCGCATTAACAAAGATTTGGCTCAAGAACATGTGTGTCTGCATCATCTCCATCTACTGTGTAATGCGAATAAAAAATGAACAGACGGATGGACAGACAGGTGGATGGACTTGGGTAAAAGCGAATACACACAAAGTAAGCTTTCCATCAATTTCAATCACATTTGGCCTTATTTGCATCAAGAGTTAATCCACCCCCTTTGAGTCAATACAATTTATATTTATTTATTTATATATATTAATTTATATTTGCATTAGGGGGCTGATGCAAATTTGCAAATCATCTTGCTGGAAACCCACTATAGACTCGAAGCTTGGTTGAATCACAATGTTCCAGTGTCCTCACATAAGCTCTAAATCCTCAAAGATTTTACTGGCATGAATGGATCCCAGGCTTGTAAGACATGTTGACCTTGTTGACCTTGATGTTGGCATCAGCTGCATAAACATGATTTTAAAAGACTCAAAATGTTTTTGGTTTTATTAAAAGTTTGGATAATCCTTTCACTTGTAAACCACCATTGTTGTAAAAAGTGACAACACCTGGTTGAATCCAACCAAGGTCCAATCACTGAGCAGCAGTCAAGCTGTTGCTGCACATAGACAATTTCGGCTTACAAGCTGTGCAAATGAAGGGATTTTCTAAAAGTTTTAATAAAAACAAAAGGAATTATAGTGTTTTTAAAATCCTGTTAAATAAAGCTGACACCAATGTCAGTCTAATAAGGCCAACATGTCTTACTAGCCAGGGATGCTTTTAAGGCCCCTGTGCACATCTGTACACATGCATCTGGGTCTTTGTAAAACCGGATACTTTTTTATGCAGTGGTGCCTGTTTTCCACTTGTAAACAGAGCTTTTATTCATTTAAATCAGCTACATTTGAAAGCTTCAGCCAAAGTGAGGATTCATGAAAAGTCCAGCTTCAGAGACTATGGATGGGGATGCATTGTGACGTGATGGTACGTCTTTTGTTCTCAGATCTCTGGTTGGCTATTTGTTTGACATGTTTTTGACAGCCTTCCCAGCTGCTTATATATTTTCAGAAGTACCTGGCTACATGTGCACAAGTCCTTGAGAAGTCAGGGCTTATAGGCTTAGGGTGGACAGTGGAATTCAGCCACAGTCTTTTTTGCTTAGGAAGGTTGGCTATCCAAAACTTGAAGTTCTGAAAAATGCCTAGGCCCTTTTTTTTGGAGGTCTTACAGGGATTGTCATGAAGCGACTTTTAAATTTGAGCTTCAAATTAACAACAAAGTTTTTGGTCTGAAGTAAATTAGGCTAACTAGTGAGTTACGCAGAACAGTAACAGAGCAACAGTAATAGAGTAACAGCAAAGTCAATGACAACATGTGTAACAACAATGGCAAACAACACAACATGTGTAACAGCAGAACACATGACAAAGAGGCCAACATATCTAACAGCAAAACCAGTGCCAAAGACAACAAGTGTCACAGCCAAACCAATGATATAGAAGACAGCATACAGTATCAATCAGTGAAACCAATGGCACAAACAAATAGTGTAACAGCCAAACCAATGACAAAGAAGACAACATAATACAACTGCATAAGAATGCATTTGGCACAGACAATTGTTTTTTTTTGTACGGTAAAAATTAGACCTAGTCATTTTAACATGTCCAATGCAATGTTACACAGACCATGAATTGTTTGAACTCATTTCATTCACTTGACGTAAATAGTAAGATGTAATTTTGGCACATTTGGAACCCCATAAGAATTAGACCAAGGCATTTTGACACGTTCAATACAATGTTGCACAGACAATACTAAACGTATACAATAGAACCCCATATCTCTGGAACAATCCCAACTGTCATCCCTTCATTCGACTGACTCCCAGGACACAGCTATTTCAGATAGCTCTTCCAGAAAACCTCAGAGACTGGGTGCAGACTCTAAGAAAGCAAGCTGACACAGTAAACAGAAAAGGGAAATGTGTTCTGAGTAAGTCCTGCTGTCCTCAGTTTAGCCATGAGACTTATTTGGAGTGTTATAAGTAGTCAGTGTCATGAGCATTTTTTTGATGAAAGAAAAGATCCAGAATGTATACTTTATAGTAAGGAGCGTAAGGGGACTTAAGGGTGTAACACACTGCAAGATTTAAAAAAATATATATATCCATTGAAAATGAAAATAATATCTACTGTAAGTTCCTCATGAGAGTTGTTTTTTAACCACCTCATCAATTTTGAGTGAATACTAACATTGCTAAATATGTCAAATCAGGTGTTGAAGTCTTGAAAATACAGGCAGTACTCTCTGTGCCCATTCCCTCAGTCCTGTATAGTACTTTTGCAGATGTATTACTCACCCTTCACCTGTCTCTCTCATCATCAAATAATTTAGACAGTAAAATGAAAGTTTCTCGCAGTGCAAGAAAACAAAACAATGCATTTCACCCTCAAGTAAAGTGTGCTCGTGCATTGTGGGCCTGTGTACTATTACATATTTTGACTGTGTTTGGTAGAGATTTGGTAGAAATATATACAAAACTATATTTCCTCTGATGAGAGTTACAGTTCAGTCCATTTTTATAAGCTATTTTAAAAGAGCATAATTTGCATCTGCATCTGGGCCATTGTAATGATGAGGCCAGTTAGCCTGACGAGCCAGACTTAAACATCAAAATGTATAGTCTGACCATGACTGACAGACTCGGCTCAATCCAAGGGGGGGATTCAGCGGTTGTCAAGCTGGGCAAGATACCGCCCAAGTCGCCTGTATCAGAAATCACCCCAGTGGGAGGTGTGGTAAAGGTATTGTAAAGGTATCGGCCCACTGTCCTCTGGTAGCCAGGTCGATCTCTACAGTGCAGTGCTAGTGGACAGGGTTAATGTTAAACACAGCAAAGGTTTGATCAACCCATCCCTAGCACAGCCTACGCTCCTTTATGTAAGCAGGCTTTGTTTTAGCTCTGCCTCTCTTAACCTTCACCTAAAACAGATCAAACCACAACATGGAAAAGTTCACTACTTGGGTTTTTGACACATTTTTAGAAATAGTGTTTTGAAATATTTAACATTACCAAATAAGTCTTAAAATCAGTTAATGTTCTGATCACACGCAATGTTTGTCAGGCAAATGAAAATGAGGAAGACACAGCCTTGTGCAGACCCTCTCCCTCTCACTGTCTGACATGGACATGGCTTTTTTAGATGTGTTCACCACTCTTCTCCAGAAATGTAGTGACCAAAATTGTCAAGAGCAGTAATTTTCAATCATTATTTTTATTGCCTGCATTGCATCTCCATGGAATAATTTAAACTTTAAAGTTTAGTTAAATCCAAGTTATAGCAAGTGTGCATGAGATTTATCAACATTGTTATTTGCCATATTGTGTGGCCTCAGCAGAACTACCATCCCATATGATGTCCTTCAGAAAACGTCCATTCATCTGAGGTTGAGGAGTTCCTGATCCTCCTGGCAATGGCACTAATGTTGACTTTACCTCTGCTAAATTTCTTGCTGTTTTATTGCTTTAGATAATCCTTTCCTTAGATAATACTTTTGGTTGATGTTGAACAAAACCTAAAAAGCACAAAGGGTTACTGAAGTCTGTGCTGGGACAGTAACTTTGACCTCTGTTTCACTTCTGTTACTTTTCATTCCCTGACAGATCAGGGTTGACTTGGAATGGTTTCAGCCTCCCAAGCTGAGAAGTGTGTGAAGGAGTATTGTTGTTTTCAAGAAGATCTGTATGTCTCCTATGTGTACTGATTTATAATTTTGCTAGACATCCAATTGTAATTATCACTCTACTGCAACACAACCAACACCATCTTGATTTCCGAAACCACCAAAAACCCAGGAACAAGTCACAACCACTTACCTGGCATGGCACAGGTTTTATATTCACAACCACTGAAGGCATCTAAAGTACTTACTGGTATACTATGGATATGTAAACAAACTTCTGACCACTGAAAGATGCATTTGCTGTACTTCCTCAAGGTTTTGGTATAAGACTTAAAAGGATCCGACTGGTTAGGTATGTGGGCCTTACAAGGTTGACGTTGGCGTTGGTTATGTTTAACATGATTTAAAAACACCCAAAATGCTTTTTTTTGTATTTAAACTTTTAGAATTTTTTTCATTTGTATATCTTTGTTGTTTACGTATCAGTGCTTTCTGGGTAAACAGTGAAATCACCTTGTTGAGTTGGACATGATGGTGTAGTGAACGCTTCATCTGTTCAGCCTTTGCCGTTTTAACCCGAGTCACCATAGGCTGCATCAGGAGGACAACGCGGAAGCCTGTAGTCGAAACTTATGTAAAAAGGAGGCGATCAGGGAAGTGAGGAAAAAAAGACTAGAACAACATCAATGGTGTCTATGTGCTGCAACAACTTATACACAACTGTACCTCCTCCGCTCTACCACTCAAAATCTATTGCTAGACTGCTTAAAAGAGATTAAACAATGGATATCCACCAGCTTTTAAAAACTGAATTAATCCAAAACAGAAATTCTGATTTTTGGTTCACGTGAAACTGCAAATTGTGCAATTCATGAACTTCGCAAGCTATGCAAAACCTTATGCAAAAAATCTAGGCCCAGATTTTAAATTTGAGAAACAGATTAATGTTGTTGTCAAGTCATCCTTTTGCCACCTTAGAATTTTAAGACTTTGAGATATGATACCTTCATCTCATCTCGCCTGGATTACTATAACGCTCTGTATTTTTGTTTCACTCAGTCCACTCTATCCCAACTTCAGATGGTGCAAAGTGCGGCCTCACGGCTGCTCACCAAATCTAAAAAGTCACAGAATCATGGACGTCGTTAGGTCCATTAAGGAGGGGCACTCTGCTGCATGTCTTCCTCCCGTCAGGCTATGAGCTGCTTTGCAAAGGTAAATAGTTTGGAAGGGAAATTAGAAACCGATATTATGAATTAGTTTAAATTATTTTTTATGTTAGCCTGACGTTAATGTTGCAGTGTATTTGTGAGCTAGCTCGTGTTTAGTCTTTTGGCAAAGTTGTTGTTCATGTGTTGCATAAAACGTAGCCACATGTAAAAAACAGGAGGAAAAAAGGAGATCTCTGCTGTTCTCACTGACAAAGTCTGACAAGTTGAATATTATAATAATGATTACAAAAATATCAATGGAGAAAAAAAAAACATAGACAGCTCTTTTCAGACTGTAGACTGTAGTCAGCAAAAAATGAAGAGATGTTTAAAAAGAGGGGTCTGTGACCTCCAGGAGGTCAATCATAGTTAATGCAGTTTGCCAAATTGTAACATAAATGGCAGTTTAAAAAAATGAGTCAGAAAAAAAGGCCCTGATGAATATGCTATAACCAATAAGAAATAAATAAATGTAGCCTATTTAAAAGAAAAATCCAATGTGAATAGATCCATAGCCTTGTTGTTCGAGGTCACTGAGTGCTCTCTGTGGGAAAAAGAATCCGAAAATTTGATGCAACACACACCAAATAACGAACCGGCAGCCAACGTTAGCTGAATGGGGCGTAAGAAAATGAAACTGAAGGTAAGCTACTGTGCCCTATTCAGTGTTAGCTGTATGTTCAGTATTGTACACCAGCGTTCAGAGACTCAACCAACAGGGCTATAGATTCACACCAGACCAAAACCAGACCTGCATTAACTAATATGACCAAGGGCCCAAGCCCCCCCTGGCTTTCAAAGCTAATGATGTCCCTGGACAGAATATTTCTCTATTACTGAAATCCCTCCAATGGTTACCAGTAAGTTAGAGTGGAGTACAACATTTTGAGTTGTCAAGCTCCTCCTTACATTAGAGAATTTCTGCATTTTCACTGCCCTTCCAGAACTCTGAGGTCCTCTGATAAGCTACTGCTCTCTGTTCTTCAGAGTTGTATAAAGGCGCCCATTGCTTTTCTATAGCTGGGCCCAAACTGTGGAATAACCTGCTTCCCCGTATTAGATCAGCACCAACTACTGGATGCTTGAAAGCCAAGATAAAAGACCGTTTGTGGCTTTTTGTGAAGTGTGGAGACTAACTATGCAATTATATGTGTACATATTATTTCAACTTTGCTTTTTTTTGCTTGTTTACTTTTGTTTTTGTATGACTGTTTGCTATTATTTCTATTATTTTTTTTCCTTTTCTTTCAAACTCTTTGGACAAACACTGATTGTTTTAAATTGTACTATATAAATAAACTTCACTATGATTATGACTGGGTTGGTTTTTACCTTGGCTAGGTTGTTTTAATGTGATTTTGTATTTACCATATTTACCACCAGATAATATTGGTATTTTGTGATGACAAGGATGTCGAATGTATTTTGCCATCTTTATCTATTGCATGGTATATCTGTAATTAAATTTGTCATCACTAGAGACTTACCTTAGGAAATACTAGTGAATTTTATAGACACTAATAGTTAAAAGCTGTTACTCTCTAATTGATATGATAAGAGCTGGTATTGCACTGCAACAGTGAATTATCACTATTAACACTATTCAGTCAGCCAGTGTTACATCTAACATAGCTTTAATGCAGTGTTAATTATACTCATGGCAGAGCTGTCAATCTGTCATCCTAACAGAGTAAATTATTAATTCTTTGAAATATATTATATTTACAGTCCACAGAGTTACTTGACATGTAGTATTGATTCCAAAATGCATGCAGTGTACACCAGTGTTTTTAGTGTTAAGTTTAGACGAACTTAAGGCTGGTGTTTAATGTTAGTTTGGAGTAGGACCAAATACACACCAAACTCTTTAAGTGTTATTTTGACACTGAAGAATTGTGTACATGTGAACTGTGAACATGACAGTTGAGGATATAAATATATTTTGAAAGTGATTGTAGGTACAGCTTTAACAGGCTAGTGTTGCAGCACATATATCCCACAAGTCAGTCAGTCTTTGGTTCTGATGATGCAGTCCCAAGCTCAAAGCATTAACATTTTACAGATGAGCTAACAACATATGTATAGTATTTACATTATATTATTATAAATGTTATAATAATTGATCATCGATGGAATAATCATAAAGGTTATTATGAGGAGTTGTGATATATAGTTATGATGAGGTTTGCAGTGAGATTTAAAATGTGCTTATAGGCTACTCCATGTTTAGAAAAAGCTAAGGATCTTGCAGTGTGTGTGTTTGGTTCCTGTTGTGCGATTTATGTTTCAGATTAGGATCTGTCCCCCTAGGACCAGATTTTTGCCGCAGGTTTTAAAAACTCAAGGGCCAGATCCTGCAGCCTCTGCACCCAGTCAAGCAAGGTAAAGGGCATTAGCATTTAATGGCTATGCGGTGGCAGAAACAGAGAGGCTGAGAGAAACAGAGAGAGGTGTGGGAAAAAGGGCAGAGACAACTGTGCTGAAAGTGAAGAAAACTGATGAAAGCAGAAAAAGAAAAGCCTATGAAAACTCATAAAGTCTCTCATGTTCTTTTGTCAGAAGTATGGCCTGAACTCTTGCTGCATCTATTATTATAAACAGAGATGCAGAGACACCTCTGTATCTCATTCATAACCTCCTTCCTCATTAAACCAGATGGGATGGAGCATTAGGCTATAAAGCTGCTTTTCATTAACTGTAATTAACTAATACAGACCTAATAACTGAATTTGTTCAATGAGTTCAATTAGTTTTCAAACAGAATCAGGTCCAGAAATACACATATAGAGCAAATAAGAAAGGTGTTTCTCATATTCCTTCTGTCTTTGCAGTTTTGCAAACTCAGTCAATTGACATTTCAGCCATAACTGACCTAATTTGTCCTCACTTTTCTGCAGGAGGCAAAGTATTTATATGAGTGTTTCATCCAATTTATTCAAACTATTATGAGAATGTTGATCAGCATAACTAGCCATCTACTAGTGAGTGTAGACTGTAAAACGCCCCAAAGGCACAGATTTCAATATGCTTACAAGGGTGGAGATTTCAATATGCTTACGAGGGTGGAGATCATTTTCAATTAATACTCCGGATTAAAACAAAAACAGAACAGGATCTCAGGTCAACACACCAACTCACCACTGACACACACACACTGCCCCACTGGATTTCTGATGTCTGTGGCGAGTTCAGACCATGCCATCCCAGACATGTCTATCTAGTGTGGACCATCTATGTACATCTGGATTTCCATGATTCTGAGACCCCAGTACTATAGAACAATTTAGATTAAATTTGAAATAAAACAATTAAAATGCTCAGTGGGCTATTTGAAAAGAAATGTTATTATCTTGCATATAACATTGCTTTAAACTGTCATTTGTAATTTGTAGCTTATTTGATTTGTCAATTAGTCTTTGAATAGTCACAACTCAGTCAAAGGTTTCAAGTTAGGCTACCACTCACGTTTAGGCTATTTTGTTGTGGGCCAGTGGTAAATGAATTTTAACTAGTTAGGGGAGTTAGGGGGTACCTTTAAGGATTTGGAATGGGTGAGTAAAAAGTTATGGGAAGCATATACATTTATTTTATGAATGAATTGATTTCCTGGTAATTACTGTCAATTCATAAATATGGATAGGCTATTGATTACCCAGACACAATCACATGTGAAGATATCTGATCAGCCTTTGCTGCCAAGCACACATTAGGGTAGTCATTTATTCACTCATTTTCAGTTTAATTGGATTTGGCACAGTATGATGCCACACACACACACATACACACACACAAACTTGTCATGCAGTCCATTTAAGATTAAATAGATAAAATAGGCTGAAATTATGGAGGTGTGGGGGAAATGGTAGTTCACAACATTTGGGGTTACTGCCCTTTTATCAGTGTTATGTTAGGCCTTTGACCAGCACAGCTAAACAAGGCGAAATAGCAACCTCACAAGCCAAACTACCAACACACACGTACCCCGTATCATCTGACTGTAAATCCATAACACGAGAAGGAAGGAAAGAAAGAAAGAAAGAAAGAAAGGAAAGAAGAAAGAAAGAAAGATGTGATATACAGAATTCAGCTCCTTTATTAGGATCCCCGCCCCCCGCCCTCGGGGTTCTTCTCTGCTATACTACTTTGTGTCCGCCAGAGGGCACTCTGGTCCCGGTCTGTAAATGCGCCATTCGATTGAGGAAAATGCCACCAGATGGCGGCTTAGGATTGCTGCTCTTCTGCAAGGCGCGGTCCCATTTCTCGGTCCAAATTTCAATTAAAAAATCTTTAAACTAAAAAAAATATTTTGCACTATTATCTGAAAAGTCGATAATCAATACAACAATGGCCGACAAAGGTAAGTTTTTTACGGTTTGGGGCGTTTTTGGTACTGTGGAAAGCTTGATGGGGTACAGATTAAAGATGGAGGACAGGCAAAGATAGAGCTGGTGGGGGATGGGTACACGGTGGCTTGAAGGAGCGAATGCTTTCTTTTTTCCCGTTACATTATCTGAATTTGCGAGAATTTCTCGTCGGGCCACTCTGGCAACTCATCCGACCCTGTGATATTGTGCGTGTAGCGCCAGCAACAATCATTTCCTTGTGTTCTGTGTCTTGTCATCAAATTATTGGCATGAGACGTTTGTTTAGCTAACGTTAGTGAAAGGCGTGCAAGAATAGAAAGTCTATGCATTGCCTTGTCTAGCTGAGGGAGCCGCATTGTACAGTGTAGGTTAGCCTGTGCTAGCTTGCTAACGCTAATTATATAACGTTGTGTTGAAGCATACCTGGAGCTAAGCCTTTATAGAAGCGGATTTCCTAAAGGTTAATTTTTTAAGAAGCATCATTTGAACACCGAAAACAGTTTGAAATAACTAAACACATCGTTCAATTAAATTGTGTGGCAATGTAAATAAACTAGGCAGCGGCATTATTGTGTATGTTTTTTTTCCAGCCTAGCCTTAGTTGTTGACTTTGTTGCCATGGCAAAACAGCCATTCTGGAACTGATAATAATGGTTACCATTGTTTCTGTTTTGTCTTCTTGTAATGTTACCTGGATACAGAATTTTTGGGTCTTGCCAAAAAATACGTGTTGATGGTAAATTTACCCGGGAAATCTGTGCAGGGGGATAGGCTGCAGGAAAGACAGCACATGCTGGTTTTACTGCGACTGGAAGATGTTGGCCTAATTGGCCTAAGTGCATCTGTGCTAGTCATACTGTATGTTTTGTTGTTTTTGTTGCGTTATCAACTGTTTTTTTTTTTTTTTTAATAAATAACATGGTGTCACCCATCTGCCACAATACAATCTTAGCTAAAGTCACACCAACAATGAGTTTACATCCTAACACTAGTTTCTCAGACAGTGAAAAGTCTTATCATCTGTGATTTCAGTCTCAACCTTTAACTCATGGCACAGCTCCTTCTAGATGGGGCCTGTAAAACAACACAAACATGCGGTCTACAATTACTTGTATGGCAGCTTCTTCCTCCAAATGCTATTTAACACTTTGTAACTCAATGGTGTGTTATTCCCACCAGCCATCCAGGGTATGCATTGTGCAGTCCTGGGAAGAGGGTAGAAAACCATCTCAAAATAAAAGAAATCATTGACTGTCTGACACTGCTGATTGTCTTGCCAT
Source organism: Tenualosa ilisha (assembly GCA_015244755.2). Taxonomy (NCBI): domain Eukaryota; kingdom Metazoa; phylum Chordata; class Actinopteri; order Clupeiformes; family Clupeidae; genus Tenualosa; species Tenualosa ilisha. Next base: position 1,504,174 of record PYXC01000541.1, read on the forward strand.
CAAACGCCATTTAACATGCTCTAGCATGTTCTAGCAGTGCCAGTAAGGCTCTATGTTTGCTTTTTGTGCCTTGTAGGTAGTTTCACCAAAACTCCTTGGTTTTAAGGTCTACCACATAGAAATGAAGAGTCTGGGGTGTTGGAGAATTACAGTGATACAGTCCTTTTACAGAGAGCATGGTTTCTCATCAACATTCATAAGCATGTCCACGTAGACTTGGAGCCAGGGGTTAAATGCTTCACTAAATTTACAGAAGGAAGAGGTGCCAAGCTTAGATACTGATGCAAGGTAAACACTGATTCAATATTTTTTCTGACCTTACCAATATAAATTATATCAAGGGTTATTCTACTCAATTGTAACCTTGAGTCTAAGGCAAACACATTCTGTAAAACGCCTCTCATCTACTAAAACAGGCTTGTTGACTTGAAGAGTAGGCTACCTTCAGTGGCAGGCTGATTTTCCCACTGTTCAACTGAAAGACACTAATGGCTATCTCACTCTACAACCCCTTTTTGTTTGTAAGAAACTGACTTGGCATCTTTTTATTTTTATTCACAGTATCTTGTGTTTGTGTGTGTGTGTGTGTGTGTGTGTTTGCACTGGACGGTGCTGTTGTGACATTGATTTCCCCGTGGGATAAAGAAACAAATGAAGTATTATCTTGGACATTAAGTATATATTAGTAAAGGAATTATATAACATTCAATTTGATGTACAGCTATCTTAGTGGCACCTGTCGCATGATCTGGTAAGCAGCATTCCAAGTTAGTCAGTCATTCTGCAGGGTTATATTTGGAAAATGGTGGCCTGTTGGAACATGCTGCCACATTTCAACATTCTAGGTTACTCTGTCCCTGGAGCAGTGTTCCAGGTCATTTTGCCATTTGACTTGTGACCCAGGGCACAGCAGACCCTGCTTCAGTAAGCACTACATTTGGATTATGATTGGATGAGCTTCATTTTCTTATTTTCATAATGATGACAGTTATAGTCACAAGATAGGCCTAGTCATAATCACAGTTATGTGATGGAATAACTGGTCTTAAAGTTAGTGTTGTGTTAATGTTCGTGTTAGTGGTCTTAAAGATCTACCAGTTGCATCCCTCTTCTTTTCTGTTCACCATTTGCTGAGCTTGTATTCCATACAGTCAGTATTGTTTTTTTGGGAGGGGCAGCAAGGAGAAGATCTGGAGAGGTCTGTGCGTAAGCAGGAGGGCCTAATGATCACGTCGGCTTTGAGGGGAAAATATGTGCCGTTAAACTGACTAAACTGACTCGAGTATATCTGTGAAGTTACAGTGCAGGCTTTACTTCTGTGTACTTTTGAAAGAGCAGGCGTTACTTTAGTTGGCTATGCTTTTGTCAGCTATTCCAAAAGGCTTCCCTTGGTAGCGGGGTTTAATCCTCTCTCTGAGCTCATTCTCCTCTGACACATGGCACTAAAGCACTGTCATAACGGCACATCCTTGTCTTTTTTTCCTGCCTCTGTGCTCTGGGAAGGCGTAAACTTGTGTGTGCATCCACACATGTAAAAGGGTGTGCTGCTTAAGCCAAATGCCTGCAGTCGCAGGCCAGCGCAACAAAAACTCCCTTAACTCCAGTGAGACTTGAGTTTGGGTCTGTGGATCTTGCCAGCTGTTCACCATTACAGTCTGTTAGTCAAAAAACATGGAAGCCTAGTCTTAGCAATCATTACCATATCTTAAATCTCCCTCCCCCCCCAACCCCCCCCCCCCCCCCACACACACACACACACACTTCCCTCACATTTCCCAGTCGTCTTTCTCTCGCTTGTGTGTCTTAGTGATCACTGTTATGATCAGTGCAGTGCAAATTCTGCATTATCTAATTTGGATAATCAATGCTTCAGTAGTTTATCCTGTCCCGTCTATTGATTGTTGCATCAGTTTGTGTTAAAACACTTTCTGAATATTGTTCTAATGTTTTATCAGCATGGTCTCTATTTCCTGTGAGCCTTCCTCAAAAGAGGAAGACAAGTTTCAGATGACAGAATAGCGCCCATTGAGGACACCAGTAGAAGGATAGGATTTTTCCAGCAACTTCATATGATGTGGCTCAAATACACTGTGTCAATTCTAAACAGTGCTCAACCATGCTCAAAATAGTATTTACTGTAATAGTTGTTAAACTGAAGTTCAGACCCATGAATATCTTAAAAGCAAAATGTAGTAATTCTTTTTCAAATCTGACAGTTACTGTGCATTCACACTAAGAGCTAGTGAAACTGTCAAATCACTAGAATTAATTCATTTTATACCGACAAAAGTGATGAGCGATAAAAGCGACAAACGTCAAAGTTTGGCCAACTAGAGTGACAAAAAAGTGAAAAACTGCTCAACTTCATGCAATGTAGCTTTGATGTTCTTCGGCCATAAATGGTATGGCAATTATCAGGAGTCATTAGAGCATCATGACCGAACACATTTAGCTGTGATGCTTTATGCGTGACTTTAGCAATTTTACAGCTTTAGCAGTTCTTGGTGTGAACGTACAGTTAGCCTATTCACTTTACAACTAAAATGCCTTTTTCTGTTTTCTCTTATGCTTTTAGTGTTTGGATATACTTCATTTATCAGTACAGCAGCTTCTGTGGTGTACATGTTTATAGACGGCATGTCACACTGCATCACATCACATGTCGGAGATCAGCACAATATATCGTGATTAAACAAGTGTTTTGAGTGCCATCTCAACAGCAAGAGTTAACAGGTAGACAGTAGACATCATGGCTATATAGACTTGCCCTGTAATCTCCTCCATTCTTACGATCACCCCACATAAACGTCTGATGAATCGGGATGGGCCGGGGTGAGGTGGTGGGCTCTTCTCTGAGGTAAATTTGTTCACTTATGAGGTGTGAAGGTTGTACCATTTTCAGCACCCTTCCTCCACAAATACTTGGTAATTGCCACACAGTCTGATTTTTCCCCCCTCCTGTCAACTATTCTTTTCTACAGCTGTGTAATGTGTAAATAATGAAGCGTGCATTCATCTGATAGTCCATATGAAACAAAAGTGGGAACAGTTTTAGAGGCATGAGTTAAAGACTACAACAGAGGACATCTACAATGTCTGAAATTTACCGTATGATGGCCCACATGGTGCCTCAGGTTGTAACATTTGTAAGTGTTCACGTTAAAGTGAAACACTGGCGCAGACGTTTGTGTCAAACTTTTAGTAACTCTAAGTCTAAACTAATAAGCTTGATAACAGTTCTCTATGTTGCAGATCGCCGGTTCAGGGTTCATTTCGTAGTTAGCTCATGGCTAGCTTCATTTTGTAGTTACAGTTGTTTACAATCAATGCCAATGTAACGTTGCAATTACCAGAAATAGTCGGGCTGTCTTAAGTGGCTCTACATATGAGAAGGTTCGACAGAGCATGACACTACCAATACTACAATAATACTAGTTTCATGCTATGTGGAAATAGGCTCATTTTTTACCTCTTCTCACGACAAAAATGTGACTCTTCTGTAGCTGCAAAGTGCAGAGTACTTCGGAATGAGAGTATACTACCATGTCATATCAGCCTAGAAAATCACCACGTTTCATTTTCCGTTGGTCTTAGTACAGGTTAGTGAAGTTTTAATTAGGAGAAATATCAGAATTCCTACTTACTTTTGACCATGATGCTAATAGGCGAGATGCTAATGAACTATTCTGATTCAATGATCTTTGCTAGGCTGGAACTAAAAGTGCTACCGTCAGACTCAGAGAACGGCTAGATGAACTGGTGAAGGGTAAAACTCAATTGTTTAACTCAAGGAGAGGTGGAAAATAAGAGTATTTGGTGGTGTATCCCTTTAATGTTTCAAAAAACAGCAAATTGGATACGTCTGACTTAGTGCCCGGAGCATGTTCTTTAGAAGCCATTGGCTGTTGATGCGAAAACCGATCAGACCCCGCTACAGACGTAATTGTGATTTAAACAAAGTTTTGACTTGTGCCTATACAAAGAAACACCATAAGTTGCTTCAACACTGGTGTTTAACTTTAATTACATACAATACTTTAATAAAATCATGGACCTTTCTATGAACACAGTTGCCAGAGATGTTATAGGATGGCTTGTAACTTGTAACAGTAACTACTGGCGAGCACCAAGTTCATCTTGCTCTTACACATGTTGCTAGGATGTAACTAGACTGAATAGGCCTAGTGCTCACAGCAGAGGGATCACAAAGTGTCAAGCTTTTAGTTGACAGTGTGTTCCCTTAAACACTGTGTGAGGCCAGTGTTTGTATTAGCCAACCCAGCAGTTCTATATGCAAAGTCTAAAGCTACTCATCTGAGAAGAGCCAGTGGATGATTATGCACGCACCACTGTGGAGATGACCTTGCTTCTAAATACCTGGTGTGAGCCTTACACAGAATATGCTAGTGCTGGTTACTTGCACAGCTTTAAATAGCCTTGCATTTCCCCGCACCCAGATCAAGCTATACATAACTGGTATGTGGTCTCTCACTTGAAACAGTATGTGTAAATGGGATCCTTGCTTGTGTTAGGCCCATTCTTTTCATTATCTATTTCAAACCTTCTTTGACAGATGATCTATTTTCTGCTTTGCCCAGTGCCCAGTATTATTATGTTACTGAAGTCTTATAGAGAGCAGTGGGATTCAAACTCTGAACAGACATTGCCACATTTTGCTATGCTTTGATACACTCTCACACTCTCAGCCAGTTAAATCCCAGCAACATCCAGAACTACTTTGGTAATATGTTAAATGTAGCCAACCATGACTTTGAGTTGCATTAGTGTCTCTTCTCTCACTTTGAGGACGTGCTAGCTTGACAAGGCAGCTCTTAGGCTATTATAACTGGCTGTTTGGCCTTGTCCTTATCAGGACTGCAGAATCAACAGAGTGAGGGACAGGATTGGAGGGGGTGTTGGCCGGCAGTGGTGTGATTATTTGACCAACAACACACCCAGACTGGTAGTGCTGTTTGATTGTTGTATTTAACACATGGCCAGACATGGTGGATATTAGACTGGACAAGACAACTTTCCTGATGCTAACTTGTTTGCATGCTAACTTCCAGGAAATTTGGGAAACAGAGCTTAGTGTGTCTTGTTGCTGTTTCTAGGTCATTTTAAAACAATAACCAATATATATATATATTATATATATATATATATATAAAAACAATAGCACAATATATGACCATATATGAATAGATGGTTGTTAGCCAGAATTGTTTTGCTGTTAACAACTTTTTGACGTTTCTTCTCGAGTTTAGCAATTTTGTGTTGACAACAGAAAACCCTGAATAATGTTTTTACTAAATGTGGTCTTTAGTATCGGCCTCCATGAGATTTCAAAGCTTTAATTTTTTTTTACCTGTCTCTTTAGCTTGTATCATCAGCTTTGATTTACATTTACTAGTCTATAAGCATAGACAACGTTACATTGGCTGTCCTCTCAGGGACGTTATTGTGGCCTTTGAAAAGCACATGATGTCCATTTCTTAAAGGCGACAGTAGAAGTTGTGCATGTTGTTGGCTGGGGAGAGACAGTAATAAATAGTAATAGCTAGCTAGCCCAGAGTTCTCAGGTGATTTCTGAGATTTCATTCCACAGGCATTGGCAGTGAGGCAGCAGACCAGCGCAAACTGTTGAACCAGGCAGAGCTGAAGACTGCAGGAGTGTTTTATTCAGCGCTGTTCAAATATGCTGCTGCAGCCTTCCCTCGGTTTGTCTCCGTAGAGTCTTACCTGTGTGGATAATTGCACAAGGCTGATGTGATCGTGTTTGATGTCCTTCCGAGCACGCTCACGCTCCATTTAAAGTAATGAGGTGACTGCAGCAAGACTGATCTGCACAAATAGCATAGTCTACAGTGCAGGAGTTTGTGGTGTTAAATGAATGCAGACAAACAAATACCACTCCCTTGAGTGTGGCGTGACTTGGATCAGGGAACTTGGAATGAGTTTTTCTGTACCTACTGTAGATGCATCAGACATAACCTACCAAGAACAATCTAACAGAATAGGATTTAGGCTTTGTCTAGACAGCTCATGAATTAGACTGCAATCTTCAGCTAGTTTCCAATTGCTGACCTTATGCTATTATCAGTTTTGCTCTGGGTAAAAGTGACAGCAGGATCAGTCACTGTAAAAATTATATTGGTTTATATGTGGTGTGGACTGAAATACAAAACACAGCTTCAACTTTGGCTTCCCGAGAAGAGGAGTTGCATTGATGTTTTCTCAAACAGCCAGAGTCTGCTTGCCAGAGGCCATAAATGAAGGATGACTTGCACACTTAATAAATGTGGTCATTGTCAGGAGTCGTGCTAGTATTTTATTGCTAACATAATCTGGATGTAGGCCTTGGTTTCTTTAAATTCTATTTCATTCTTTTTTTTTTTTCCTTGAGAATCTGTGAATTTTGTGCTTTGGCTGATTAATCCTAAATACTGTTTACAAACATGTAATTGAGCAAGTGCCAGAAAAGAATATGTATGAATAACCTGAGCATAATGCACTGAGCAAACACCTAGGCTAAACAAAGTAGATCCAGCATCTGGTATCTGGGCATGACTGATTGAGATGCTAAGCCTATGTCTGTGCATTTGCCCTGGGGTAACCTTGTGAGAGCATGTTTGAGAGTGTTGAACAGATTAAGGGTTGGTTGCCTGGCTCAGTGTTGAGCAAGAGCAGACTGATACACGGGGTGTGTTAGAGGCCGACTAACCAGCAACAGCTCATTCAGACAACTCTGCAACCCTCTTGGGTCAGCTGGGGGATTACCAATTATTTTCTTCAGTGTGCCACAGAAAGGAGACGTGTGTGTGTGTGTGTGTGCGTGTGCACGGAGCACATTCATTATCGTGCCAGAAACTTATGATTCTGTCCTGCGTTAAGAAGCAAATGTCAAATGGGAATTGCTAAGGCTGGTTGCAAAGAGCAATGAAAGAGAGAGACAGAGAGAGAAAAAGACAGTAAAAAAGAAGCTTAGAAATGTGGTGCTGTGAGGGCAAAGCACAAGGATCAGTGCAGTGTTGACACACTAGCTCGCTCATCCTCTGTGCAGATACTGGAACACTCCCACCCCCAGCCCCAGCCCCCCCCCTTCCCTGGTCTCCATTTTGTGTAGAACACTACACCGTCGCAGCAGCCATGCTGAGTTGTGGCACTCTGCTGAAGCCTCTAACGGCTTCTCTCTCTCTCTCTCTCTCTCACACTCTTTCTCTCTCTCTCTTTCTTTCTTTCTCTCTCTTTCTTATTTTGCCTCTGCTCTGAGTAAATGGGTCTGAGGATAGCTTGGGCAAGACTGGCAAAGGGGGGAGATTGTTGGCGCACAGAAGATAGATTGGTCCTGTCTGCGTCTGTGTGATACACACAAATATAATGCCAGCGGCTCTGATGACGCCTTTGAATCCCTTTTCCCAGCAGTTCCTCTTAGTCTTCAACTGATTATTATACTGTTGTGCACACACACACACACATGCTCTCTCTCTCTCTCTCTCTCTCTTTCTCTCTCAAACACACACACACACGCACATGCTCTCTCTCTCTCTCTCTTTCTCTCTCTCAAACACACACACACACACCAGCTGCTGCTCCATAGCTACCACTCTCACAAACAGCACACACACACACACAGATAGGCAAGGAAAAGAAAGGAGGAAAGGCATAGGACACAAAAGGGGGGGGGGGGTGGCTTTATAGCCGATATAATGCAGTCCAACAGACTCTTCATTTCTGAGTGTAGTCTTAACTGTGGGTCTCTGGCAAAAGTGGCAATTAAAGATGAATTTAGAAGTCAAGCCAAGATGATGAGACACCTCCTGGGCCGGGTCTAGTCAAGTGTGCGGCCCCAGTCCAATAGAACAGCTCCACTCATGGGGGCAAACATCTGCAGCTACCAGCAGCAGTTTGATGTGCAACTGCTAATCTATAATTAATTTCTTCATTTATGGCAGTGTCCCCTTGCCGTCTGCTTGGAGTTTTACACTCAGCTCAGCTGGTCATACAAGGTTTTAATCTTCACTCTGTTTTATCATATAACGTCCTAAACCTTAATATTAGAATTTTGACTGAATCTTAAATTGAGTTGGGTTGCCAAGTTGCACAGACTGTGTTATTATTGGAAGTTAGGCCTATGCAATACCATAACTGACAAAAAACTGGAATGGGTCTGATTTCACCACCCATCAGCCCATCTGTCACAACATATCCATCTTTCTCTCTTTCTCTCTCCCTCTCTCTCTCTCTCTCTCTCTCTCAGACTCTCTCTCTCTCACACTCAGACTCCCCTGATTCATGTGCTACCACACTGTTGATCATAATTATCACATAAGCAAAGTGGGACTACAGTTTTTCAGTGACAGCCAGCGGAAGCAGAGAACAGTATGTGTCTGCTTAGCCCTCGGCAGAAATAGCATAGGCTTTCACTCATGTCATTTACCACCTGGCTCTCTCAGATATGATGGCTGAACATATACGAAGGCACAACTTTTACAGGGCTGTTGTTGGCACAACAGAGTCTTTGGTAGACTTGGTATTTTCATAATTTATTGCAGATAAGATCCTGAGTGAGTGTGAGGGCTTGAGTGTAGACTGTTACTTGTGGTGATAAATATTTGAAAACACCATTCACACGTAAAGTAAACATCAACATACACACCAAAAGTTCTTCTTTTTACTATAAAAAGTAGTAATGCTAACACCATATGTATGCAATAAATGGTGACATAAGCACATGACATTTTTCATATCTTTTTAGAACTGTTGCCTCAGGCTATAGCTTGTAGATCATAGAGTATAGCCTACTGCCATTGTAATCTGACAACTTCATGTCCAAATCATAAATGATATAAAACTATTGAGAATGAGTGAACAGAAGCATGCAGTGTTTGAAACATTGTAAGAAACTACATTGTCCTGTGAATATGGTAGTCTGAACCTTTTACTATCAACTTGCAAAGACATTTTTTTTGGTTTGATATTTAGGCCATATCAGCTGTCCTCTGACAAGCTTTGAATATCAGCATCCCACTAGCAAGTAGCTTAAGGAATTGGATGGGCTGACTTGGGCTATTTGTCTCCAGTGGTAGTGTAGTTCCAGTTTAACATATCTCACAATACTCTTTTTTCCTCTTAAACTAGGCCTATCCTGCTCTATATAATCCAAAACTAGACTGTTTCTTAAGCGTTTAAGTTATGTTTAGTATTTGTTTCGTTTATATGCACTAAGAGAAAATCTAAATATAGTTTAAGTCCGACTAAAATCAAACTTTTAAAATGCATGTAAAAACCTGAGTCCATTGAACCAAAACGAACTGCTCATTTACGACACTTGGGATTTGAAGTCATATAACTCATGTACGTAAACGGCTGCCCTGTGTAGATAAATGGACCAAGATCAGATTGGGCTTTCATCCAGAAGTGAGGAAGACACAGAAGCCACTAACACTTCCGTCGGTCTAGTTTTTGCAGGGCGCACAGCGTGCATCTCATGCGCAAAACAATTAAAAAGTAAATTATGTATAAAATGTACATTTCTTAGCCCAAAGAAGTTCCTCAAACTGCTTTAATTCTTCGCCAATAAAATCCCATGATGTGAATGACTATGTGAAATGTTTTGGACAGTTTTTATCATGTAAGTTCAACAGCCAAAAATAACAAATGTTCAAATTTCATGTAATCATACAATACCATAGCACTGGAAGTCATGGATGCGACAAATTTTTTAAAGTAGGTTTCCCCCATTGGTTAGCTTATGTTTCTAATAAACTACATCATCATAGCCTATAGACTAGCACTACAGTATGTGGGAAAAGCATTACAATATGTCTACTGCATGAGAAAAAAAAGATTTTGTAGTATCTAAGGTCGTTTATCAACCGTTTCTGGTGGTACTACATTGCCAATTATTTTGCCAAAAGAAGACAGTTCTCTTCCTTTTGCCAGTGCTATAATTGCAGTTGTTAGTCTTTGCAGTTAGCATGCTAGTTTTACAAGCTAACAATGTCATCATAGCTGATCGTGACTAGATGGCTAAATTTCATGGGTGTGTGGGTAAGGGCTTGTTTTAAGGTTTCCTATTCAGATGTATCAACTGTAGCTAAAGCAATATTAAGTTTTCTGACAAAAACATTGCATTTATTTTGGGGCTTTTGCCTTTAAGGAGCTATGTGCAATTCTGTAGCGTTTAGTTGTTTTGAACAGTACCTAATGGTGCTCTTCCACCTAACATTTTACATACCCACTTCAGTGGATGTCTGGACACTGAACATCGTTTTCTTGAGATTATGTGAGAATTGTAATTTCTTCATATTCTGTTGCTACATTTAGGACATGTCTTAAACTGGAAAACTCCCCAGTTTATTTGGTATTTTTAATTAATGTGTTAACATATGTACGTGACATCTTATAGTTCAGAACATATGTGACTCTACAGACCCACCAGGTTTCCTCTGTAACAATGCAGTGCTTTTGGGAAACACATCTAAAATGACTAGTAAGGGATTTTTACCTACTGCTTCAGCTTGTTTGCAATGCTTTTGGGAACCGCAGCCCATAATAGCCAACAGCCTTCTCTCAGGATGGGAGGCTATTTGCCATTTTATCTCCCTTTGCCTGCAATTTAGTGCCTCTGTACTAATCTCCCCATAGTCAAGCATTTCTTTGTTGCTGTCCTGCATTTACCCCCCTGTGGCTGTTGAATATTGGCCGAAGAGTAGTAAGAGAGTATTTTCCTGACCAATCCACAGCTTGGTCCATACCCCCCCTCCAACACACACACACACACACACACACACACACACTCTCACACACTTTCACACACACACACAGACACAGCGACACACACTCACACACACATACTCCTCCCCTGAATGAGATTCCTTTCTCTCAGGTGAATAGGCCCTTTCACTCATGCGAATGAAAGGGTCAGTCTCCCAACCAATTTAGTTCAGCAGCCCAGGCTACAGAGGACATGAATGCTGTATTTCTTCCAGTTGTGTGATACATTTTTCATTCACCATGGAAAGAAGCCATAAGTGAAGACACATTCTGTCCATGTGTAATATACTACACTACTGAAATGATTAGAAAATCAGAAATCTGCAACCTGAGGAATTGCACTTTCTTCCAGGAGAACATTTGCTTTGAAAGGTCCTCTCAAGGGATGCATTGTTTTAAATGGAGAGACTGATGGGTTGTATTAAACAGGCTAATTAACTAAATATTGTTGCTTAGATTGGATTTGCTTTTGTTTAGCCTGGATCATGTCAGAATCTTTTAAACATGTAGCCTCAGCTGTAACCAATGCTGGTATGAGATTTTAGGGTTTGCAGTGTGGTTTAGCTTTGTGTACTAAGCACAGACTGTCTCCTGGAATTCAAAAGGAGTGTTTCAAAAATCCATACCTCATCGGATGTTTGCTCCACATTGGATGTTTGGCTCGACCACATTCCTTTCCCATTTTTTTGAATAGCGCTACACTATTCACGCTCACAGTCACCATCAGGTTTTGCATTTTATGCTGTATTGCAAAGAAGTGGTCCAATTGGCTTTTCTTTGGCAAGTTGGCTGCATGTGGTGTTTGTTCACCCCCTCTCACCTTAAATTGATTCTTTGTGAAAGGGTATTCACATTCATTTCTGTAGAGGAATTGCAGCATTGAGATGTAGGTAATCAATCCTTACACTACAGTAATTATTCCCCCCAGCACCTTGGACTGTAAGCTTACTGAGAAGAGAGATGGTGAGTGAGAGAGAGAGAGAGGTCATTAACGAGAACCTGTCGAAGCGTAAAAAAAGACAGGAAAAAAAGACATGTTATCAAACCACCTGAATATAGGCCTACATCTGGGGATTCTCTATTGTGGCTGATTTTTTTTCTCCCCCGTGTGTTTGTGCATGTGCATACACACACACCCACACACACACACACACACACACACTTGACTCCAGCAACTGCAGAAGTCTTGCCGAGGGTAGATTAAAAAGAGAAAATGAGTGTGTTCTTAGGCTGGCTGAGCCCAGTCCATCTGTGTAGGGATCATTAGTGAGCCTTTAAGCTGTCTGCCTGCATCGTTCCGCTGATGTGATGAAACAGGCTTTAGGCTGGGCTATCCCAGCTCCATAGCACCAACCGTCTCCCAGGGTAAGACTGCAGTCACAGACACACACACACACACACACCACACACACACACACACAGAGAGAGAGAGAGAGAGAGAGAGAGAGAGAGAAGTAAAAGCAGAAGGCTGAGTCAGCCGACATGTCTCACAAGCTCTCTAAAGAAACAAGCAGTGTGGGTCCCTTTTTGACATTTGAAATAATTATAATGTCTGCAGTAGTTGAACAATAAATTCAATAACTGTCATATTTGATGCTCTTTCTCATTGTTCACCACATCCTTCATCAGACAATGAGATCCTTACAGACTACAGCTAAGATCCACTCAAAGTGAAAAAAAAAATCACAGAGCCAGACAATTAATTTTTTCAAAGAATGAAATTTGGTTTCTTCAGTAGACAGACCAATTTATTACCTGACATGAAGTTATACAATTTATGTTTAACCCAGAATGCTGCATTTCATACTATTTCTCATATCTCAAAATTGATCATATTTTGGGGTTTGGGTAGGCTGTTGTTACTTCTTCAGAAATCCCAGTGTAAGCATGAGACTGGTGATATTTCTGTACTCTTCGACGCCTTGCTTGCTGTGCCAGAAGCTTTAAGGTCATTTCCTCTGTCTGATAAACCACAGCCGTCACAAAATGGGCCATAAATTGCTAGCTTTAATATGATGTCTAATGGACCCACAGAACGACCTCATTCTTTGTTCTCAACGTCCTCATGATTATCTCTATTGTCATGTGTGACCCGCTGCATACTTATCCCACAATCCTGTGTGTGTGTGTGTGTGTGTGTGTGTGTGTGTGTGTGTGTGTGTGTGTGTGTGTGTGTGCATGCATGCGTGCTCACGCATGTTTGCATATGTGAAGACGTAGGGATGAAGGAAGGGGGGGGGTGAGTTGCTTGCACGCGTGCGCAGCTCTGTACTGTAAGGCACTTAACATGCATGACATGTACTGCAGAAGGCAGGCGTTGCCATGGTGACAGTGGGTAGGTCATAAGCCCTGCACATTGGATGGGATTGGCTGAGCAGCGAGAGACGAGGGTAGGCGGGCGGCAGGTGTGTAGGGCCGCAGTAGAGCACACATCTATCTGTCAGACGTCTCTGAGGACTCCTCATGTGGGCGGCTCTTCTGTTTGATTGTTTCCCTTTTCCTCTTTTTTTTGGGGGGGGGGGGGGGGGGTGTATGGGGTATTAGTGAGTGGGAAATCCTTTAATTAGCACAGTCTTCTCACCTTTCTTTCCAGAAATGAATGGAAATGAAATGGGTCAGACCATTTGGATATACAATTCAACAGGAATTCAATGTAGCCTTATTTCAAAACAAACTGATTAGGCTAAATAACATGATCTCATCTGCTATCTCATCTAACTCCTTTAGAGTGAATCAGTAGCCTTTATTTTATGGCATGTTATGTATTTTAGTGTATTCATCAAACAAGGTGACACATCTAACCAAGAGTACCTGGGAGTTGTACTCAAGAAAAAGACCATCATTCTTTGTATCTTTGTGTGTGCTTGCCCACACACTTTGCCGCCAACTCCATTTTCACAAGATAATGCAGAGCACATTTCTCCTTCCCAAATGAAAGCTCTCCATCTTTGCTTTTTCTAGGTGAGTGTGTTTGAGTTCAGAGAGCTGTCGGCGTGAATATCTCTTGAGTGTGCTGTGGCTGGAGGAGAATGTGTCTCAGCACAAGGCTTTGGGGAAGTTTTATGGCCTTCTTTGCAAAGCTTGAAGTGAAAGTTGACAGCTGAAATTACCGTTTGCAGCCGCAGTCTGACTTCATTCTGTAAGCCCCAGGAGGGAGGACTGACAGCGAGGTCATTAAGCAGCAGTAGAACTGCCTCTCGCACCGTGTGACTGAGACAGGATATTATGTCCTGCATTCATACATTACATACATGAAACAGGCAGACTGGGCCATTGGGAAGACTGGGCTAAGCTTTTGGGAGAGTGCAAGTCAGTCTGTTCCTGTATTTAATTCAAATGATAAAAAATGAACAACCCTTTAGCTCGCTTTGGATTTTTCCATTGGATTAATTCATACGTTTGCACAGTTTGCCACGTCTCTGGTGTCATATTTCCATGTCCTCACATATCCATGTTCCTTGCTCTTACACACAAAATGGTTGGTTTCAAAAACACATTTCAACACGTCTGGTCCATATTGCAAGAGACTGCCGAGTTCTGCCACTGTTTGAGTACTGGACTTATCTGCATGCCGTGCCACTGAGGTGGCCATGAATGGATTGACCCCTGTGGTTCTCCTCTGCTCTCAGTAGTCTGTTTTATTCACTCCTAACTGGTGCAACCCCCCCACCCCATCCCTGACCAGCCATGTGTGTGAATCCGGGTGTCAGAGAGGCCAAACAAGCCCGTTAAAGGAGGGGAAATCAACCATGTGATCTGTGTTGTTTCCCCTCATTGACTCAGGCTCAAGGGACATGCACATAGTGAGGGGCCTCTGGGTTAGAGGAAGCTGTCATCATCTCTGTCCTCACCAATAGCTCAACTTACCAGTTGTTTTGCTGAAAAAAACTTTTTTTAGTGGGGTCAATGAAATGACAATTACAGTTTTTCTAAGTAAGTGTAGTGAAACATTCCTGTTTCAGAGAAGCAGACTGAGTATGATCATGGTTTCATTAGCCAGTTAGCAACTTAGCTGGTTGGCAATGGCAATAGCTGGTTGGCAACAGAGTTAGCAGCTATGGTTTTGGGAAACTCCCCAGTTCAGTAAGGGTCGGGAGAGATTAAAAAAATTAAAGGTTTTATTGAAACAACCTACATTATATCCTGTAACTGTCAGCAAGTCATAATACCCATAATACCAGACATGTCTATGTTGGAACAGTGCTATTTATAATTTGGGTGTGCTGTTGCTGTTTTAGCAAAAACACATGAAATGAGGTGGTGACCCCAAATAGGTTAAGTGTTGGCAGAGAGCCAGGCTGCCACTGCTCCTCTGCTGCTGGTTAAGAGTTGTCCAGGAAGGGGAGAATTCTGTGGGGCAAACTAGAGCCCTCAGGCAGCAGGCTATCGGCTGAAAAATCAGACTTCTGAGGCTTCTGAGTCCGAATGCCAAATTGGAGGGAAGACAGACAAACGCTCTGCTTTTAGGCTACATCTGAGGGGAGCAAAACCAAACCACAAGCCTTTTGGCAGTAATTGAAGCAGCACCCACGACGATGAAGCCTTCCCAACCCCTCCAGATCTGAGCCATAGCTCTCGTAGGGCACACACACCCAGCACCTGTCTGGTCCGGCAGCTAAACACTGATCCTTTTTAGCCAGCTGTGGGCTAACGCAAGCCTCTTACTTGAGAAAGAGAAAAGTGGCATTTGTTTTGAATTTCCGGTGGTTTAGTTTAGTCTGCATAGAACTTGGCTGTGGTGACAGCAGACCGGCTGTGTGTGTGTGTGTGTGTGTGTGTGTGTGTGTGTGTGTGTCAGGTGTTATTCTGTTTAATGGGATTCTCTTCAGGCTCCAGTTGCACTGGAGAGGAACACGATTGTCATCTCACATAGCTGTGAAGTCGTGCAGTACAGGTTGTGTGTGTGTGTGTGTGTGTGTGTGTGTGTGTGTGTGTGTGTGTGCGCGCACGCACGCAGCCCTGTCTTCCTCAGGGCTGCCAGCAGGCTGTTCCACAGGGCTGAGCGGTTGGCCGACATCTTGAACAGTTTTCCTCTTTTTCTTAGAGTGGCTGCGTCTCACGTTCGCTCCAAGCTTGTGATTACCAATAGAATTTGACCCCCTCGCTCTGCTGCAGTCTTGCACCACTCGTACTCAATAGCATTCAAGCCCACACACAACAAACTCAAATCAAACATCATCTTTAATTTATTGGCTGAGACTGACTAAGGATGCTTAGCTGTGAGCAGGAGGACATTTATGTTTTAGATCAGCAAATCAGGTTAGATGGCTGGAGCGCTTAGGCAGTATTTCTCTCAGCCTGTGCTGAAGAGACTGTGCTGCTCCCCTGTCGCTGCTGCCTGTCCCTGTGGAGCTGCAGGGTTGCTGGATCCAGCAGCCCTCATATGTTTAAGATCGTGCTCCAGCCACAGGAAGACAGCAAAGCTACACAGTCTTCCCTTTGTGAGGGTTGTAAAGAATAGCTTGAGACATCATACAGTGGATATTTTCTGTGTGTGTGCGTGTGTGTGTGTGTGTGTGTGTACTGTGGTGGTGTCCTCTTCCTTTATAAATTTCTAGACTGCATATTGATGCATTCCTGTTGGTGTGGGAGCTGTGTAGTGACTTTGGAACCCTCCACTGAAGCAGCTTGCCTTTGCCATCTCAGAAAGAGCCGGGCAGACGATGTTAACACAGGAATCTATTTGTGCTCGAGTTTCGCTGTCTTTTGTGTGGGCCTTCCTGTCTGCTGACGTCTGCTCCTTCCGCTCCCAACCCCCACCCCCCACCACCACCGAGTCCTCCGTGCCCTCGTGAGCATGTCTCGCGTCTCTCGCTCTTCCCTCCCCATGTCCCTGCGTCATCGCCTCCCACCGTCAGCCAGTGTCCCCCAGACGAGTGCGCATGTGTGTCATTAGGCCCTCATCATAGGGTCACCTGGGGGCCCAGCGGGCATGATTCATCGCCAGGAGCTCTGAGTCACCTTTGCAGCAGCCTTGGAGTCAGCACACACACACACACACACACACACACACACACCACACACACACACACACACACACACACACACTCAGCATGACCAAAAGTAGACACATGTGCGTCGACAGACACACACAGACCGTATGGACTACACTCGCACCTACGGAGATACATGCAAAATAAGCAGGCCAAACATGCACACTCACAGGCATGCAAATCCATGTTTATATTAAGACATTTCATGTCGGACACACACAAACACACACACAATTTCTCTCTCTCTCTCTCTCTCTCTCTCTCTCTCTCTCTCTCTCTCCATAACAGTGTCTCTGTCCCCCCATCCCCTCTGCCTCATCTGTGGATGACTCAGTCATTCCTAAACAGCTTAGACTCAAATCAGACTCCTCCCAACTATATTGAGTTTTTTTCCCGGAAGTTTGGCAGGCACATCTAAAAATGGAAATGCTGCTCAGTGTACTCTCTCTCTCTCTCTGTGTGTGTGTGTGTGTGTGTGTGTGTGTGTGCGTGCTGTCCCTCAGCCCTGCTGTGTGTTGGCTGTGGCTGACAGTGCCCCCAGAGGAGGGTGTCTCCACTGAGCTGTGTGTGGTTGCAGGAGTGGGGGAGGGGCTGGGGGGGTGGGGGAGGGGCAGGGGAGGCTTGTAGTCGTCGTGACTGCGTGGACTGTGTCCTCGTGCGACAGGGAGGCAGAGGTCTCGTGGTCACGGAGGCGTCACTGCTGCAGGTCGTCCGTCGCCTGAGCCCTTTGTCCATTTGTCTGCTGCTGTCAGCCGAGGAGAGAGCGAGGCTCAGCTCAGTGGGAGGCTATTACACACACACACACACACACACACACACTGGCCATCTCTCCCCCTCCCTCTCTCCAGTCTGTTCTTCTTCCTCTTTTCACACTTTTTTGTTCCCTCTCTCTCAGCAACATACACACACACACACACAGGCACCCACACACAAACACACACACACACGGTCACACACAATCACACCTATCCCCTCCTTTTTACCCCAAGGGAAAGGACATAGTGGGGACCGTGTGTGGTGTGTCTACAAGGTGTCTGGTTTCATATCCACACAGACGCTCTGATCGATGAGTCCCCCTAGCTGTCCGTCTTCTCTGATTGAAGCTCCTCTCCCTGCTAACGACGGAGCTCTCTGGCTGGCTGCTTGCTCCTGTTGCTGCTGCCGCTAGTTGGGATTCCTGGAGCATCCGCAGACTTCAGCGCCCCCGTCTCAGTCTAGACCTCCAGACAGAGAGCCGCCCACCCAGACGGCACCTGGCGAGCCGAGAGCTCCAAAACTTTTCCACCTACAGAGTGCAGCCATCTAGTGGCAGGCCAATGGGGCTAATGCCTCCGCAGCTGTAACAGTGGCAGTAGTCTTAACACACAAGCTAGGGAGAGGATGAGGGTGTGTGTGTCTGCGCGTCTGTGTGTGTGTGTGTGTGTGTGTGTGTGTGTGTGTGTGTGTGTGTGTGTGTGTGTGTGTGTGTGTGTGTGTGTTGGTGGAGGAGGGGGGGGTTGGTGGATGTGGGCTTAGAAGTTATAATGTGACAAGTTGAGGTAAAGGGACCCAGGGGGCCCAGGGAGACTAGAGCATTTGTCAAGTCCGGTCTCTCTCCTGCCTGTTCCTGGGTGTCAGTGTCACTCAGTCTGACTCACCCTCTCCCGTTTCCACTTAGATGCCCTCATTCAGCTCTGGTCCTCACAATTAACAGTCTCTGTGTGTGTGTGTGTGTGTGTGTGTGTGTGTGTGTGTGTGTGTGTGTGTGTGTGTGTTTGTTTGTTTATCAAGGCTTCATTGCTATTGTTGTGTTTGAAATTCTTTCCAGGAGGATGCAAAGGCAGGCAGGGACAGACAGATGCACCCACTTCTCTCTCTCTTTCTCTCTCTCTCTCTCTCTCTCTCTCTCTCTCTCTCTCTCTCTCTCTCTCTGTCTCTGTCTCTGGCTTTGGTCCTGTGTGTCTGGGTGCCTGGCTCGCATTTGAATGAAAACTTTCTTAGCCTGCCCCCTACTGTTGTCCAGGCACAGGTCTGCTTGCGGTCCAACTGCGCCACCACTTTTTAGCTGTGGTCAGGGGCCAAAGCATGCCGGCGGGTGTTAGAAGTTAGCCCGTTAAACCTAATGACTAATAAAAGCGTTTTTTAAAAGAGGCTCTCATGTCCTCCTGGGCCTCCTTTAATGAAGCCGCTCCGTATTCACTGGGAGTGGAATACTTCATGGTTCACACTGCCCCTAGTGGTGAAGCAGAGCAGTACATTTGAATAAGCTCTCAGCATTGGAAACATGAGAAAAATATAAACCTTCTCCGCTTTTGGTTTTACATGTTGTTTTCTGCCTAACTGACTCATTTTTGTAAGCAATTACTTTTAGTAAATTCTGCATGTAATTCAGTGGCAGCATGCATACTTTAATAGCAAACCTTGTCCAGCAGAACACGGCCTAGCTTTTTCAGTTGCTTAATATTCATTGTGAAAATATAGGCCTACCTGTTGCTGTATGCCCCACATATGTAGGCATATTTTCTCATTTTATCTACTAGTTGTTTCCTGCAGTGTGTGACATCTCTCTCTGTGATGTGCTGCTGCAGTTCATCTAATGGCCAGTTGGTGTCAGCATCTGTCCCTTACTCCTTTTTGCATGCATCAGAGCTGTCTGAGTGACAGGCTCAGAATCTGTTTGTTTTTGACTGTCCCACTCCCATATTTGGGCTGATGCCGTTGTGTTGTTCTCGTTGTGTTGTGAAGTCTCTGTTGATTATGGACCATTTTGTTCTGTTAAATGTGTGGCTTAGTAGATTGTGCAAAGATGAAGTACCACATGTTGCATGTTAATGTGCATCAACAGAGACACTATTGGCATGTATTTATAAAAACAACTCATAAATTAAGATCAGAATAATTAGCTTTGGTCCAAGAGTGTCCTTTTTAAAGCAGCCCTTGCTTACTTGTCACTGTAAGTAACAACTATCTAGAGTCTAACTTGAGAGAGCTTGACTGACTCAGCATCTGTCTCTTTATATGTGTGTCTGTGTGTGTGTGTTTCTTCTCCTCTCTCAGTTTATGGGACGACCCTGTGTTGGTGAAGGGGAAGGCGGCTGTTTGGCGTCGGTCTAACCCTTAGCCTCAGAGAGGCGCGACAGGAACCTCACGACTGCGCCCGGGGGTCTTGTTCGGACTAGTGGAGGCCCCTCCACAACCCCCCAGCCGCCGCCGGCGTGCCACACCCCACCCTTCCCACCCGGTGAGAGAGAGGCCCTCTCCGCGAGCAGACCACTCCACTCCACTCCTCTCCTCCCTCCACCACCTCACCCCCAGGCACCATGATCACCTCCGAACTCCCCGTCCTTCAGTGAGTCTCACTGGCCTTTTCCCTGCAAAGGGCACTGCTTGCTCATTTGCCAGTTTGCCAGCTTTAGTTGCACTGTTTGCAGATGGAAAGGACAGGCGTAATCCTCAACCTTTTGTGAAATGCTGTGCTTGTTGTTGTTGCTCTGGCTGTGGACAGGCATGAGGAATTATTCTATTCGAGAATACACAAAAAAGGCTCATTTTAGTCTCTGTCCGTTTACCATAAATACACACACTGCTGCTGTAGATGGTTCATATATACACACACTGCTGCTGTAGATGGTTCATATATACACACACTGCTGCTGTAGATGGTTCATATATACACACACTGCTGCTGTAGATGGTTCATATATACACACACTGCTGCTGTAGATGGTTCATACAACCTGCTGTAGATGGTTCATATATACACACACTGCTGCTGTAGATGGTTCATATATACACACACTGCTGCTGTAGATGGTTCATGCCATATGATGCTTCCTTTATGGCTGTCAGTGTGGGTGTGTATAGCTTATTTGTTATTCTATACTGATAGGACTAGATGCTATGCAACATTGTGTAGGTGTATGTTAAGCTAACACAGGGCTTAACACACTGTTCCAGAATTCAGGTGTGGGTGGGGTTGTTTGGAATATTTTGGAATATTGTGATATTTTATGATGGTGTGTGCAAATGCAGGCACAGATTTATTTTCCTTACCTTAAGTACTGTATGGTTCTGTGGACTTTGCAGGGACTCCTCAAACGAGTCGGGCCAGGCGGAGACCGTGAGCCTGAGCATGAGTGTGAGTGAGCTGGACGACCCCGAGGCCAAGGGCAAGAAGAAGAGGGGCAGGCCGGGCAGGCCTCCGGTACGTCAGGGACACAGAGTTCACTTCAGATCAGATCACCCATAATCATAAGAGGCTCTTAAAAGTCTAGGATGAGCCAGTGGTTTGTTATTTGTTCTCTCAAGCACTATCTGTGATTACTTCCAATGTTTAGAGTTACAGTGGAGCTGGATAAAGGAGGTTGACTCCCATTTAGTTTTAGTTTTGTGTTTGATGAGGTTGTTGTTTTGGCTCCTCTCCCATTTTTAGCTTGCCAATAAGAAACCTCGGAAGTCGCCCACAGACAAAGTCCAGATGGGTCCCCCGCGTGGCAGGAAGGCCAACGGGATGGCCCAGCACAACGGAGAGGGTGACCCAGTCACTCTGTTTGAGGTGGTCAAGCTGGGCAAGAGTGCCATGCAGGTACAACCACAGGCTTCCAGTGTCTTTTTATTGTAATTTTGTTATATTAAATGCTTTTTCAGCAATGTTGTACCATGTCACATTGCATCAGAGTTTTGCACTTTGCGGGTGTCAATCCACAATTGGCTTCATCCTTATTATTCATCTATTTCATTTAACAGAAATGAAAAACAAACAAGCTATATTTTTATTATTACTTTGTTGTGTTCCATTTCAAGCATGATGCTGTCGTTGATACAGTGTCTCCCGCACATCATATGATTTGTAAGAGACACTGTATCAACTACATGGAGAAGTTTAATCCACCTCCCATCAATCAAAGTCTCCTACAATGTCATGGCATATAAGAAGGGAAAAGACCATTCAAAGCTGCTGTGATGAGGCTGTCAGCGTGCACAGTAGTTTGGTAGATGACCCCAGCCTGCTGGAGAGCATCAGTGCCTGTCTGTAATGGATCAACTTGGCATCTGCCCTCTGTGTGTTCTTGCAGTCTGTTGTGGATGACTGGATTGAGTCCTACAAGCAAGACAGAGATCTGGCCCTCCTAGATCTCATTAATTTCTTTATTCAGTGTTCGGGATGTAAAGGTATTATCTTCTTTCTCCACCATGTATTAGCTCTATGTAGTTTAGTGTGATTTATTTTGGGGGGGGAATTGAAACTTTAATCTGTGTCCTACTAGGAACTGTACGGATTGAGATGTTCCGTAACATGCAGAATGCTGAGATCATCCGCAAGATGACAGAAGAATTTGATGAGGTACAGTGTATCAGAGGAATGGTCTCCCTGAGGGAACAGAAAAATAGCTTGCAACTGATGACGAGCACTCAAGTTACCGCCCAGAGTCTTATTCATTTTTTTGGAGTGTTACAAGTTGTAGCTAATTATGGTTGTAGCTAAAAGGCAGCACTTTTATGTAGATTCATATTTTATAAAATATTATTTTGTACAATTATACTGTATAATAAACTGTACAAAGTATGGCCTTTGATGGAAAGATCAGTGCCACCCGGTCAGTCTGTCGTTCCATTAAGTGCCCCTCTGAACCTGTCTGTGATTCACTTTATGAAATGCCTCTCTGAAACCCCCCCTGCAGGACAGTGGTGACTACCCCCTCACGATGCCCGGCCCTCTGTGGAAGAAGTTCCGCTACAACTTCTGCGAGTTCATCGGGGTGCTGATTCGGCAGTGTCAGTACAGCATCATCTATGACGAGTACATGATGGACACGGTCATCTCGCTGCTCACCGGCCTGTCCGACTCCCAGGTCCGAGCCTTCAGACACACCAGCACACTGGCAGGTGAGGCGCCCGTGGGAAGGGGCTACTAATGAGTTTTTAATGTGTGCTCAGACCAGTGGCTCGTGCAAGCCAAACATTATCTGTGTGTTTAGCTGCCCCACACCAGGAGCATTGGGAGCCAGTATGATTCAGTTAAATGATATGTTTAGCCCTTGCCATGAAATGCGAGAGAGCTACCAAAGGCAGTCGGCAATCTGTGTTAACCGTGGGTCTGCCCGCCAGTGCGGTCATTGCTATAAACATGAGCAAGTGGTGTGTGTCCTGGCTGTGGCTCAGCTCTCCTGTGCTCTGCGGGGCCGTGTCTCATTGCCAGCCATGAAGCTGATGACGGCACTGGTGAACGTGGCGCTGAACCTCAGCATCCACCAGGACAACACGCAAAGGCAGTACGAGGCCGAGCGCAACAAGATGGCGGGCAAGCGGGCCAACGAGAAGCTGGAGCTGCTGCTGCAGAAGAGGAAGGAGGTACGGCCCCTGGGGAGTCCGGAACCCTCTAGCGCTGTCTCTCGCTCTCTCTTTCTCTCTCTCTCTCTCTCTCTCTCTCTTCAGGTATCTGTGGCTAACACCCGTACTATTTATTTCTACCCACAGCTTCAGGAAAATCAGGATGAAATTGAAAACATGATGAACTCCATCTTCAAGGGCATTTTCGTTCATCGCTATAGGTAGGTTGGGAGGCTGCTGAAGGCATACTTGATTAGGGTGGCCGGACAAGAAAGCAATGACTTGTTATGTGGTTACTCTGTGGCAGGGATGCAATAGCTGAAATCAGAGCCATTTGTATTGAGGAGATTGGCGTTTGGATGAAGATGTACAGTGATGCCTTCCTGAATGACAGCTACCTGAAATATGTGGGATGGACGCTACATGACAGGGTATGCTAATGACATTTATTGTTTAAAAGATTTATCAACTTTTGAGATTTCTCAAACTGAATGAGGTTCATAAAAATGATTGAAATGCTTGCTGCCAAATTCTGTCGAAGGTGTCATGGCTTTATTTTTTTTTAATTGGTAGCAAGGAGAGGTGCGGTTGAAATGTCTGAAGGCCCTCCAGAACCTCTACACGAACCGAGAACTCTTTCCTAAGCTGGAACTCTTCACAAACAGATTTAAGGTAAAGTCCAAAGACAGCATGACAGACACATTTTGAACATCCGCTGTCCTCAGTCCACTGTCACAAGTGTAACATTCCCAACAGGATCGTATCGTGTCCATGACCCTTGATAAAGAGTACGATGTTGCAGTGGAGGCCATCAGATTGGTCACTCTCATTCTGCAGTGAGTATCCTCTTCTCTAGAGTGTGGTGGCTGTCTCCCTATGGGCTATGGTGTGTGTTCCTATTGCTACTGTTGACTTCATGCAGTTTGCTTTGGTGCCACTTTCAGACTCAATATATATATTTACGATGATTATGATGGTTGTCATTATTTTTGATGACATCCTATGAATGAACAGCCAGGAAGATGAATTTTACTCCTGTTGAGGGATTGCTTATTACTGGAGAAGAATCTCTTGCCCTGCACGACCCACTCTACTGAGACAAGTGTCTGACTGCGTGGACGTTTCTTCTCAGGGGGAGCGAGGACGCCTTGTCTAACGAGGACTGCGAGAACGTTTATCACCTGGTCTACTCGGCCCATCGGCCTGTTGCCGTGGCAGCTGGGGAGTTTCTCCACCGCAAGTAAGTGAGACTTTCGGTTACCATGCCACCCTGGTCCATACAGCCCACATTGCCGATGCCTGTACAGTGAATTAAGTGATGTTTTTATTAGCTTGTTCTCAGGTACTGATATTATTACACTACAGCAGTGAAGCCAGTGCAGTCAACAATATTACTGTTTTTCCTGTCCTTGTAAATTAAGAAAACAATGTCCCCAAATGCTTGCTCACTAAACGCTGAAATCTGAAATGTATTCAGTTAGCTGTTAATTAATATCAGGTGTCAGATGCTGCCACTTGGATGCATTTCTCTTGTTATTCACTTGGTGTCAGTATTGTACCGTGTAACATGCCCACCTGCCCTCCATTTTTACTCTGTTAATAAATCAGAAACTGTCATGTTCGGCTGTTTTGGCCTTTTTGGGATGAGAGTCATGGCACCTCTCCTGTTTGATCTGATCCCCGCTTGTCTGTCTGTCTGTCTGTCTGTGTGTCTGTGCTCTCCAGGCTCTTCAGTAGGCACGATCCACAGGCAGAGGAGGCCCTGGCCAAGCGGCGCGGGCGCAGCAGCCCCAATGGAAACCTCATTAGGATGCTGGTGCTCTTCTTCCTGGAGAGTGAGGTACACACTGACCCGACCTGACCCCACCCGACCCGGAGTACCAGCGCACAGCTGTGCCAGGCCTGGGCCATTTGCCAAAGCAGAACAAGCATTTCACATGATAATAAGGAATAACTTATTAACCTATAACAGATGCCTGTGAAAATATTAATTTTGTGCTTTATTAAATGACTGCAACTGAAACCAGGCTTGGATGTCATGTATGCTGTTAGTCTCGCCAGTCACAGCTCTGTGCTCATGGCATAATGTGTTTTTGACTGTGTTAGTGGTGTGGGTACGTGTGTATGTTGACGTGATTGTGCTGTATTGTGCAGCTGCACGAGCATGCGGCCTACCTGGTGGACAGCCTGTGGGAGAGCTCTCAGGAGCTGCTCAAGGACTGGGAGTGCATGACAGAGCTGCTGCTGGAGGAGCCCGTGCAGGGAGAGGAGGGTGAGCAGAACCCCACTGTACTCACCACAGTCACCGCAGTCACCACACCACAGGTAGTCACCACAGTCACCACAGTCACTGCACTCATCACACTCATCACACTCACCACACTCACCACTCTCACCACACTCATCGCACTCACCATAATCACCACAGTCACCACACTCACCGCAGTCACCACACCACAGTCACCACAGTCACTGCACTCATCACACCACTCCATCACCACCTCATCACACTCCATCACCACATCACCACCACATTCACCACTCTCACCACCAGTCCACCATCCAGTCACCACACCCACACCCACCACAGTCACCACACTCACTCACTTTATTCACAACACACTCCACACTCACTCCATTCACCACATGTACCACACTCACACACTCTGCCATCTTTGCATTCACTGCCAGTCTTTTACCCATCTGGCCTCTGTTCCAACATTTATTTTCTGGCTGGAAACCACACTGACTGGAACTGATTGTTGCCAGTTGGAGAGACTGAATATTAGTTTGCAGTTGTTCATGCTGACGGTATCTCTGTCACCCTCCCTCCTCCCCCCACCCCCCTTCCTCCAGTGCTGTCTGACAGGCAGGAGAGCGCACTGATCGAGCTGACAGTCTGCACCATCCGGCAAGCGGCCGAGGCCCACCCGCCCGTGGGGAGAGGCACAGGGAAAAGGGTAAGGGCTCCTGTCCATCACGGCTCTCCTGCCACGCCCCATTGACAGCCACAGCTCATGCCAGGTCAGCCAGGGTGGGACAGGCATGAGTGATCCAGCAGAGTGGGGGTGGGTGATACTGAGCAACAGCCACGGGGACAGGGAGACAGGGAGAGGCTGTTGGGACGCTGTGGTGTTTGTTTATGTACGCTCCATGCATCATGGTGAACAAGTGGTTGTGCTGCAGAGTTGACAGTTATGGGCTGTTTGTTTGTGTGTGTGTGTGTGTGCAGGTGCTGACAGCGAAAGAGAGGAAGACCCAGATTGACGACAAGAACAAGCTGACGGAGCACTTTATCATGGCTCTGCCCATGCTTCTCTCCAAGGTTGGCCACTGAACATGCACCTCTGGGGTGGGACACAAACACATTAAACCTTCATGCTGTGAGACATCAGAGCCTGAATGTGTTTTTTCTGTGTGTTTCTTGCTCTCAGTACCAAACAGATGCAGAGAAAGTGGCCAACCTCCTGCAGATCCCTCAGTACTTTGACCTGGATGTCTACAGTGCTGGGCGAATGGAGAAGGTGTGCCTCTGACATTTTTATTACAGAATTAGTAATGTTATCCAGAAATAGGTGCATTTCTCTGTCTGTATCTGTGATAATGTCGATGTGTAGTTTGGAAGATCAATGAGCAGTTTTTTTCCTTTTGCTTTGTGTGTGTGTGTGTGTGTGTGTGTGTGTGTGTGTGTGTAGCACTTGGACGCCCTGCTGAAGCAGATGAAGTTTGTGGTGGAGAAGCACACGGAGACTGACGTGTTGGAGGCCTGCAGTAAGACCTACAGCATCCTGTGCAGCGAAGAGTACACCATCATGAACCGCGTGGACATTGCACGCAGCCAGCTCATTGACGAGATGGCCGACCGCTTCAGCCACTCAGTGGAGGACCTGTTGCAGGAGGTGCGCGTGTGTGTGCGTGTGTGTGTGTGCCTCTTTATAATGCCCTAGTATGCTCTATTCAGTTCAGTGGGATTTGCCAACGTTCTACAGTCTGA
Source organism: Tenualosa ilisha (assembly GCA_015244755.2). Lineage (NCBI taxonomy): Eukaryota > Metazoa > Chordata > Actinopteri > Clupeiformes > Clupeidae > Tenualosa > Tenualosa ilisha. Next base: position 1,531,249 of record PYXC01000541.1, read on the forward strand.
TATTTCTTGATAACGGACTGTTGCTAGGTATAATAGACCGCTGTTATGGAAAGTGAAAAAGTATGTTGCCATAACCAATCAGCTTATTGTGCAATAACTCCCTTCAGAGTGATTCAGGCCCTCCACAGGGGTCAGGCTCCCTCTCAGGCTCACTCTCAGGCTCACTCTGTTGGGAGTTATTCCACTACAATGACCGTTTTTCCCTTACTTAATGTAATACAAATGAGAATTGTCTGCTGTTTGAAGTGAAAAGTTCTGAAGCAAATAAAACTCTCTGCTTAGCATGCATTCTTTCATTAATTACTGTTGTTTTGGCCCACACGGCATCCGTAGGCAATAGCATATTCCGTTTAAGATGACACCAGCATATAGCAGAACCCTTTCAAGAGACAACTTTCATCCCTTCAAGGCCAAACCCACTACACGCTTTTTATTCTTTTCTTTTTCTTTTCATCTCATGCAATGGTGTGCCGTATTGATCCCTCCAAATGCCAGCCTCCATGAGCGTCAGGCATGAAAGTGTGTGTGTGCGCAGGGGTGCTGTGTTTGTGTCGAGACGTGACGCCGCGCTCCGGCATCAAAGGCTGCACTTAATGAATAAAAGAAGGGGGCACACTCTAGCATGTGGTGCGGCATGAGTCATCGAGCTGGATCTGACTCCGAGCGTGAATCACTCGCACCCTACACTCCTCACACGTTTGCCCCCCCCCCCCCATGTGCTGTTTGCCCAACCCCACTCACCCACCCACCCACCTCTCCCTTCTGTGTTTTTCTGTTTGTTTTTTGTGTTTGTTTTGTTTTGTTTGGCCAAATGTGACTCACTAAAGTCAAACTCTGTGTCTGTTTTAGGGGGAGGAGGCAGATGACGATGACATCTACAATGTGCTCTCCACGCTCAAAAGACTCACAGCCTTTCACAAGTATGACACTGCTGTGTCTCACACACACACACACACACACACACACACACACACACACACACGCACGCACTCACACACCCTGACCAATCCAGTCCAAGACGTGACACCGGAATAATAACCTCCCTCCTCTCTGTTTGCTCTAGTGCCCATGACTTGACCAGATGGGATCTGTTTGGGAACTGCTACCGACTGCTGAGGACGGGCATCGAGCAGGGCTCCATGCCAGAACAGGTGAGGCAGGAGTTGAGTGAGTGACATCCTTGCGTCCTTGTTCTTTACTTCAAAACAAAGCAACAACTCCACAACAACAAAAAAGACTAGTATACTCGCATATTCATCCAGCGCTGCCTGGCACGGCCCTCGTTAGAGGTGATTCAGTTGGGCCTGCCAAGCTGTTTCTCCAGTTGCCGTCAGCCAGCGCCAGGGCTGGAGATGGATGAGATTGCTTAAAGTCCCTGTCAGGCTTGGCAGCCGAATGAGCACAGCGTCATTCGCCCGCTGCCGTTATGTGTAAATATGACACAACTGCCTTGCTCTCCAACTCGCGTGGATCTGATGTCAACATTATATCTTCTTTCCCCTCCTAGATCGCCGTGCAGGCTTTGCAGTGCTCCCATTACTCCATCCTCTGGCAGCTGGTGAAGATCACAGATGGCTCCCCTTCCAAGGTGTGAGGCATAGCCGTCATAAACAAACCTGGCAGCGCTCCAGCGCGGTCTATTGGTTTGTCACGACACAGAGGGACACGGCTTCCCTCTAAAGGCTAAAGGCTTACTGCTGCTGCTGCGGCTGTTGTAGAGGTCCTGGACTATTGCAGCGGTCTAGTTGACCTGTTGAAGTCCTGGTGTTATGCTTGTAAAATGTGCTGACCCTTGTGTGCGTGTGTGTGTGTGTGTGTGCGCGTGTGTGTGCGTGTACAGGATGACCTGGTCGCCTTGAGGAGGGTGTGCAAGTCCTTCCTGGCTGTGTGTCAGCAGTGCTTGTCCAATGTCAACACTCCAGTCCGCGAGCAGGTAAAAAAAAAGGATCTGCCAAATATGGATTGCGCAAAATTGTGATTGTGATTTCTATCCTCCTCGGGCTCTAAGGTTAGGATTAGCGCTCTCACTGTGGTTAGTGTGTACAGTGTATATAGAACATGTGATTGTGATGATGGGGGGAAAAAAAATCCTTTCAGTGATGTGAGCCCCTTTTTTGTTTTGGGTTTGTGTGTATGCAAACATTTATAGCGTTAGGATGTGTGTGCTGATGTGCATAAGACCTGTCTGCTGATGCGTGCCTCTTGGCTGTGTTCCCTCCTCTCCCCAGGCGTTCATGCTGCTGTGTGACCTGCTGATGATCTTCAGCCACCAGCTGACCACGGGCAGCCGGGAGGCGCTCCAGCCGCTCGTCTTCAACCCCGACAGCAACCTGCAGAACGAGCTGCTCAACTTTGTACTCGACCACGTCTTCATCGACCAGGACGATGAGAACCAGAGCATGGGTGCGCTTACCTGCTCTTCCTCTGTGATGATGGCCCCTAGGGTTCAGCAGCAGCAGCAACGAAGGCTTAGGCTCCAATCTCACATGGATTTGTGCACTTCACAGAATAAACAGACTAAATAATGACTTTGCTTTTTCTCACAGTAGAGTGTAGCATGCAGGGTTTGGTCAGATTACCTTGAAATACAGCAACTTAGAAAAATGTGTAAGAATACTAAATTCTGCCAACGAACATATTCATAAAACTGTAATATTATAAACATATATTTTTATATTACCATGAGACAAAAATTAATGATGCTCATGTTTAATTCTTCATTAAATCCAGTGTTGACAAAATGTAACCAAAGTACAAGACACAGGATACAACAGACATTTAGCAAAATCTAAGGCATGCAGTGAACCCCACAGGCACATGTGTTGATACACTAAGGCCCTTTGCTTGTGTGTTGTGTGCTGCACAGAGGGGGATGAGGAGGACGAGGCCAATAAGATTGAGGCCTTACACAAGCGGAGGAACCTGCTGGCTGCTTTCAGCAAGCTCATCATCTACGACATTGTGGACATGCCCGCAGCAGCAGACATCTTCAAACACTACATGAAGGTACAGGGCACAAGCCACGAGAAACACATGCAGCGAGCACAGCACACACTGCAGACCCAGTGTCCCAGTTGTTGAGAATCTGTGTCGACTCTTTGTTCCAGTATTACAATGACTACGGCGACATCATCAAGGAGACTCTGAGCAAGACCAGGCAGACGGATAAGATCCAGTGTGCAAAGACCCTCATCCTCAGTCTGCAGCAGGTCAGTGGCCCGAGCTTAGGACTCTGAGTACACCAGTGTGACTAGGTGAACCCCATTCCTACTCCGTTATCCTCCGCCTCCAGTTCCCTGGCAACAAATGATGATGCCCTCTAGCACATAATTCTTCACCCAGCTTCCGCTGCTGTGGAAACACTGACTGCCCTTTAAGGGCAAGCCAGTCAGGTGCTCACGTGTGGTGTGTGAGTGTGTGTGTGTGTGTCCGCACAGAGTAATAACTAACTTGTTTCATTGCCTGCACCCCCTCAGCTCTTTAATGAGCTCCTGCAGGACCAGGGCCCCAACCTCGACCGCACCTCCTCCCACGTGAGTGGTATCAAAGAGCTGGCACGCCGCTTTGCTCTCACCTTCGGCCTGGACCAGATCAAGACCCGCGAGGCCGTAGCCACGCTGCACAAGTAAGACCACAGTGCTCCATCATGAAGGAGTGAATTCTAATGGCTCAGTCACACTCTGTGTGTGTAAGAGTGTAAGACGAGATGGATTGCCATGTGGCGTTGATGAATGCTTTGGGGAATGTGTTTGCAGAGATGGAATAGAGTTTGCCTTCAAATACCAGAATCCCAAGGGGCCTGAGTATCCCCCAACTAATCTGGCCTTCCTAGAGGTGCTGAGCGAATTCTCCTCCAAGCTGCTGCGACAAGACAAGAAGACAGTGTATGTGTTAACTGCCTTCTTATGATTTTGCACGTGTGTGTGTGTGTGTGTGTGTGAGAGAGGCAGCTTACACTATCTCTCATTGCCTGATTGACGGCATACAAAATCTCTTGCATATCTGAATATCTAAACAGATACAGTTGGGTTGGAGGATTTAATTATGGACCACTTGAATATTTTCACTTATTGCCTGGGGTTTGTGTGTGAATTTTGACCCTCCTGTCTCCATAGACATGCATACCTGGAGAAGTTCCTGACAGAACAGATGATGGAGCGGCGGGAGGATGTGTGGCTGCCGCTCATCTCCTACCGGAACTCGCTGCTGACGGGCGGAGACGAGGACCGCATGTCCGTCACCAGCGGGAGCAGCAGCAGCAAGGCTGGCTCCATACGCAGCAAGAAGGGCCGGCCGCCGCTCCACAAGAAGCGTATCGAGGGTGAGTCAGGGAGTGGGGAGGGGAGGGTTAGGGAAGCGAGGCGAAGACAAAAAGGCTGGCTGGATCCCTATGTCTCCCCTAAGGCCTACGTCCTGAATCCTCAAGACACTTGTGAACTTCATGATTGCTTAAGTCATGTTAAAAGTGAAGTCTTTGAGGGTTCAGGCCTTTGGGCTATTGAGGATATTGTGATTCAGCTGCTATCACATCTCTATCTGTTGTTTTTGTTTTAATGACACTGACATGACAATGGCAAGGCAGTTTATTTGTGTAGCCTGTTTCGTACACAAGATGGCAACTCAATGTGCTTAACATAAAAAAAATAAATGAACAAAACAGACTTAGGGACAAATAGGAAGCTTAAAACTGGTGTAATATGGTCAGTTCTTTTGGCACATGTCAGTACCCTTGCTGCTACATTCTGTATGACTTGTGATTTTTGTTTTTTTTTTTTCCCGGAGACCAGTACAAAGGCAGTTACAATAATCAACCCTACTAGTAACAAAAGCATGGATAAGCTTTTCTAGATCACCTCTGGACATAAAACCTCGACTTTGGCAATTTATTTTTGAAATGACAAAAAGCTGACTTAGAGACCACTTTTATATGACTGCTGAAGCTCAAGTTGCTATCAATCTGTGTTAAAAAGGGTGGCAGTCTTTAGTCTTCGCTCCTGATTTCCAAATCTACTTATCTCAGCATTTAGCTAGAGAAACTTTTGTGACATCCAGTCATTAATTTGGTCAAAACACCAAAAGAGACATTCCAGGGGGCAAAATCTTTAGGTGACAGTGCTAAATAGAATTGTGTGCTGTCCACATAGCTATGATACAGTAATTCCCTGAATATAAGCCGCACCACGTATAAACCTCAGGTCAGTGTATCACCTTACATGTATATTGCTCCTCTGCCTATTTATTATTACTACTCTTATCTGTATATAATTTGCTCTTTAACTGTACATACTGCATACTGTATATACTGCACTTGCTGCTCTTTGCACTTCTGATTAGATGCCAAACTGCATTTCGTTACCTGTATTTATACATGTGTAATGACAATAAAGTTGAATCTAATCTAATCTAATCTAATAATCTGGAAATTATGGTAACAGATGGAATGGTTCTTGATAATTTGTCCAAGTAGGAGCATGTACAGATTAAATAGTCGAGGCCCAAGAATTCATCCCTGAGGGACACCACAGGTTAATCATGTTTTAATCCAGGTATAGTTGTGATAAAAACATTAAAAACTCTTGAATGTAGGAACTTGTATGTAGGGAGCCTGCCAATAACTATTCTGGAGAGACCAACCCAGTGTTCAAGTTGACATAGTAAAATACAGTGGTCGACAATCGAAAGCTGGCCCTAAATCTTTTAAGGCTCAGGGTCAGGAGGGACATTGATATTCAGTCTGTTTCACCAATTCAATCATTCTTCATCTGCCATCTTTCCCATGTACTCTTGGTTCGGGCCATCTGCTGTTGTGCTTTGCTATGCTGTGCTGATGGCAACTTCTGGTGTGGGCTGTTTCAGAGGAGAGCATGGAGGGCTCGTGGATGATGCGCAATGACACGCTGCAGACACCGGGGGCACTGCAGACTCCTCAGCTTACCTCTACTGTACTGAGGGAGAACCCACGGCAGGCGGCTGAGCACATGCCCGACCAGGAGTCCGAGCCTGGCTCCGAATCGGACTACGTCCACAAGTGAGTGACCTAAGACATCTGAGCAGTAAATTCAAGGAGTGATGAATGCCACTCACAATAACACTCTGTGTGTGTGTGTGTGTATAGTCCTCAGATGCAGATGTCATGGCTGGGCCAACAAAAGTTGGAGGAGGTGAGCCGGAAGGACCGCACATCCATGAACTACATGAAGGCCCGCAGTGGAGGGGTCCGGCAGACAGTGTAAGACACAGACACAGACATACGCACACACTGCTACACATCACTAACCACAAGACAGGGTTCTAGCATAGGGTTCTCTCTATAGGCAAGCAAGGGTTTGCCACAGTGTACCACATTAAGTGTGTTAAGAAATGTTCCACACGTCTCTCATCATTGCTCCTTAATGCACAGAAGCGATCTCAGTGTGCTGTCTTGAAAACACGCCCAAGTCACTCACTCTTAAGAAAGATATCAAGGGTATGCAGTTTTGTGCTAGTGGTGATGGCCACTTGACGTTCTAAGTGGGCTTGTTTATGAGAAAATTGCCTCCGTTTTCTCCCTCTGACAGACGGGGGCTCATGGAGGATGATGCGGAGCCCATTTTTGAGGATGTGATGATGTCATCGCGTGGGCAGCTGGAGGACATGAATGAGGAGTTTGAGGACACTATGGTTATTGACTTGGTTGGTATTAGCTTTTTAAGTACCTCATAAATTCAATTGCACCTGGGAACAGATGTTTCCATCTCAAGTGTCGACTTTGGCTCAGTGAATCACATAAACAAAAACTGTCAGCACAGACTGTTCCAGTTGGTGTGAAATTGCACCTAAAGTTAGAGAACATCATGCACAACATTGTGTTCTTCTTGTCAGCCTCCATCAAGGAACAGACGTGAACGAGCAGAGTTGAGACCAGACTTCTTTGACTCAGCAGCTATGATTGAGGATGAATCAGTAAGTAACTAGCACTACTGGCTAATATTAAATGACTAAAGACTTGCACTCAAAACCCAGTTGGGAAAAAAAAATCTCCCTGTTCAAAAGTGTGTTGATGGCAGTGTGATAACAGATATCTAAAAGCCTCAAACCCTTTCCCTCTAGGGTTTCACAATGCCCATGTTCTGAAGTGCCACACATGGAGATGAGGGTATGGGAGAATATAAAACCCCTTTGGAATCCCCCGGGACCGAGCACTTGTCAGAGACCCAGATGGTGCCTGTTTATCCAGTGAGAGGGAGGAAGAGGAGGAGGGGAGTCCACAGGAGAAAAAAGAAAAGACGGCCTTGTGTGGTGCCAAGAAGTTACTGTTTCAGAGTGTTGGTGCCTCCTTTCCTATGAACACTATACCGAAGAAGTATTAATGTAAGAGAGAAGGGATTCCAAACTATGTGACTGACCAAGATCTGAAGGGGCGGGCCGGAAGTCACTCCTGACATCCCACCAGGCTGCATCATAACACCTTCGGTCAGCTGATTCACACTGGATTGGGTTTACATTGTGGTACGCTTTTATCTTGTAGGAATGTATGGTCCCACATTTTAAAGATGTACATATTTATGTTTTAGCTCCACACTGTGTAGGCACACTGTACAGTTAACTGTGGTGTGGTTTTTCTATCAGGTCACAAGCTGTCCATGGCTCTTCATGGAACTTAATGGAATATGGGAAATCTTTCTTGGCCATTCTCTCTATTTTCTTTGACCATATGCTCCATAGAGGCAGCCCAGCTGTTCAGACCACAGCGGGAGTCTACACATAACCAACAAGGCTGGCTTTTGCATAGGAACCCACAGAACTGGCCACCATCAGTCAGTCACTGTGATAGCTAAGCAAAATTGGCAGTCAGTATGGAGAAAAATCCTTCTGGATGCATTCATACTGAAAACTCAGGCCTTGAGATAAAAGCCCTAAGGATGACCAGATGCCATCTCAAATATTTTGGCTTTTTAAAACCTTATAGAAAAAAACAACAAACATGATGCCTAAAACAATATTTTCAATTGGTAGCTTTTAGTATGAATTTCTGAATTTTAGTGAGTTTTGTCAGATGTTTGTACAGGTCTGTTTGGATGTGTATTGTTGCCAAATTGTGGACAACATTCACTTCATACCCATATCAAAACAACTGCATTGCTAAAAGCAAAAACAGAACAAACAAAAAAACAGGTATGTTGGAGACTTATGAATTGGAATTTAAAAATGAAAGGCTACAATAATTAAAGCATGGATGAAGTTCATCAGTTGCCACATTGTCTAAGTGCTTTATAGTCCTGTATCTAAAAATAAATAATAATAATAAAAAAATCCTGTCAGTGTCATATCATACCGCCCACGTTTTCATGTCCACCTCCTTTTTTCTATCCCTTGTGCTCCCTGATTGGTTTTGCTAGTAACCCTGTAAATTGTACATTTTCAATATAAAAAGTGTGTTTCTTTTGTACAACTTAGAGCTGATGTATCACTTTCCCTTTTAATGGAAACTGTTCTGATTTTTTTCTGTGGACTAATGGAAAGTCACTTTTTTAATAAAAACATGTAATCGTTTTTGTTTGGTTGTGTTTATTCTCAATCAAAATACCTTTAGCAAACCCAAAGGGTCACACTACAACACTATGGGCCTACCAGATGTGTTTTTTTCGTGAACACTGTGTAGAAAAGGTCTGTTTAAAGTAAGGCACAGTTAGCATTGGATAACTGGTGTGGTATTATGGATCTTTATCCAACCGTATCTAGGAAAACTGCACACATATCAACAATGACACCAGAGACAAACAGCTTTACAAGGGAATGTTGGCATGTTTTTTCCAGGGATTGCTTTGCTTCTTACTGGCCAAGACCTCCAAGTCACGGCAGATTCTCTTTCTGGTGGTTGAGGGTTGAATAATGTCATCAACAAAACCTAAGAAAAAAAAAAAAAGAATACGTTTGGTATCAAACAACACTAAGGCAGAAAAGAACACACATCTTAGGACTGTGAGGCTTTGGTGTGTCAAAGGCAGTACCTCTGACAGCAGCAGGGAAAGGGTTGGCAAACTTCTCCACATACTCTGCTTCTGCCTCTGCCTGATTCTCCTTGCCCCTGAAGATGATCTGCACAGCACCCTGAGCAAGTTTAAACAGCATGAGTCACAGTAATGAAGACCTTACACATCCTTTTTTTAGCTCTGTAACTCATGATGTTGATGCACAGAGCAATATTTTGATTTAAGTTGCTGAGAAATGTTCCAGCACTTTCTTTATTGAGAGTGGCCAGATACTAGACAATTTGTATCTGGACTTTTTTAGTCATCAACTGATGACTTGTCGCCATCATCCACTCTTGACCAATGTTAGTGATCAGTAGCAACTGGTTATGTGGGATGGCCAGCTCAAACATTTCAGAGACTGAAGCTGCATTCAAAGCAAAGCTTATACTGTATTAGCAGAGCGGTACATGTGAGAGGAAGAAGTTAGCAGTTTAATACAGTAAGAACATGATTGTCCATTCAGACAAGAAAAGATGAAGAGATTGGTTTGATGGCATTCTTTTTGTTTGTTTTACCTGGCTAAATCAACACAAAAACAAACAAAAAATCATGGGATTATGTGCAATATCACTGAGGATATACACAAGAGTTTTTTATATGACAAAGACCTGGGAGTTTATTTTATGTTTGCCTCTATGTGATAATGACGATGCAGCAGACATTTGTTGTTTTCAGCAGCTGCTGTTACCTTGGCGCCCATGACCGCGACTTCAGCAGATGGCCAGGCATAGTTCACATCTCCACGGAGATGTTTGGAGCTCATAACATCATATGCCCCTCCATAGGCCTTCAGTCAACACAAAACATAAGGACATCAGTCTAAATGGCCCATCGGTGACATTCACACAAGCTTTCAATCTTTCTCAACACACCTTTCTTGTGATGATGGTGATTTTGGGAACAGTTGCTTCAGCGAATGCAAACAGTAGTTTTGCCCCATGTCTGATGATGCCTCCATATTCCTGAGCTGTGCCTGTCAATCACACAGATTTATGATGCATCTATTTTTTTTTTCTGATTCAACAACAACAAAAAAAAAAAACATGAAACCTGTGCCAACATGAAGGACAAACAAGGGCAAACAACGCTGAAAATACCTGGCAAAAATCCAGGCACATCCACAAATGTGATAATTGGAATGTTGAAGGCATCACAAAAGCGGACGAAGCGAGCCCCTTTCACTGATGAGTTGATATCCAGGCAGCCTGAGGTTTGAATGCAGAACAAAAATCAGAAAAACAAAAGCAGGCAATAGCAGGTGAGAAAATGAGACCACATCTGCATCAACATCAAGCCGTGGCCACTATTAAACATAATAATTCAATCTATTCAGGGTTGAAATCATTAATCCACTTGGGTGACTAACCTGAGGCCACCTTAGGCTGGTTACCCACAATACCAACAGTGCGGCCGTTCATCCTGGCAAACCCCACCACGATGTTTTTGGCGTAGTTTGGCATGATTTCAAAAAATTCCCTTTCGTCCACAATCTAGCAAACAGGATGCAACCGCAATGTAGTCAGTGGCATTTTATGGGTCTCCACATACATTTACAACAATCAGAGTTAAGAGTTAAAACAGACACAGTTTAATAGTGGAATGGTAGGGATGGTGCATGGTAAATCACTCCTCATGGGTCTTTTGGGAGGGACTGCCTCTGCTGTTGCCCCCAGTTGTAAGGCATGGCGGCCACTGACCATCCCTGCAGTAGTGCATGCACTATACCTTAGTTATGCTGCCATAGCCTACTGCCACCACAAACCTTTAATGTGTCATGCCGTACACTCTCTCTCTTACCCTTTCTATATATACACAGACACATACATGTATGTATGCACAAATGACTCATATGATCACTGATGTGTGAGCCTGACTCATTTGCTTCCTCTGTCCACAATCATCTCTGCTGAGTGTCATCCTGCCTACTTCCGGCAGACTTCAGTCACCTTCCCCTCCTGAGTGGACTGCAACCAACACTACGGGTAGCCCATGCCAGGACCGACTCTCCATCCTGGAGGCCCTTCCTAGACACCCTTGCCAGGACTGACTCTCCTTCCCTGAGGCTTTGTGACTAGACACCCCCCCCCACACACACACACACAATGGCACTGTCGAATGGACCTTTACTTTTACCCCCATGACCCATCTCACTCCTTGACTTTAACACTATGCCTGGCTACACACTGTCCAGCCATTATTCTTGATAACCACCCATGGACTGACTACCATGTAATGATAATATTCTGGAACTATTATGATTCTAAAATCATGGATAACTTGTAGTCTATCATGGATACTATTGATTGTACTTTTCCTGCATGAACCCTGGCAGTTGGGTTACACCCCTTGAGTCGTGGATCTGCCCAAGGTTTCTTCCTAGACTAACTAATCATAAGGGAGTTTTTTCCCTTGCCCCTGTTGCTCTTGGGTGCTCCTTCTGTAAAGCGCCATGAGACAATACTATTCTAAAAGGCGATGTATAAATACAATTAAATTGAATTGAATTAATAGGACTACATACTCCCTGAATGATGTCCAGCATGTCATAGGCTTTAGTGCTTTCAAAGGGAACAATGGTATCAAGGCCAGGAACAAGTCGATCACTAGAGAAAAAAAAAAATAGTTTTTGGCAAATGGTTTTCATGACAATGTTGTGGCACGACTGAAAACCTTTTGCAATTTTTCTTCAAGGAAGGTCAGTGTGACAATGAGTAGTGGTGTATTGAGCGACAGTTGTGTTCAAATTCGGCAAACACAGGTAGAAGTCACATTATTGCCTTGTTGCAAGCCACTTTGTTTATACTTTTAAATGGACAATTTTTAAACAATAAAAAAAATCAAATACAAATGTTTTTTTTTACATCCACTAGAAACATATGCCTCAGTTGCCAAGTTTGAACATACTTGGTAAATCGAGGGAGGCCACATGATAACAGAAATACCTGGGGTCGTGGCATTCCATGACGGGAGACGGGTCTTTATTGCTCAAGGGGAGGAAATTAAAGAAGTCTCTCAGGTTCAGCAGTGCATCTATATCATTCTCAAAGGCCTTGTGAGCAACACCTGGAAATGCCACAACACATGGACGTGTTATTCTGAGGTGCCAACAAACAATCAAATCTATGAGTGGAGGAGGATAGGATAAGTAGGGCTAAAACCTGTGTCTATTTGTTTTCATTTCAGTTCCCATTTTTAAGAGGGCCCGGCTGTAACCGTGTCCTCAAGTCTGACACACCCACCAGAGACAGCAGTGTGGGTCTTTGCTCCACCAAGCTCTTCCTGCGTCACATCCTCATTGGTCACCGACTTCACCACATCAGGGCCCGTAATGAACAGATATGACGTGTCCTAGACGAGAGCAAAGAAAACTTCGTTCAATTCACCCAAGCCAATGTGGGGGACCCTGCAGCTTAAAAAGCCCTCTCTCACTCCTGCTCCAAAGGAGTGTTGCTTCACCATTCTCATCCAAGTCAATTGCAAGAGCAATTTGCAGACAGGTGACAGAATTCCTCTCACATAATGGCCTTCATCCAAATCAATCTGGCTTTAAAAGTGTCCACTCTACTGAAAAAAAGAATTTGTGTGACTGACCTTTACATGCAGTCAGAGAAGCAGGCCTGTCCTTGGTGCTCATCTTATTTGACTTATCAGCTATTTTTAATGCAGTCAACTTCCACATCCCATGACCTATACTCTCAAACATTATTATAAAACACATTATTACAAAACATGACAATGTCCTTTGACTCTTCTTCTAGCTGGTATTTTGGCACTCTGATCCTTCAATTGTCTTGTAGTGTTTACAAAGTCATCGTTATTGTTACAATAAGGTCTGTTTGCAATGTATCTTAAATGACTGTCCTCACTTGTATATCACCATATATGTAAGCATGCAGGGCCTAAGTGATGAAGTAAAGTGAAGTGTAAGTAAATAAATGCAAATGACCTACTCAGTGACCATCTTAATCTCATATGGCAGATTCTCACCTTCACCATGAAAGTGAAGTCGGTCAGTGCAGGTGAATAGACAGCACCTCCAGCACACGGACCCATGATGAGGGAGATCTGAGGGACTACACCTGAAGCCATTACATTCCTCTAGATATCAGACAAACAGAAAAACAGGCAGAGGCAGAGAGAGAGAGAGAGAGAGAGAGAGAGAGAGAGAGGGAGAGGGAGAGGGAGAAAGAGGTAGTGGTGGTGGTGTGTGATGGGTGAATTCAACAATTTAAAAACTTTAATTTGATAAATCTAGCTTCTAATTGATGATTTTACCAGGAAGATGTCTGCATATCCAGCCAGAGACTCCACTCCCTCTTGAATACGGGCACCTCCGGAGTCATTGAGGCCAATCACAGGGGCTCCCACCATCATCGCCTGGTCCATGATCTAGAACAAAAGAATAAAGACTACTTACAAGCCAGAACAGCATTTAGTCACAGTAACATACCGCATGTCTGTAATGACCTAACTGAACAAGCGTGTCCTGGCATGGGCCTTAGCTGAGGATTCCTTGACACTACAATAATTGCGTTACAAGACATGAATGCACTAAATGTTTTTGTGCACCTTACAGATCTTCTGGGCATGTGCTCCTGAGAGACTTCCTCCAAAAACTGTGAAATCCTGCGGTGAAGAGAAGAAAACAACGGCAGAAAACATGAACAAAAATATGAGCTCAGACAGGCACATAATGCAAATAAAGTCAAACCCATGACACGGTCATTCACTTACCTGACTGAATACATACACCAGTCTACCATTGATCCTGCCCTGTCCAGTAACAACACTGTCACCTGGGTACTGCAGAGAGGAAGGGTTAATCAGATCAAAAAAAGATCAGTCACACAGCTGTCTGTGCTTGCTTGTTCAATTCCAAAATAAGAAATAGTCCTGAGACAGTGCTAAAGAGGGTGATACACTGGCACTGGTGTGGTGTGGTCTGGCTGCAGGCTGCAGTCTGACAGTCTGGGTGTGGGCTCAAAGAGGAGAAGCAGGAGGCCTTATTTCTGATGCTAGATAACTCATATCCAATCTGCAGATAATGACCAATCAACACACGGTTCATGGCCTATTTGCTCTGGTGTCCTCTGCTAGCCTAATGTGTAGTTATGAAACAGGACATCAACACTTTTTAGACGAAACAAGACATGCAATGCAAGTATACAGCAAAAAAACAAGCCAAACCTTGTTGTGATCTGCCTCCATCCCAAAATCCGAGCACCTGTGCTCGACAAACATGTCATATTCGACGAAAGAGTCAGGATCTAAAAGCAGTTCGATTCTCTCTCGTGCTGTCAATTTACCCTGCAACAAAAGACGTTTCATGGTTAGGGTGACTTACTTCCACTGTTTCCCTCACGTTGACAAATTTGTCCAGTTATTAAACTATTTTAAGTTTAGAAATTCTAAAGAAAGTTCCACTTGCCCTCTTGTGTTGAGCATCAATTCGCTTCTGACCTCCTCCAACAAGGGCTGCGCTTCGTTTCTTTTCAATGCGCTCTTGAACAGTAAGATGGCTAACGGAATAATATCTTGACTGCAGCAAGAAATTTGATGTGGTGGCTGCAACTGCTCCATGTTTCACTTGTGTCAAGGTCTGAAATGAGACTTTCAAACCATTCAACAACCCACGGGAGCAGCGTACAGCTGTGAGCGCCGCCATTGCCATCTTGCGCATAAACCCCGGTGTAGGACAAAGCTTGTAATAACTGATGAGGCCAATCATATCTAGGCATGAGATCGGTTTGACCAATCATAACACTTATATTTGAAGTGGGCGGGATATTATCGCCAAGTGCGCTCTCCAACAAACTTCACGTGTAGGCACTGAAAGGACTTTGGCTCTAGGCAACCCCGCTCCATGCTCTTTAAAAACTACAGTTCACAGATGCCAGTGTTGTTGTCCTCTGAGTGGTAGATGCCAACAACGCCCCTCATTTGCATGAACATGTCCATGACTACCTGTAATGCACCTTCTGCTGGAGGTGCAAATAGCCTACGGTAGCTCGATCCAATTTGATCTTGGACTCGTGGTGGGGTAACGTTGTGAAACAAAAGGCATATGTGTGTAAAATTGCTATGCTAATTTTGAGTGACAGTAGCATTAATTATAGAACACATCTGACATTTGAAACATTAAGCTAAATAATATTAATATTACTATAATAATAATAATTAATATTATGATAATTTTATCATTCATGTATGCTTAGTGCATCCAAAATGTAATTTCATACTTCCACCAGCAGAGAACAGTATTGCAGCACTCTACTAATAGCAGATCCGCTGCGACAGAGGTATTGTGATGATTGCTGAGCGAATCTTCACATTTTTGTTCCTACCATAGATAGGCTAATAACTTGTCCTTTATGGAGCCTACTCCATTTTGTTGTTGTCTAGGCCAAGCACTGCTGATTAGAAATGTGATTGCAGGGCACAAGGAATTGCACCAGTATGAATTTGCAAGAATTAAAATTCCACGATAATGTTTCTCCCCTGAATCATAGCCTAATAATGAGAATGCTGATCTCAGCATCAACTAGAAATCTGCTAGTTATTGCATAGCTACAGTACCATTACCATAACCATTAGGCCTATTAATTAGCCAAATAATAATCCATTTAAAATGTTTGCAACAGTGTTTCCTAACCTCTACTTGGCTTAATTAATAGTACATAAAGTATATTTGATGCAGTTTTGCATTGGGCCTAATGTCACGACCTGTTGAGTGAAACAGCATGGAGGACAACACAACCCATGGAACAGGCTAAATGTTACGCATAATGACCTAACCATTATTAACCATGGAAACAAAAACCCCTTTCGGTGAGTCCCCAACAACCTACCAGCAAGGCCCAGTTCCACCCGCGCAGTTCCGTTAAGACGGCCTTTCCCTTCTCAGGAGCTATATTTAACAGCCCTACTGGCCATACAAGGTCGTGACTGTGGGGTACATTCTGCCGAGTGGCAGCATTATTTTTGTTCTGTGAACCCCCGTCCTGTTGGCTGCCCATTGCTGCGGCTTTGCCTGGATTTCGACTAGCTTGGCTACTTTGGACTTGCGCCGCTTTTCTGTTAGTTTCTGCAATAAAGGCTTTGTTCGGGTAAGTACTAAATAGTCCAGAGGTTACAGCCATGTGGTAAAATAACTCTTGCTGTAGTGAAAATGGTTTAATGACCTAGTTTTTGATAGTGCAGCGTTTTCTGAATGAGTTCGCCTAAATTAACAATTATCAATACCTTGTTTTCTGTTGCTTTACAACAGATCTTTCTTTTGTTTTTTGTGTAATTCATTAACCACCTGTTGTATGCATAGGCTAAGCTGTACTTTTGTACAATGTACATACTTAAGCCAAATGGTTGTATAGCTGTTAGTATGTTAGTGTGGCCAAGAAATCTAGGCGTACCATGCTACCTCTTATCTCAGCTAGCATTTTTTACTTTTAGTTTTGTACAGTATTGCCATTTCAGGTCTAAGTTGTGGCTTGAATTATCACCTGACTGTATGGGCACAGAGTTATACCATGTGACTGATGGAAATTTAACCAACCAGATTCAAAGCCTTGCAAGTACCTCAGACAATAACGTCTGGGTGACCTGATACCTCCCCTTCCTATTCTTGTGGCCTATGTTAGTGTGAGGTGCTCAGTTTACAGTATGACAATATCACAACCTCCCTGGGGCCTTTGTTGCCTATCAGATCAAGTCACTTTGTATACTTTATATATGTATGTAGTATGTATTTATATAGCACATTTAAAAACAACAGGAGACAACAGGCCAGTAACAAATGTGCCAGTTTTAAATTCCCATCTGTTCCTCTAGGCTGCTAGGGTTGTTAATCACTTAAAAATACAGGTCCTTATTTCAGTGGGTGGTATATTGAATTTCCAAAGTAGAAATCCTGTTCCACAAGTTCCTCTTAAAGGAGAAATCCGATGTGAATCAGTCCATAGTCCTGTTGTTCAAGGTCACCAAGTGCTGTTAGTGGAAAAAAAAACAAGAAAATTTTGATAGAACATAGACTGAATGGTGAACTGGCAACTAGCATTAAATGAATGGGGCAAATACTTTCAGTTTCATTTTGCTGTACTCTGTTCTGTTAACATTAGTTTTGGTCGTTATTTGGTCTATGTTGCATAACATTTTCTGGTTCTTTTTCCTACAAACAGCCTTCAGTAGGTTGAACAACAGGCTATTGACTGATTTACACCGGATTTCTCCTTTAATGCTACAACTCCTTTGTTAATGTGCAGTGTACATGAATCATTTTCTGTGAAAACTATTGCATATCAAGAGGATCAGGGGACCCAACAGGACGGTCTGACCAAAAGTGCTTCAGGATGTCCGGATCCTTGCAGAAGCAGCATCACCATGAGAGCAGCCTCAAGCAGTCCAGCCGTGTGGAGAAGTCTGTGAGCCAACAGACTCACACCGTCAAGAAGAGCAGTAAGCGGTAAGAGCTCATGTGGGAAGAAGGATTGCTGGTTTTGGTGGAGTGGATGGAATGTATGCTGTGCTGTGTTGGGATTCATTGGTTGCACCATAGTTAGGATTGGGTAGTGTTTACATTTGACACAATATCAATGGTCGCTAGTGTTTGGTACCAAGTGTTTGGTGTTTGTACTGTTTTTTGGTAATGCACTTTATCTGTAACAGTAGAGGGGAGCTGACAACTAAATAAATGAGTGGAGCTTCCAAATAAATCCTATAATATTTTTATTTTGCAACAGGCCTGCTTGCTGCGCATAAACCACAGAATGCTGTATTATGTGTTAAGTGGCAAGTGAATGTGACAAGTGACAAATCACCATTAAGTCACAGCACCCATTAATTTAATGTGAATAGTATTTGGTACTGCCGAGGAAATTTAATTGGTACTATCGGTGTTATTCGGTCAGTACACAACCTTTTCTAGGCTGTAGCAGAACTGTAGAGAAGCTGAAAACTTTATAGATGACAAAAATTTGCATGGTGGAGAAAGCTTAGGTTAGACATCCGTTTCTCAGACAAACTTTTCTCTCAAAATTGTTGGAGTATAGAGCAATGACAGCTTGAACATCTGCTGTCTGTATTGCTAACATCTGTATCGTGGACATCTGCAGTCTGTAGAAGAATTATAGCACAGGATCATTTGGGACATGCAATTAAATGCAAACATATGTGTCCATCAAAGCAAATTACAGGCTGGACTGATGTCCATATGACGCAGGACATGGTGCCATTTTCAAGGCTTAGACTAACACCAGTTATTTCACTGACAAGTCAACAGTATTTCTTTGAGCTGCTGCTGCTGCTCAGAAGCTGTTACATCTCTTGGCTAACATTTAAAGATGAGTGCCGTATTGGTCGTTTCTTAATTTAACAGGCATGGCATCTGCATGTTTTTTTTTATTTTCATTTTTATTATTATTACTATTTTTTTTTTTTGAGAAATGCAATAGCCACTTTGGGATAGATCATGTTGTTTTATTTGAAACTATTGCTTTTCTGGAATTAATGTGTTGATGTTTCACAGCTTTTCAGTATTATGTTGCTTCAGTGTTATCTTTGAGTTAGAGTTGGAGTTGGGGACATTGCTCATGTGTTATGCTGTGGGTGGAATTCCAAACATGTTGTTTGCAGTTATTTAATTATGAAAGTAATTCATCATGGACCATTTCATATGACATTACCCACATCACAGTACACTGGTATACAGTACACTGCAAACAGGCATTGTCTGTGATGCCTGCTCTGTAAGTACAGGGCTGTAGTGCTGTGAGAAGTACTAAAGAAATGGCTGACTACATGGGAGTACATTTTGTATCATGGGCACACTCAAGTTACTGAAATGAATAGATTGCAAAGTTCATGATTAGTCCACCTCAGTGCCATTTCAGAAATTAAAAGTGAGCTTGACATCTTGGCGTTAGAGAGGCCATTTTTCTAGTTTGAGGAAGAAAGGATAGCACTGCATATAGATCAGGTAGACTCCGATTTAACAATCAGTCAAATGCAATACCTGTCACCCCCTCATCCTGCCAGGCTAAATTGATATGTGACAGGATATGCAGGAGTGACCTTCAAATGTGTGAATGTAGTGGACTGTGTAAATGGCAGCTGGTTATACAGCTTTTGTTCTGCTCACAGCTTTAATGATGTTTTAGACATCCTCCACTCCTCCAAACTGTACTCTGTGCCATGAGGAGAGAATGAACCTGAGCCTCCGTGGAAGACATCCAAGAGTTATTATTGGTTCACCAAGCTATTTCTGGTTGCTCGGGCATCAAATCATGGAGGTCCTGCCTGCAGAACTGTAACTGTAAAGAGATTAATGAGCCGGATCTTTTTGCAGAATTGTACAGAAAATATGGGCATGAATTTTTAGGTTGTACTGATCAGATTTACTTACTAGGTCTAGCTATTGATTATAAGGATACTTTTTGTTACCACAAAATTAGTTTTACAGTTTCACAAAATATAAATATCTGGTCCTAGTTTGTGATTAAGATAAATCTTGTTTCTTTGTGGGTAAATTCAGCTTTGTTGCTCATGAACCCAGTGAGGAAGTGGAAAGGCCGGTGACTGAGGGACTGATTGTTGAAAAGCTGGAGCTCACACATGAATTTGTGCCAGAACTATTGGACAGTTATGGGACAGTGTTCTCTATTTATAACTCTGCCAGACAATGGGATTCCTGTGAGGGTGTCAAATGTGTGTCAGGGACGAGGATGTGTCTCCAGGATTATCTCCCCTAATGGTGGTCCAGTGAAGGTGATGTGTCTACAGAGCTCAAACAGGTGCCCGAATGGCACTCAGAAGTGGCATTTGCCTGTAATCCACTAAAGCTGCATTGGTAGTCCAGCTATTACACTTATGTAATTTAGCACTATGGCATTTTACAGTGGTAATTAGTAAGTCTAAGAGAAAGGTGGCCAACTACCTCAATCGTTTTGGAAGTTTGTCGGTCCCCATCTGTCTGCACTAAAGCTCCTTGTTCTGATAGTATGTGAAGTAGACTGATCTACACCTTTTTTTTTCAGGGCTACAGCTTTACAGTACATGTCACATGTCAGAGCGATGCAATATTTATGTTGTTTGTTGACAATGTTGTTGTTTCTTAACAACTAGGGATGCAGCAATCTAACTCTTTTAGTTTTAATACCAATTCTGATCCAACATTGGATATATTGTGTGTTGGTAGGCCTAGATCTAAAACTTTAGCATGGATCTGCTAAATTTCTTGGTACTCAATTTGCACACAAACTACTTAAAGTCTTACATGAACTCCTAAAACTAATAATTAAAATAATTATTAATAATTCATAATTGCAACTAGTAATTCACTTTCTAATCCGACAGCTACTGACTTTAACTTTTAAGCTTGAAGAACGTCCTCTTTGGAGTTTTTAGATGCTGAGCACATGCTGCTGTATGAGTAGATGTTATCAGCACAGATGTGATTGTGTATTGCAGTATTGTTTTTCAAAACACCACCTTAATATGTGTATATAACATCAGCATGTTGACTTGTTTTTTTTCCCCATGGTGTCATTCTGAAGCATTGTGAAGACAACTGAAGTATCAGAGAAGAAAGCACAGGAGGAGTTTAAGCTGACCTCACTGTCCAAGAAAGCCAAGCGCAATTACCTGGCTGTTGATAGTGACAGTCATGTGGTCGGATATGTTGTACCTGTCTTCAGAAGCAGGTATGTGACTTGAAAATGCTAGATCTGGTTTTGAGTAGTTTTAGTTTTTTTGTTTTTTTTTAATTCAGAACTGAGTTTTTAAAATCCAGAAATAGATGTTTTTTCCTGAAATTCTGGGATACCTTAAGCACAACCCCTATGAGACCCGATAGGAAAGTGTTGATGTAAACAAAGCAAAGTAAGTTTTTCTTCATTCTCCATTTCTGTTGGGCTCTGTTCCAGTCACTTTGTGGCTCATGACCTGCTTGAGGCTCAGGAGGAAGTGAAGGAGGAAGGCATTGGCTATGTGGTCATGAAGAACCTCTTCTCCAAAGAAGAAGACTTTCGCATGAAGGTGGAGAAGAAATCCAGGAAGGTGGCCATAAGGGAGTCTGCTGAACGTGTGTCTTTGAGCAAAAAGGTGAGTTTAGACCACCATTTTGATTTAATGTTGGTCTCCAAGCGTTTACTTTTTTTACTTTTACTGTTTTTTACAGTTTTCACAATACAGTGTCCAAGCTTTTAAACCTCCTCCTCCCATGCAATCCTGGTGGGTAGAGGTTGGTGGGTGTTATTGTTATGGGGCTGCCTATGCAGCGACCAAATTATTTACACCAATATCTTAAATTCATGGATTAATAGCTAAGGAATAGAAATAAGTGATGGTAATTAAATGAATAGCCATAAAGCAGTTAAAACAGTCAGTCTGTGTCTAGACTAAAACCGTTTACTATACGATGGAATGAGACACCCTAGGCATAAGTAAACACTCCATCCTAAGCACTGTGTCCCTCTGCTCTGTCTGGTCTCAGGTGCATGAAACTGAGGAGTTTACAAAGTTGATGAATGAAGACAGCCTCACTCACCCCCCTGAGTTCATGGTGAAGCCCAAGGGTCAGACTGTGTGGGAGGGGAAGAGTGTGACATTGCACTGCACTGCAGCTGGATGGCCCAAACCCCGTGTGGCGTGGTGAGGATCCTACTGTCACTCTGACTCATTCACACTCTGTCACTCGTTCACTTGGTGACTTACTCCCACTCACTTACCCTCCCTCACGCTTCACTCACTCACTCATAAACTCACACACTTACCCGATCCATGTCCCTGTGGCTGATAGATCAGCAGGTCAGCTATTCTGCTTTGCTCATCAGCTATTCTTAAAAACTGTGTCTTTCATCTTTTTTAAGGTACAAGAACAATGTTCCCATCGATGCCAAGGCGCACCCTGAGAAGTATACAGCAGAGAGCAATTACAACATGCACTCTCTGGAGATTAAAAAGTACCTCACCTCATTATCACAAAGCCATATTTCCCATAATACCTGTGTGTCTGTGTGTGGTAGTGTCTGTATTGCCCTCCATGGTTCTCTGACCTATTTCCACTGCTGTTCCCAGCTGTGATTTCAGTGACACTGCTGAGTATCGTGTGTCAGCCCTCAACATCAAGGGAGAGAAATCTTCTTTTGCTCATGTTGTCGTGAAAAGTAAGTTTCAGAATGTTTCTTACATGTCAGTTCCCATCAGGAGATGAGCCGAAAGTTTTTGCAGTTATGACAAAAACTTCATGACTTTACAATCAAGATTTTGTGAGATAATGCAAAAGGTGTTAAGAGGGAACATGGATGTAAAGCAGAAAAGAAGAGTGCTCTGTACTCTGCTCTGTTGCCGTTATATTGTTACCATTACAGTTGTTACCAAGCATCGCTGTGTTGCTCTTAACTGACAGAAGCAGCTTTAGTAGTGAAGTGTGAAGGTCTGGTGGTAAGGCTGGTGGTCAGGGGCATCTTGCAGTCTATTTAGGGGTGTTTACATTCCACAGTTACATATTAGCTTTGTACAATCTATTGTTCCTTACGTGATGAAACATTTGTAAATTCACACTGGATGTTTTTTTTGTGTCTCAGAAATTGATGTTTTCATATTTTAATTTCTCTCAAGGATTCCAAGACGAAAAGGTTGTTGCCAAGCCACGTAAGTCAGACAGCTATTCTCACTTACTAGTTAAAAAATAAGATAATTAATAAATAATAAGATAAGATAATAATATAATTAATAAATAATAGCTTCTCATGTTTTGGAAAATTGCCAGCCTTACACTTGTTGCCATTGTGGCAACTAATTAAATCAGCTGTTGTGTATGCAGATGGCTTCTCGGATGAGTTTGGAGTGACCTTCAGGACAACCATCATTGATAAGTTTGGGGTGGCTTTTGGCCAGGAGGGCGAGACTATGAGCTTGGGCTGCACAGTGATTGTCTATCCCACTGTCAAACGTTATACACCCGATGTGCTTTGGTACAGAGACAGTACGTACACATGAGTCTTCTTCAGCACTTCATTACCTACACACAAGTCTTCTTCAGCACTTCATTTTCCGTTGTTTTATGACTTTGAAGTCACATTGTCACTAATAGAGAAGGCCTGTCTCAGAATTGTGTTTATAAACAGAATATCAGTAACGCCTGTTCTTGTGTATTTTACTAATCACGTGGCTGTGTTACCCTAAATCTGCTGTTCAGATGTTGTCCTGAAGCCCTCCAAATGGGTGCACATGCACTGGAGTGGAGAGAAGGCTACACTGACCCTGGTCCACCTCAACAAAGAAGATGAGGGCCTGTACACACTGCGTGTCAACACTAAATCTGGCTTTGAGACTCACTCTGCATATGTGTTTGTTAGAGGTAAGGTAGCTGACATAGAGAGACTGCTCATGAAAGCATTTGCTTATATTGACCAAGACTTTAACCAACTTTCCTGTGGAATATCAAGCGGTTATATTGGAATATATTTTTTGGGTGGCCACTGATTATCTCAGCCACACCAAGAATGATGAGCCCAATTTGAATGTATTTTATTAGGGTGCTGTGTCTTTAAGCAAGACATTCCCTCTGCTATTAGGTTACAGCCTGGGAATGCTGCATCTATATCTGGCCTCCACATCACCAAAGGCAGCTTAGAAGGAGTGCATGTTAACATTAGTCCTTTAGACTGGTATAAAAGACATCCCACAGCTCAATCAGAGCTGAAAGTCAATAGGACATGGGGATTAAGGTTGACTTGCATGTCAATGAGCAGACGGAATAAATTCAGGGAAATTTGGCTTTCAAGGCAATGTGTTAGAGTGTGCCTCTGTATCGAAATGTGCTTGTGTGTGTGTGTGTGTGTGTGTGTGTGTGTGTGTGTGTGTGTGTGTGTGTATCAGATGCTGAGGTAGAAGAGGAAGGTGCCCCAGTAGCTCCTCTGGACGTGAAATGCCACGATGCCAATAAAGACTATGTGGTTGTTACCTGGAAGCAGCCAGCCGTGGAGGGCAGTAGTGCTATCGTGGGCTACTTCATCGACAGGTCACTTCATTTCCCCTTGGTGCAGTATTCTGCCTATCCCCCTGTGCTGTAGAAATAAAAGTGCTGAAGCTATCTGAAAAATGTACACTGACAACATTCCTGTCACATCGCCAGATTACAGGTTGTTTCAAGCGCTTGCAAAAGAGCCTTTTACATATTAAATATCATCCCTATTTATAGAAAAAGAGTAATATGCTGTAAAATGACAGCATAATAAATTATTGGTGAACTTCCCCCCACTAACCTTTAATTTGCATCCTGACTGTGTCCATTTTTCTTTTGTTCAAAAAGTAATCACCCATATTCAGTGTCTTCCAAATGAAAAATGATGCAGCCATTGCATTGGAAAATGAATGTAATGTCAGGCTGTGTTTTCCTCCAGGTGTGAGGTTGGAACTAAACATTGGGCTCAGTGCAACGAGACGCCTGTGAAGTATGCGCGTTTCCCCGTCACTGGCCTGGTGGAGGGACGCACCTACGTCTTCAGGGTGCGCGCCATCAACATAGCTGGTGTGAGCCGAGCCTCGCGGATCTCGGACCCCGTGGTGGCCATGGATCCCTCTGACCGTGCCCGACTGAAAGGTAGGACCTGTGCCCCTGGAAGATTAAGATTGCTGTCTGCTTTGTGAATTTACTTTCACAAATATAACATGTATGTCTGGGAAAAGAACAACATTTGTATTGATTCAAAGGCCAAGCACATATTCGTCTTGCTTGCGTTGTACTCTTTTCTGATTTAATGTTATGTGATTCAGTAAGCAGGCGCATTGCTTGGCTTGTTTTGAAACCTCTCCCTCTCCTACCATTTTACTTTGCCACAGCTGGTCCCTCTGCGCCCTGGACAGGTATGATCAAGTTCACCGAGGAGGAGCCTTCAGGTGAGGAGCACAGGACTTGCCTGGAAGCCCATCAGATCATCTGAGAGTCTCTTGTGTGATGTTTCCGAGGCCTGTTGGAGTCTGGATGTGCTTGGCAGCATTTCCTCCTGACTCTCGATTGGTGTTCTGTCTTGCATTGCAGGTGGAGTGGTCCCTGGCGAGCCCACTGACCTGGCTGTCATTGAGGCCACTAAGAGCTACGTGGTCCTGAGCTGGAAGCCTCCAGCACAGAGAGGTCATGAAGGGGTCATGTACTACATCGAGAAGGTAAGGGAGAGGAGTGTAGAGTAGAGACACGTCTGAGCAATTAGCTAATTAACCATCACAAAGAAACTGCAGTTATGTCAGGCGTGTGTGTGTGTGTGTGTAATGATATCGAGCAAAGAGCAAACAAACCAACTGTCTGCTCTTTCACAGTGTGTTAGTGGCTCCGATAACTGGCAGAGGGTGAACTCGGGCATGCCATCCAAATCCCCCCGCTTTGCTGTGTTTGACCTGGCAGAGGGCAAGTCCTACAACTTCCGCGTTCGCTGCTGCAACTCGGCCGGCGTCGGAGAGCCCTCCATCCCCACCGAGGCCACCACCGTGGGAGACAAACTTGGTGAGCAGGTCAAAGGTCATCTAGAGGGGTGCACGGGCCAAATTACTCAGGCCGTCCAGTTTTCTTTTTTTGCTCTAGCTGTTTTTGAAACTGCACTGGCAGTGGTGGGGATTTGGGGGGGTTTTGTGAAACAGTTGTCATCTGTATTCTTTGTTCAGGAGGTTGACCAGGCTGTTGTGTGTGCTTGTGGGGGGTTGAGGAGAGAGGGATGCATTTCGATGTGTGTTTCGGTGTGTTTGTCTGTTCTGATGCATGTATTGACTAGGGATATGGCAAGGCACTAAGATGTTGATTTGAATATTTGTCTGAAGACTTAACAAAGAATACTTAACTCAACTTAACAAAGAATAAAAGCAGAACAGTCGCTGAAGTTAAGTCTCATTATTATGTGTAAATTGCCACACTAAAAGGAAACTATATTTTGCAGTGTGAGTGATTCCAATCAAAAGATATGTGTGATTTAATGCATATGATTATTTCTTTTTATATGAATTTGTGGACCCAAACAATGACTGTGTGTGTGAGGGTGTGTTTCTCTCTGTTGTTCTTTATCACTGTAATTTTTCACAATGGTATGTTTGTTTCCTTGGCAGATCTCCCCTCACCCCCAAGTGCAGTGGTGGCCACAAGGAACACAGTCTCGTCAGTGGTGGTGAGCTGGGCCAAGAGCAAAGAGGTTAAGCACCTGGTGGGCTACTACATTGAGTGCAGTGTGGAGGGCAGCAATGCGTGGGTGCCCTGCAATAACAAGCCAGTCAAGTGCACCAGGTACCACCAATCAAACCACCGTAGCGCTTGCCTTGATGGACTGTTTCTGTCAGAGGTTGACATTGGGTGTAGAGGAAGGTGGTGGTGTAATTGATTACGGTCCAAGTGAAACCACCAAACATTTGTCTCCCTTGTTGGTTGTTACTGTCGAGTGTTTTATAACTGGGCAGCATGCTGTGATAAAAACCAGCAAACTTACACATCTTTTGGGGCCTATATATCTTATTTGTGCAGATTTGTCTGCCATGGATTGAACACTGGAGACAAGCTGGTGTTCAGGGTGAGGGCAGTGAATGCCTCAGGATACAGCACATTCTCTCCTCTCTCTGAGTCTGTCATCGTGAAGGCCAGCATTGGTAAGTAAGACAAAGATTGTGTCTTGCCATTCAGAAGACTCATTAGAATTCAGTGGGTGTTGATAGTTGAGTGTCACTTGTAAATTGAATAATTTAATGAGTTTTGTATACACTGTTATTCAAGCAACAATAAACGAACGTCAAAACGAAAAGGCCTTGGTCAAGTCTTTCAATAATAAACGAACGCCGAAGAAAAGGCCTTGGTCAGAAAATGTTAGTGATTTTAAAATTATTTATTTAAATATTAGTGATTTATAATGTTTTCTTCATTATATCAGACTCATCTTTATTTAAGTGCTGTTTATCATTGATGTAGTGTTTCCTCCCTTCTCTTTGTAATGTGACTTGCTTTGAAAATGCCTGGAGTTAACCAGTCAGTTTGCCCCTGCTTTGCTGTTAGTGAGCATGAGCTCTGCATTGTAAATGAATGTGTTGCTCCTGTGTTGCCATTAAAAAATGAACCCATTAGATAACAACTAAAACTAATGCCTTCAGCTTGTGCTGTAGATGTTTCCTTGTCAAATATAATGTAATTAATATAATATAATTATATTATTATTATAATTAATAATATAAATAATATAACATAATATAATGTCTGCTGTGCTGAAGTTAATTTTGAAAAAAAAAAAGAAAAAACACAAAAAAATGGATGTGTACTTCTGTGGCTCTCTGCATGCTTGAGTTGTTTGCTATGTTTTATTCATTTTTGTAGGCAATGCATGACGTGAGTGAGAGACAAAGCTTGTGGACTGAAAAAGAATACTTGAGTACCCAGACAGAGGCAGGATGGTTGTAAGCACAAGTGGAAAGAGACCAAGAGTCAGAGCTCAAAATATTACAGTTTGTGTCAGAGGTCAGCCTCGGGAAAAAAACAACCACATGAGAAATCACTGCTGTGAGGTACTGTGTGATTAAAAATGCATGCCTGGTACCAGCAACACATTCATGAGGCTATCATAGGTTTCCGTGGATAACACTGTTTGTATGTTTGTATGTGTGTATCCCAATTTTGATCGTTTTCCTGTCAATGGTTATTCCCAATTTCCATTGGCCGTGATTTGGCAGATCAAAACTGTTCACCGCAATACTTTGGTATGAGTGACACTTGTACAAATAGAACTTCAAATGAAAAGTCACAAAATGATGCTAGCAATTGAACAGTATCAGGAAGTGAATTGATAAAATGAGCGAGTTGCTAACTTCAGAAAACACTGGAGGTGAATGTGGTGCAGTTAGAACTAACCATGTGCCTGTAACCTCTGTGTCCATTGCTCCTCCACCCACAGCCATCTCTGCGCCTCCCACTGATGTCAAACTGGTGGAGCGCCTGCGGGACTACATGGTGATTGGCTGGACGCCTCCAGCAAAGAATGGCGGGGCAGACATTCGGGGCTACTACGTGGACTACAGGACTGTCAAGGGAGGCGTCACCAGCCAGTGGCATGAACTCAACACACAGGCTGTGACTGGTACCACATACAAAGTGAGCCATGAGAGCCCATTTTGTTCAGCACTGGCAGTGATACTCATTTAATTTTTCATTCTCACCTGATAATGTTTGTGTGTGTGTATGTGTGTGTTCTCTTACGAAATGCATTTAGGCGGAGAACCTGAAGGAGAATGTCTTTTATGAATTCCAAGTTCGTGCCTACAACATGGCAGGCATTAGTGGTTCCTCTGTGCCCAGTGCGGCGCTGGAGTGCAAAGAATGGACTGTGGCAGTGCCCGGTAACTAATCCTTCTCCGTTGAGGGATCTGGAACAAGCAGAAACACAGAATAATGCACTGCCTTTGTGGTTTTCATGATAGAGTGGGTTTAAAAAACAGTGAAGATTACAGTGTCTCGGATAATCTTAGATTATCAAACTGTGATCACAGAACAGTATGAATCTTATGCTGATGAGCATCTCATTGTTGTCCCTCTGTCATCCTGGCTGCTTGCTCTAGGGTCTCCTTGTGGCCTCCATGTCCTGGAGGTGCGTAAGGACTCTATGGTGCTGCTCTGGGAGCCGCCCACTTTCAATGGACGCAGCGCTGTCAACGGCTACTATGTGGACATTAAAGAAGCAGGCACAAACTCCTGGAAGTGTGTCCACGAGAGGTCCATCCAGCTCAAGTACAAGAAGGTCAGGAAATGACGTTGTCACAGCCTGTTTGATTATGTCACACCAGCAGTCATTCAAGACACGTGTCTATTTATAGAAGTTAGATCAGTGGGACCTGAAGGAAAGCTCCCCCCAGCAAGAGGACACGTGAAACATGAGTCTGGTGGTCTGGTGACATATAGGTCTGACTTGACGGCTTGATGCCACAATGCAGATAATGATAGTTCAATGTAGTTTTATATTATACTGCTTGAGTTATGTGACAAAAAAACAACAATAGTGGAAGATTCTTGTACATAAGAACTCTTCTGGAACCAGGCCAGGTTCGTGACCTCTGTGGACTGAAGACGACCTTTCACTTTCTGCCTTAGATTACCGGCTTGAAGGCTGGTGCAGCCTACCACCTTCGCGTCAGTGCTCGAAACGTGGTTGGCGTTGGCAAACCTTCCGAAGCTATAGGTCCCATTGTTGCAGAGACTCGTCCTGGTAAGCAGCACCTTGAGTATATTTGATAATACTACTCATTGTATTAAACTGAGAAATATATATATATATATATATATATATATATATATATATATATATATACACATTTTCTTTCCCTCACTCAAGCATAGATATGAACACAAAAGCACGTGCTTGAATTTACCTCTCCTCCATGCAGGCACCAATGAGATCATTGTGGATGTGGATGATGATGGCATGATTTCTCTGATCTTTGAGTGCTCTGAAATGGGTGAGGGCTCTGAGTTTGTATGGTCCAAGAACTACACTGAGCTCACAGATACCTCTGGGCTCACCATTGAAAGCTCAGGGGGCAGGTGAGTTTTTGTATTCTATTTTAGTATTTTGCAAGTGATTGGTCTCAGATATTTAAAGACAATAAAAGATAAGTATATGGTTAACATTAAAAGATAAGTATATGGTTTACATTGAAAGATATAGGAATTGTATACATCTGACTCCTATCAGGCTACATACAGCCATAGAATAGGGGGCCAGAAAGGATGCTTTGTCAACAAAAACCACTGTGGTTTGTCCAAATGTTCATAGCACAGAGAATATCAAGTTTGAAATCATCAGAATTTGTTGTCTTTCTTGTTGTCCAGAACCAGAGCCATCTTTAATGACCCATCTGTGGAGGACCTGGGCATCTACTCTTGCAAGGTCACCAACACGGATGGCATCTCAGCCAGCTACACTTTGACTGAGGATGGTGAGTCAGCCGGGCTCCATTCATGGAGATACTGAGATGCTCACAGCGTGTGGGTTGGGACGTGGGGGTGGACTGAGGACACATTGGACTGCAGAAGCGACAAGTGTCCTTCAGTTTAGTTGGCAAAGTTAAGATGTGCCGTTGATTGTGAGACAGGTGCGTCATGGCTACTTTTAGCCTTGCGCAGACAAAGGGGAGCTAAGTCATATTCCTCATTGGTAGCCCTTATCATGAAGCCTGAAAAACGTCAAGGCCAACACTGACTGATTCATTAATAGCTTTTAAATAAGGTCTGACAGAATAAGCAATGTGTTGGTTGACATTAACTGCTATGGAAGTGAAATGAGGAAGAGTGAGGAAAGAAAAGAGAGAAAGAACATTTAATTTTATTTTATTTTCCTTTTGTAGAGCTGAAACGCCTGCTTGATCTGAGCTTTGACCATAAATTCCCTGGTAAGTCTGCCAACACAAAAACAGCGCAAACTCTCATCACTGTTAATATACTCTGAAAAAGAGTGTGGTTTCATCATCATCTCCGATCTGCAGTTATCCCCTTCAAGTCTGAGATGGCTATTGAACTGCAGGAGAAGGGAAGGGTCCGCTTCTGGGCTGAAGTGGGCAAATTCACACAGAACTGCCAAGTGGAATACGCCTTCAATGAGAACATCATTACTCAGGGAAAGGTACAGTACCAGATGCTCTTTGTTGAGCCAGAAAAGTGGAAGACCCCCATACACACACTGGTCACAGTTGTTTAGATTTTTAAATAAAAAATCTATTTTCTTGCTTTTGAACTAGCACGTTCAATTACTTCTGTGTATTGATTGTGCTATATAAATACACTTGTCTTGCCTTGCCTTATCAGAAATACACAATGAACTTTGACAAAAGCACTGGAATTATTGAGATGTTCATGGACTCACTGGAGGTCACTGATGAAGGAACCTTCACTTTCGACTTGGTGGATGGAAAAGCAAAGGGCCGCACCAGCCTTGTGTTAATCGGAGAGGGTAAGAGGGCCATCTAGTCTTGCTCTCAACCTCAGTGGCTTATGAGGACCACCAGGGGGCAGGCTTGGGCCATATACTCTGGTCTACAGCTTGGTTAAATCAAGGGTCTGCTGCATTTAATGCCTAGCCTCTTTTATTTGAACCATCACCTAGAAGTAAATATCCACAGTTAATGAAACAAATAAATGATGTTTATGTCAATATGAAGAGTTGGTAATAAGATCATGTAACTTGTAATAACATCATGTCACTTGTATACAAACAACGAAATGACTTTATCTTGTGTGTTTACTTCTTTAGAATTTGCTACTCTACAGAAGAAGTCAGAGTTTGAGAGAGCAGAATGGGTCAGAAGACAAGGTACAGCCTCATAAAATAATCTTGTTTTTTTAATATCTCGTGAGATGTGAATTTAAAGGCATATATATATTTTTTTTAATCTCTGGAGCTGATTTCTTTAAAAATAGCAATAGCATTGTGCATTCCCACCAATCCATGTGAATTTACTTGCAAACCAAAGAATGGGAACCAGCCATGATCATTTTTGTGCGTTACATTGACTGACAAGCCGGTAATAAATGTAATTTCGATTTCATTTACTTATAGTTTCTTTTCCTCGACGTAGTGTTTCAGATACTGCAAGTGTAGTAACTGCGGAACCTGCGCTAGAAGCAGGCGAGAGAACCTTCATTCACCCCGTAATGAGCCATTTAATCATCAAAGTGACTACGAAGCTGATGAATTAAACTAAAAACGTTGCCTAGTGTACCTTTAATGGAGAGAAGTCTATGTGCTGAAGCCAGACTCTGTTATCTCACTCTTATAGGTCCTCACTTTGTGGAGTATCTTGGTTTCGAGGTGACACCAGAATGCAATGTACATTTGAAATGCAAGGTGAGACTGCAGTGTTCAAAGTGGAAGGAGAGAACCCAGTAGAGAGAAAAAAATAAAAGGATTTCAGTATTTGTGATATTATGTGCTGAAGTGGCTTCTCTCAGTGTGACAGTCTGATCAGAGCCAAGTGACCCTGTAACCCCTGCTCCTCTGTTACTCCCCCTGCAGATTGGAAACATCAAAGCAGAGACTGAGATCACCTGGTTTAAGGATAGCCTGGAGATTCTGGAGGGCGACGAGGAGGCAAAGCAAATCAGCGCTAAAGATGGTGTGCTGACCTTCGATATTGCCAAGGTCAGACGTCGACACATTTGTGCAAAATTCAGTGACGGGACTATTTAGACAGATTTGTGTGAAGTTGAAATCTGCTTAAAGCTGTAATGCTGCTAGCTACACTAAATGCTAATCTCTCTCTCTGGTAGGAGTAATGGCGAACATGTTATGCATTCTCATGATTTCTTGTAAATCCAAGTGTAAAATATAGTCTATGTAATATAGTGTAAATAATATATGCATATTGATTTAATGTGACAATGTGCACTACTCCATGTTGTTTATAGTCTGTAAACTAGTATACACACACTGATTACACCTAGTCTCTGTTACCTAGCCTGTGCCATATTCAGAACATTGTCCTGAAAGGGTTCAAATGTTCAGTTTTGTTTATTCAGATTTTTGTAAATTATCGAATTGAATTATCATGTGATTCAGCTGTGATGGTATGGCTCTCTCACATGTGTAGTGTTTTTCATAGTATAATTGTGTCTAGTAGTGATACACGTATCACATAATGCCATCGCAGTTGGACATAGCTCAGACTGGTGATGCCAGTCCTGGTGTTCCGGGGCCTGCTGTAATTGGCTAAAGAGAGAGAGGCGCTGCATGCGTGTGATCAGGAGAGGCGAATCTCCCACGCCACTCCTGCGGCGAGCACTGCCATTAATGGGCTTATCTGTCTGATTCACAGTGTGTGTTTAAGAAAGACAAAGAGGAAAAAAAGAAACCCGCTGCTGAGGAAGCCCCCAAGATACCTAAAGTCTGGAGCTGCTTTTTTATTCTCTAATAAGTTGCTACCGTAAAACCCCTCAATGTCCTCTCACTATGTCCCCCGCCTGCCTTGTCCCCCTACTTCTCCTTATCTATGTGTCGTCTCTGTCTGCCTGCAGCATCCGGCGCAGGAGAAAAGCTTGCCTTTTCGGGAATTATTTTCTCTGTGTGTTTGTTTTTAACTGTTTGTGTAAAGCCATTTTGATACTGTTGCTTGATCGATGGACGTCATTCCAGTGCCCCCCACCTGCTCAGTCTTCCAATCTCCTGTTTTAGATTTCAAAGAAGGATGCTGGTATCTATGAGGTTCACCTGAGGGATGACAGAGGCACCGATAAGAGCAAGTTTGATCTGACAGGCGCAGGTTAGTCAGCCATGCCGTGTGATCTATCATGGTTCATAGTAATGCCGTTTGACAGTGAAAATGACTTTGTGTTTGGGTTACTCCCATGCAGGTTATGAGGCGGTCATGAACGAGGTGTTCAGAGTTATTGGTGAGTTGTGTTTCCTCCGTGGACATAATTTCATGTGTTTGGATGAGGGAAAGTGGGTAAGGTAGGTATGTGTGCTGTGGTAATTTTGTAACACAAGCACACCACATGAGAGCACTCATGCAACCTTATCTGTTCTTCTCCTCATCCTCACAGCAAACTCCTCCACGCAACTCAGCGTCATGAGCACAGAACACGGAATCATACTTTACTCTTTCATTGTGTATCACACTGAGGAACTTCGTGTTAACTGGCTGCTCAAGTATGTGCCATTCTTATATATCCAAATGCCTCTCTCCATCTCCATGTGTTTATTTTTACACCCATCCATCTATTTATCCATAACTCTGTTTGTTTGTGTTTCTGCCCTCCATCGATCATTCTCTTGACCCCTCATGTGCTATTTCAGCTCCTCGAGGGGGAATATCTAGCCACAATGAGTCTCTGCAGTGTGATGCTCTGTTTCTAATCCTTGTTATTACTGCTCCTCTCTCCTGCAGAGAGTCTAAGATCTCCCACTCGGAGAGAGTGCAGTGTGGAGTGACAGGGGAGCAGCTGTGGCTCAAGATCAATGAGCCCACAGAGAAAGATAAGGGGAAGTACGCCATGGACATCTTCGACGGCCAGAGTGGCGTCAAGAGGGTATTTGACCTGTCTGGACAAGGTGGGGGCACAAGGAGGTTGTCACCCCAGTCACTGGGAGAGATGACTGTGGCCCAATGTCTCCCTTAAAGGACAAGTTAGTTTTTTTACACTTAAAGCCTTGTTTTCAGATTGTTTAAGATCATAAACACAGTGGTTAAGATTTAAATTTAGACAAATGCCTCTGCTCCAAGACTTTTCCTTTGTTGTTGTAGCACCGCCCCCCCGACCTACCCTACAGAATGACTGCATAGGTGGACAGCTGCAATCTTTCCTAAAACGCGTTGAACTTTCGTTTGTAAACACATGAAACTCGCTCGAGTGGTCAGTAATGTTTACTGATATGCTGACACCAAATTTGCTGCAAACTGTATTGTTTTCAGGTTTTTGACCATTCATTCTCAATTGTGGACCTATTTTTTTTTTTAAACTCCTCACACCATATCTATCTGCCTAAGAATTGGAAGCAATACAAGTAATGATGGAAGTCACTCTTTAGTGATTTTTGTGTCAGCGTATCAGTGTACATTACTGATCACTTGGTGAGTTTCATGTCTTTACAAATGAAAGTTTAATGCGTTTTAGGAAAGATTGCAGCTCTGCACCTATGCAGCCATTCTATAGGTGGGGGTGTGGGGGGTGCAGTAACCAAAAATTCTCAGAACAGAGGCATTCGTCAAAATTTTTATCTTAAACATTGTATTTCATCATAAATGATCAGAAAACAAGACTTTAAGTGTAAAAAAAAATAAACGTGTCCTTTAACTATAACCCTTATAAGTCAAGCCTTAAAGGTGAAATCCAGTGTGAATCAGTCCAGAGCCCTTTTGTTTGAAGTCACTGAGTGCTGTTGGTAGGGAAAAGAATGAGAACATTTGATACAACATAGACTGTATAGTGAACAAGCAGCTACCACTAGCAGAATCGGGCACAGAAACTCTCTTTCTGTTTAATTTTCCTATGCCCCATTCAGTTAATTTTAGCTTTTTTTGTATGTGGTCTATTTTATATCAAATTTTCTAGTTGTTTTTCTTACAGACAGCACTCTGTGACCTTAAAAAACAAGGCTATGGATTGAATCATCCCAGATTTCTCCTTTAACTGGCATGAGTCACCCGATCTTGAAGCTGATTCATGCCACTTATGACCTTGAGGTTTCTGGGCCCAGGGCTTAGGGGTTATAATTGGATTCAGACTGCGTTTTTCAGTTATGTCTGACAATAAAGTATCTCTTTATCTATCCAGCTATCTATCTATCGATCTATCTAAGTACTGTATCTGTGTTGCTGGTGGCCTTCATATTTACTTCATATATACTTCATGTTTACTAAAATTGAGCACTGATTTACTGTTCTTTGTGTTCTATTTCAGCATGGGAAGATGCGTATGAGGAATTCAAAAGGCTTAAGTAAGTCACTATTTAAATCAATGCATTCCAACTCCACATATACAGAAGACTGTGTATACGTATCTTTGTGCAAGTGTGGACTGGGAGACCGCTAAAACATTGATGAGTATTTACTCAGTTTGGCCAATACAACACTTCATTTTTAGACACACGACCATAACCAAATGCACTTCAACTGATGTTTATGTTTGGAAAGACATTTATGTAACCCCACACAAAGACCTAAAAATAGGCCAGTTGACCTTGGTGTGTTACAGCACAAAGACCCTGCCTGAGACATTTCCTGATACTGAAGTTTGGAAGCCGCCCAGATAAACCTCAGTGTCTTTGATACTATTTGTAGACTGTAACTGACTTTATTCTTGTTTCTTGTTCCCCTCCTCCTTCCGCAGGGCTGCAGCTATTGCAGAGAGAAGTAAGTGACTGGATTGGTTCTTTGCTCCTTTGTGCAAATACTTTTTTATATCAAGTGATATTATTGGGACTATAGCAGCCATTTGTCATAGATGTGAAAATGGAAATCTTGATTAAAATAGGCTTAAATATTATAATCTCCTTGTTAAATTCATATGAGATATGGTTTTAGTTGGCAAGAAATATGATACCATTAAGGGGACATGGCAAATTGAATTTTCTGTCTTGAATTGCACTGCACTGTGACAGCAACATCAACTGAGCTGCTTTCCCTTCCTCCTCCAGACCGTGCTCGTGTTGTTGGAGGTCTGCCAGATGTGGTCACCATCCAGGAGGGCAAGGTAATGTCCCTCACACTCAGCACTATTCTCCTTCTCATAATTAGCAAGCTATTCTCAACTGTACATCAGCTTCATCAGTCTATTAAAATTTGTTTGTCTGTAACCCAGTCATACACATCCATATTTTTGCCTAGTTTAACAGACTTTATTAGAGGTAAGCCTATGGCTTCCAAAAGTGGCAGAATAGACTTCATAGGAATTCCAAAATGTGCGCAATGATTATCAAACACAGCAGCATTTCGGATATTACATGAAATGCTGACTCCAACCCATTTGCAGAGTTTGCTTAAAATTTATATTTTCACACACTCTGGTAAATACAGGCAAATATTCATATTTCATTTGTAATTAATGAAAACATTCATTGCTTGATTTTAAGAAGCAGGTCTTGTGTGATCTGACACATTTTTTCCACTTTCCTTAGTCTCTTAACCTCACTGGTAATGTTTGGGGTGATCCCTCACCTGAGGTTACCTGGATGAAGAACGACCGTGAGCTGGTGTCTGATGAGCATTACACCCTGAAGTTCGAGCATGGCAAGTTTGCCAGCATCACAATTGCAGCAGTGACCACAACCGACTCTGGTAAATATGCGCTGCAGGTGAAGAACAAGTATGGCACGGAGGCCATGGAGTTCACAGTCAGCGTCTACTTCCCAGAGGACGAGGCAGAAAAGAAGAAGGAGTGACAAGTGCTATTGGAGGGAGGGGCTAAACATTACCAAACTCTCTAAACATTCTAGCCCTCAGCATGTCTTATACAAAATAATTAATTAAACACACACGTCTGCTCGTGCACACACACACACACACACAAACACTAAAGGAATAAGTGATTTCATGGGCCAGAGGAGTTTTTACACATGGTCTCAATTTTGAAATTTGATTGAAAATCATGAGATAGCAGATTTTGTGATGTGATAAGACATGCTGTGCGCTACAATGCTTTGAGTGTGCTCAGCTGATGCATAATTTGTATGACCTGCATAAACTGTACACATTGTTTTATGTGCAGTCTGTTGTGTGTGCAAACCAAAGACAGATAAATTGGGATGAAGGAAAAATAGCTCTCAAAAGTTTTCTCAAGTTCACAAAAATAGCAAACTACCAATGACAGAAGATAAACTTTATCACTTACTGCCCCTAAATATAACTTGGTGTATGGACTTTGTTTCCTACTTGTCTTTCAATCAAAGCTACTTAATATGAAACTATAAACCCAGTGTCCACTTTGGAGTTGTCTTACTCTGGCATGTGTTGTATCTGTGTATGCTAAAGTGTTATTTGTTGTCCCTATAATTGCTATTCATTGAAAGTAATTGAACAGCTGTGATCAGTCAAACATCAGTTCACACTACTCATAGCCTATTTTGGAGATGACTAAAGAAACACGTTTATCCTCTTGAAGGCTACTAAGAGCTGGTCTAAATCTATGCACACTCGAGGCCTACTGTGCTGGCCTGTTTGCTAGTGAAAAGGTCATGTTCAGTAGCCTATGGGGTTTCAGTGGGCCTGTTCTCTGACATAGGGAATACTTGTCACATAATTCATCATTTAATGGTCCACTGAAATTAAACATCATTTGAGCTGTTCTCTTGCATACATGATGTACTATACTATTAAATAATCCATGCTTCTTAGCCTCTCTGTCTGGCCTCTGCGCGTCAATTTTTGAGAAGACTGATAAAATGGATTTCTGGAGATATTTTCCACTCACAAATGTAATGAAAAGATTAAAGAAAAGGCCAACCTATTTCTAAGTCCAATCACCAGAAATAGAACCACAGTTAAGCAATAAAATCAAAACAAAACATAATAGAAATGATGCTGTATATCACGTGTAGAATTACATATTTACAAGAACAAATGTACATCCTCAGCTGCATCCAAAGTGAAAGTAGCTGAAGAAAATCACGTGAGTGATTGCTCATTCCCACCGAGTTCGCCTGTGACTGACCGGTCATGGTCTCAAAAAGGGTGTCACTCTGACAAGACACTGTATTCCGTTTTTATGGTTTGTTTACCACCCAGGTGTTTCTTGGGTCGGAGAGACATTCAGGAAATTCACGGGAGAGGAGTTGTTCCGAAATGAAGACCAATTGAAAAGCACTCAAATAGCGGAGCAGGAAAGAAGACCTCACACAGTAACGTTTTCGTCATCTTGACACCGAGCTAACCAGAGACAAGGTAAACACGATAGCCATGATATGCTAGCTAACTTATACTAGGAATAATGGAGTCCGTTAGTTCATGTCTTACAGTTACAACTGATGTAAATTTGCTTGCTTTTGACTCCTGGTATATGTAGTCGATTTCGGTGAAGTTTACGTTTCTTTTAAACTGTCAAAGCCCAATGATTTTACTTGTGACCATCACTGATGTTTACCGGCTTCTTAGCTAACGTCAGATGAATGCTTCATAGCTAATGTTACAATGAAATGGGTTAACGAGGGTGATGTATTTTCTTACTACATACGTTATCTAATTTAGGAAGACGTCGTATGACGTTATGATGGTAAATACATTCTAGCTGTAGGATGATTTGTGCATGAATTTTAAACACCAGGGGTGCAAGTTCATGGGAATAGCTGGTGCTGGCTAGCTTGTAGCTTACGCTGTAGCAATTCTGTATTTTGAATGCTAAACAGCCAGCTAGCTAGAATGCAGTAAGCTATTTTAAATCATTGGCCTAACGCGATGCATCCACGTAAAAGTAAGACCAACAATACAGGCCTATTATATATTACCTACTCACACTAATTTATCAGTTAATTATCAACAGAGTGTACTCATAATACATTGTCCAACCTTTACTTGAACATAAACAAATGAAACGAATGTAGGTGAAAGGTAACAGTTGTTTAAGGCAACCGCTTGAACTTAACGTGAACGCTAGTCAAATTGGAGTCGTCGTGTCAGGGTTACTGTAAAGGAGAGCGATAGGTTTTTTTTCATTTGCATCAAGAGGAATACTGCATTTTGTGATATAAAGCCGAATGCATTAAGTAGTTAGACAGATTAATAACATTTTGTAGCACAAGTATTAAGCCCAGATTTTAAATTAATACTTGGTTTTGCAGACTGCAAATGACTAACTATAAGACAGTGAAGACAACTTTAAAAAAAAAAAAAAAACATTAATTTGTTCCACTGGAGAGGTTAAATTGCCCTACAGAAGTCTTGGAGTACAGCCTTGACAGTAACGCGACAGTTTTGTAGAACTTGTAGAATGTCACATTTCCTCACCTTCTGTCTGTGTTGTTTCTGTCATGTGTTAATGAGGATGAGTAACCCACAAAACAAAAGTAGGTCATGGAAATATTTAGTGAAAATGGCCCCCCACTTTATTGACTGTAGGAACTCTGTAGATGCTTCGCTTGTATGTTTAAGCTTAATGTAAACTCCAGACCTTAATCCACATTCCTCATAGAATTCTTCTGATCTCATAGCAGCCAAGTACTGGTTCCTCAGATGAAGGACCTGACTCAGGTAGTGTCCTGTTGAACTCTCTTATGGTTGTAATGTTGGCGAGGGCAATTTGGTTAAAAATCTCTGCAGTGCTAAGGATAAACGGAGCAAAAGATATGATCTGATATGACATGATGATGAAATCATGTAGGCCAAATGAATACAGACGAGGCCTTTAGGCCTACATAATATCATATCATTAGGCCTACAAAATATATCATATTGTCACACATCTTAATAGTAGTGTGAAAAAAGCTAAGTCATAAATCATGGGGTCTGCAACGGCTTCTACTTTTTTGTGGAAACGGTCCAGTCCTTTTTAAAATCAACTGGAAGGTTTGGCTCTATAGCTTAGGCTGATCATTATCCACCTGTTCCCTGGACATGTCCTGATACATTAGCCTTGAACCAAATGTTTGAATCATTGTTGTGTGTAAATGAACTGAACTGATAAAGTGTGCTTTGCGCACACGTGTTTCATTTTATCAAATGCACTTCCAAGATATCTCAGCCAGATAGGCTGTCAAACAAAACACTGGGTACATTTTTCATCAGGCAACCAGTCATTAGATATCATTATAAGTCACTATGATTACTAATTGTTTACTTCTCTGTTTATCTTCAAAATAAAATAAATAACTTTCAGTGCAGCATGAGTATTGACTAGAATTGCAAACAAGCGATCAGCAACAGAACAGCATACTGTATTTTTTAGAAATAATGTTTGAATTAAGTTTATTTTGGTACTTTTCTCGTGGTGTCCATTGACCATTTATTCTTATGGAGCTAAAAGGCATCTTTAGTTTCAGCTCAAATGTAAAAGCACCTGTGATGACCTGCGATTTGTGGTCATGAAATCAGAAGTCAGAAGGCTGCCTCATCTGAATTTGCATGACTTGGTACTCCTAGACCATTGGCAGCAATCTGCTTGACACTGATCACAGAGCAATGGGAGTCCTCTGTAAAATCATTAACTAGGCCTACTGCTGCCTGAGTACACCTGTGTTGTGCCAAGAGGAATTTTTTTGTCACATGTGTCAGCATGCTGGCCCAATGCCAGGCTCCACCCCTGCCCTGTCGTCTCCTCACTCAACCCTGTTATCAAGTGGCAACGCTGGGAGACCCTTTACAGGAAACAGCCCCTTATCAGCCCCAGAGACTCGGTCCATATGTTGATGCCTCATTGGTTAAAAATACGGTGGCTTCTTGTACGCAGTTTGTTGAGGGCTTAGATGTTGTCCAAACCCATTTTTCTTAGGACTGTACACGAGTAGCACAGTGAGTGAACGTTGTTATGTAACATTGTAGAGTAATCTAACATTGTCATCAGTTGTTGATGTTTATTCCTACCTGTTGGAGGTTAGTTGAAAGTCAGGTGGGGAGGAGTCAAATGTTTGAAGTCAATGTTTGAAGATGGGGATGACTGGAGAGACAGATTTGTTACTGGAGAGAGGAAAGGTACTTGGCTCCGTGAAGTGGAGATGAAGAGGTTACACTCTGCGGGCAGTCTGACTGAGGAGTACACAAGTGAACAGGATGATGCCCAGTCCCTTCGAAGCTCCTGGTCCTTGGTGAGTGAGAGGAACAACCTTTGCAGAGTATTCAAAGGGTTCCTAGGTACATCTGACCTAGAGTAGTGTA
This sequence comes from Tenualosa ilisha, assembly GCA_015244755.2. Taxonomy (NCBI): domain Eukaryota; kingdom Metazoa; phylum Chordata; class Actinopteri; order Clupeiformes; family Clupeidae; genus Tenualosa; species Tenualosa ilisha. The sequence goes on from PYXC01000541.1 coordinate 1,572,561, forward strand.
GAATCAGGAGCCTATACAGAAAAGAGAAAAGAGATTACTGGTTAATTTGGGTAAATTCGGGAGTAACCACTGATCTCCAAAAGAACACTGCACTGAGCATTTGATGTTTCTGAATGTTGTTTGGAGATAAGCCGTTGCAGCTGAAGTTATCAGGGTTAGCTAGTAACCTTCAATCATAGTATATCCTTTTAGTGTCACATCGGTGCATGTCAACATAAGACAAAGATCATTTATCAACATGTCTCGGCAGCAGAATCAGTTGTGACCTGTCACACCATCATCCGAATTTAATGAGGTGTCTTGAATTGAGGTTTGTGTATGAATTATGAAAGCGTGGGGTTGCTCTTGTTCAATTTGCTTTAGAGTGGACTTTATTGTTTGCCATATGATGCTCTTTATCTCCTAGAGTCCTAGCCCTTTACAGTTTAACAACGATAAGGTGTACTCTTTGGTGGCAAGAGGTATAGTTACTGGCCAGTTTCATAATCATGTGGGTTCTGTGTTTCAAAGTTCATTAGCTTCAATGATTGAGCATCTTGTCAGACACAGCTTGAGTCATCATTACCTTTGGGCTCTATGCCAGAGTAGCTATATGTGAGAGGAAATTTTTATGAGGAAACAAAATCATTTTGCAGAGTAATTAGTACCCAATTAGGTATAAAACAGCTGCAATGTGCTCAAAGGTGAGTCTTAATATTTAACTGTAATACAATTAGAAGGCTAACTTCAGTTATACAGAGAGGTTTTTATTCAATTAGAGGGAGACATGACTTGCAATTGAGAGAGAACGTTGAACATTTGACTTGTTAGTTGAGTTGACCTTTGACTTGACCATTGTTTTATTTGGTCAGCTAGTTAGCTAGTTCGTCTTGATGATGGTTCCTCCCATTAGCCAAGATTTTTAAGGTAGGGCTGAAAGTAACAGTCTGCTTTCAACTGAAGAGTTGAATTCATGGAGCTTTGCACTCATCTAACTTTTCACTCTGTTCCTTGTGCCTGGACCTGTTGGTATTCTCCAAGAGAGTGTAGGTGTCATAGCTGTAAGCCAGAGTCTTGGTCTCAGAGGTTATGGTTCCTCTCTGTATGCTGTTCTCTTTTTACTCTGGAAGCTGCTAATAGTGCTAAGATACTAGAGGATATTTTTGTTCCATTTGTTGTGGGGTTGTTATTTTTCCTTAATAGGCCACAGTAGTATTACCAAAGATCATTGAATACTGACCAAGATTACAATGGGAGCAAATGTGAATAGTTCTGGTGTGCATAAGTGGGAGTGTCACACAACGTCACAATATAAACTTTTCAATGATCATCTGTATCAGCGTCTAAGGTTCTTGACTGTGGTCTGCATAAAGGATTTTCCCCCCTCCACTTAGCGAAAATAGAACACGGAACTTAACGACTATTTGTGCCACTCACTCCGCTTTTACCCACTCTGGTAGTAAAGTCCACATTGGGCAATCTCTACTGACACTTGCGCCAGCAAATGCATTTTTGCAAGAGGATGTATCTGTGTACTACAGCAGTAGACCTAACTTTTTAGATTATGTGTAAAGGTTGCGGCAGTCTGTGTGAAATGACACCTCACTTGAGCAGCAATAAACAGTAGGCTAAGCAGTAGTGTATGCAGCTTCACAATTGTCCTCACCCAATGTTTTTGCTGTGTAGGCTAGTGTAAGTCAGCCTTTCCCTGTGAGGGCCTTCATGCCCTGAGCCCTTTATTGCTTTTCTGTCTGTTCAGATATCTGATTGGTGTTCCCTTGGCCTCTTCTCTTGCCTGTCTGTGTCTGCCTGGTCAACAGTTCTTAGATTTCCCAAAAGCCACTGCACTGAATAAGATCATGTTCATCTGTTCATTTGTTTGTACACACACACACACACACACAGAAGGTGAGCCTCTTTTAAGATCACTTGTAGGGTACTACAGTTGCTCTCAGGTGTTGAGTTCAAATCAATTCTGGTTTAAGTCAGATGGCTTGCATTGGAGTGTGCAACCAAAACAAGTCGCCTAAATCCCCCACGCTGTGAAAGCCCATTTGCTCAGAGGTTACAAAGTTCAGTTTAACTTCAGTAACTTCACATGACCAGCCTTGCATTTATTTGCAACATTAAAAACTTCTTTTTTCCATGTTGCTTTGTAAACTCAAAAGTTCAAGCCTTGTGTTAAGCTGTTTATCACATGTTCGGGCCAGAGGGGAAGTTCAACTCTAAGAGTACAAAAACAGCACAATTCACCTTTGGACTGTGAGTTCAGTTTTTTTTGTTCTCCCACAGTTCTTGTTATGGTTGGTGAATGAACTCAAGGTCAACTTGTAAACAGGATGTAGGCCCATGGGCAGACAGACACTGAAGGCTAACAGAGTGTCTTAGTGTCTGTATCTGCAGCCCCAGTCCCTCTGGCTGGCTGCAGTCCCTGTGCACATATGTAGAGGCCAGTCCTCTGCTGCCCTTAGCCAGTCTTGTCCCAGGGAGATAAGGACTTATTGGGAGCAGATGGCCAGTGCAAACCAAAACCGAATTTGTCTGAAAGAGACACAGCAATTTTCCCTGGCAGGCTAACAAGGGTCCACTTTTACTAACTAAAAAGTGAGAAGGAAAGAGACCTTCAGGGAAGGCAGCGAACGAAGCTAAGGATTAATCGTAGCCACTGAAGAACTCAAGCTTTTGAAGTTGTTTTCGCTTTCCTAGAAGCCGTGGAGCTTTTATCACAATGCACACGACCTGATAGTCTACAACACAACATTTGATACTCTCTGTCCCCTTTGCTCCCAGACGGACACTATGAACTATGTGGGTCAGCTGGCAGGCCAGGTGCTGGTGACGGTCAAGGAGCTGTACAAGGGCATCAACCAGGCCACGCTCTCTGGCTGCATCGATGTGGTGGTGGTGCAGCAGAGGGATGGCACGTACCAGTGCTCACCGTTCCACGTTCGCTTTGGGAAGCTGGGGGTGCTGCGCTCCAAGGAAAAAGTGGTGAGTAGAAATGTTCTTTTTTAAGACTCGTTCGACAGATTCTGTTCTGAACTGGTGTTGGTGCTTGCTTTTCTCTCTCTCTCACTCGATGAGAAACGTCCACTGTAGGAATGTGCACAGCTGGGCATAAACAATCACTTTTTTAATGGAGTCACGTGGTGCATGTGTGAGCTCAGCTTGGCACGACTGAGCGAAATGAATGACCTTATCAGTTGGCTCCGTGGTCCTGCATGTGCTAGTTAGCGAGGACTGCCTGAGCCCATTGACTGAGCTGTTATTTATTGAGGAAAAACAAAACCTTGAATCCCAGTGTTGTATGTTCTCATTAGGAGAGAAAAACCCTCATGGCTCTGATCAATGACTTTAGTGGCTTCCACCCACAGCAGAACACGAGCCAGAGTGCTTTGGCGGCAGAAAACCTCTGGGCTGATCTGTCACCAAAATAATGCTGGTCACATATCGCCGTGACCTCAGTGTTGTTTGGTGCTCTGCATGTGTGGGCAGCTGTCACAACCACAGTGGTGGAGAGCCTTGAACGCAGGAACAAAAAAATCTGCGGCGGGGGAAGGGTGTGCTTTTCAGCCATCTGTGCAGAGGAGAGGATTGTGGCGAGGTGGAGAGGAGTGAGAAGAGGCGCAGTCGCTATGGCAACAGGTTTCTCGGAGTCAAGATCAGCGTTAAAAAAGGGAGGTGGGAGGGATTGTCTCATCAAGGTTGCTTATAAGATGGGGGAGAAAAAAAAGATATCTGAATTCTCTCCAACTCTTCTTACATTTCGACCTCTGTGTTACTGTGTGGGTGTTTAGCCATCCTTTTATTATTATCCTCTTAGTCCCGCGGGGGCCATGGCAATCCTTAATGAAGATAGAACTTCATCAGACACATACCGTACTAAAGGTGATGGTGGGTGTGCGAGACTGACAAAGACATGGTCCTCAAAGGACTGTCTGCTGCTCGTGTTTGGCCTGTCAAGCAGACCCGACTCCTCTGAGCTGCTGCAAAGCCCTTTTTTGTAGCGTGTTCAGCCTAATTATATGTGAGTACTTCTCAACAAGCTGCCCTGCCAGTCTACAACACCCCCCGCTCCCCCATACACACACACCCCCCCCCCAACCCCCATGCAGCCTTTGTTGTGTGGTCAGCATTTCAAACGAGTGTACGTGCTCAGCTAGTGTGATGTGAAGCAGACTGTTTAAAGTGATGTATGTTGTCAGCAAGCAGGGTTGGCATGTTCCAGCCCTTGCTCCCTTTTGCACATAGCCAGGGAATGTGAGCGGACTCGGCCGCTCTGTATGCTGGAGAGCTGAGCCGGAGCTTTACCCCCCACCCCCTCCAATCCCCGATCCTCACGCCGCTTATTAAGATTCTAGCCCACCTCTCCTCCAACATAAATCACCGAGCAACCTGGGAAATAAACCAAACAGCCTGCCGGCAACACGAAGCAAGTAGCACTGTGGTGGAGAAAAAAAAAACAGAAAACTACAGGATTTGTGTTTGAATGCGAGAGTTTTTTTTTTTTTCTGCGGGGGAGGGGAAGTGAAAAAGTAGAGGAGAGAGAAGGAGACTGTGAGGGAGAGTAGGGTATTGAATGCATGTCATTTAAGAAGGAGAGGTTCAGATTGCCCACACTTCCCTGCAGCAATGCAACAGGACTCTTCTTACCTTTCCGTCTCACCCCCCACCTACCCACTCACCCCACATCAAGTTAGCTCCACATGAAACACCCGGGAGGCCCATGACGGGCAGTATCAGGTTTGCTGAATAACCTGGTCCCATCCGTGGAGTCCTGTTAGCAGACGGCTGTTGCTCAGGAAGCATCTCGTTGCCTAATTGGGTTTGGGGGCCTGCCGAGCACGCTGAGCCCGATCTGGAGCCTCGCCCTCAGGCTGTGTACCTAAGGGAACCATGGGGGGTCTGGCTGGCTCTCACCTGAAAGCTTTCCTGGAGCTTCCCCCCCTTTGACAAGAGGTCAGAGAGCACAATGATCATGTGGGGACCAGGGAGTAGACTCACCGCTGCCTTGTGGTTCTATTTAAGGCCTGTGCTCACTCCGTGGGGTCCCACGCTTGTTTTCTTTTTTTTTTGTCTTTTCACAGATTGACATCGAGATCAATGGCGAGCCGGTGGATTTACACATGAAGCTGGGAGACAACGGGGAGGCCTTTTTCGTGCAGGAAACGGAGGAGCAGAATGTGAGCATTCACACCACTACATCTGTTATTGCTCACGAGGCATGCCAGTCACACCAGGCTGTTAGACAAACAGTGAATTTCAATCAGTGAATACGTTTGAGAACGAGAGCTCCCAGCTTTCATTGCATTACACGAGTCTCCCAGAGCACTGATCTGAGAAGAGTCAGGCTCAGATGTAGAAGGAGCCTGTGGCAAAAGAATCCCATATCGGTTTTACTCATGTCGTCAGACTCCTAAGAGATCTGCAAGCCGATTCAATTACATACGTGTGCAGCAAGCACTTAAATTGCCCCTTCACAGTTGCGCATGTGTGCTCAAAGTCATGATTGATCTTCAATACATTCCATTCCTTTTAACTGTCTTCATTATGCCTGCATTATGCATGCATTCATTTGCCCTCTCTGTGAATTTTATTCAGACTGTAGAAAGGTTTAGATGCTGGATAACTATTTCTAAGTGTGCAGTCCCTAGTAGCCTATGATATTTGAATTTCATGGACAAGATCAGTGAAGTATAGAGACAATAGAAAATTCTCTGTATACTTTATACTATATAATGTATACTATGAGTTTATCCAGGTAAGTTTTGAGTGAGTCAATGTGTGGCGGAAAGAAGTAGTTCTGCAAACAAGCCTGTTTTAGCTATCAAAACATGTAAGTTGTTGTGAAACCACATAGCACAGACATGGCAACAGTGGTATGAGCAGGATAATGAACTCCACGGTGTACGTATATCAGATATTAATGCACTCTGAAGCGTGAAGGCCTTATTATTACTTCTGCCGTGCCGTCAATATTTGATATATGCACGCCGTCTCGTCCATTATTCTTTACGCATTTGCCTGATTTTTATTTTATTTATATTATTTTTGATTCATTCACTACTTCCACTGCTTCCACTCTTAGTTTTTTCTGCATTGGCTGCTGTAAGAGTAACTCTAAGCAGTTGCACTGGCCTGAAGGGGAGTAATTGAAGGCTGTTATGTTCTCATGTACAGGAAGTTGTCCCAGCCCACCTGGCCACCTCACCCATCCCCACCGAGGGTCACCTGTTCTGGATTGGCGAGGGCCGTGGGCAGAGCGCTGGCACGGAGGACGAGCCTCCAGAGGTTGATGACCCGCCTGAGGCGCCTGTCAACAGCACCGGCTCGGTGAAGAAGAAGCGGAAGAGGAGGAAGAAGCACAAGGGCGACCCGCGGCGTGAGGAGCTGACCCCGCCAGCCTCTGTCGCCAACCCCCAGCCCAGCGAGGAGATCTTTGAGATGGACCTGAGCTCTGACGAGGAGACAGCAACGCACAGCGCCAGGTGAGAGACAGACGCTGCCATAGCTGCTCTACCCCATCTCAGACGCACTGGGATCACGATACGGATCTTTTTGGTTTTTTAAGTGCATGCTTTTTTGCAGTATGGCCATTTGCCCTAATTGTTGTCTTGTTGAATAGATCTTCTTCTATTAGCACTGTACGGGACGTGGAACAGAAGTACCCTGCACACCATTCCCTAGACAACTACCCCTATTCCGATGGAGATTGGTCTACCTCAGACAGGTATTTGCTCCCTAAAGACAACAAAACAAATATAAATGAACTTTTGATACATTGGCTGAATCTCAGTGTCCATCCTTAGTGCTAAGTCCTGAGCCTTCAAATACTTTGCGGGCATGAATCAACTCAGTCATTATCTGACTTTCATTTCTTTCCTGCTGATTTGGTGATTGATGGATTGCTTGATGGATTGATTGATTGATTTGCTTGTGCAGTCGTGGCCTCTCTCAGGCTTTCTCCCCAAAGAGTGATTCAGAGTTAATGGTGCGGCCCTCAGAGAGCATGCTCAGAGCGGAGTCACACATGCAGTGGACCTGGGGAGAGTTCCCTGAGCCAACGCGGGTATGGACACATCTTTATGCTGCACCTCACACACGTTAGCTTGCTGATCCAGTCAGTGGCATAAATGAGTTCCATTTTGGCAGTTTGGAATGTGTTGAGTTGTTTAGACAAATCTGTAAAGTTAATTGAAGCCTGACACTAGTCAGTACAAGGTCAATGAGGTATGTCAAAGAATTGTCATACCTTAAACTGTCATGCTTGTGAGTTTGTGACTGTGAGTATGAGTGCCTGAGTGTGTGTGTGTGTGTGTATGACACATTGACAAGCCGCTCATCGTAGCAGGTGTTCCTCCAGGTTCCAAAAAAGGAGAAAACAGAACTGCCCAAGACAGTCACCATTACACCCTCGGAGAACACACACTTCCGGGTCATTCTGAGCTCTGAGGCCATGGGCACTGAGTCGGAGGAGCAGGGAGGCAGCGGTGGTGTGGCTAGTGGCCATGAGCTCCCAGCCCCTGTGTGTGCCATCGTTAAGCCCGAGCCCCGCACCCCGATGACCACGGTGGCCCCTGGCAGAACCTTGACCCTCTTGGAGCCTGAGGAGGCGCCTGAGCCCGGCGTGAGCACCTCCACCCCAACCAACGCCCAAGCTGCCGCCGCCGCCGCTGCTCAGATGGCCGGAGACATGGCTGACGCCTCCAAGACTGACTCGCCCTCCAAGAAGAAAGGTGTGCCTTTGCACTTTGGACTAACACTCGTTCGACAGTTTCTGCAGAAGTTAAAGATGACAAAGATCTGAAGAGGGCTCATATTCCCAAAGCCACTATCTCCAAACCTGCTAAACGAGAAGAAGCTCTTTAAAACATTACTGGACATATTTAGAATATGTAGAATAAAGAGAATAGCTATGAAATGGAGTTGCATTGATTATATTATAGTGGATTAGATTGGAATTTACTCTGTAGCCTATTACATAGATTTCATATTTGCTTACTAGGAGGTGAAGACCTGTCACTCAGTAAAGTCTTTGAATGAAGGAGATGTTGGTTTTTCTTTCTAAAAGCTGTCAGCAGCATTGATAGGATTCAGGAGACAAGTAGCTAGAAGGTTTTAATGCAACTGAGGAGTAAGATAAAATGCTTTGTGAATACCACGACTGAGGTACTTAAGGAAGGCTCTAATCGTTGCCTTTTATTGAGCAGGAGTCCCAAAGAGGAGTCAGCACCAGGGCCCTGAGGATATCTACCTAGACGACTTGAATGTACTTGACGCAGATGCCGTTGCACGATATTTTCCCAAGAGGTCAGTGTCTTGCAAAAGAACTGTTTTTTTTAGAGAATACCTTCAACATTCAAGCTTAACATTAAGATAAGTCACCAAGATGTGGTCAAACCCTAATGTAATTAGACTATTATATACCGTAATATAAATGTATACAGTAGTATGCAAAAGTTTGGGCGCCCTTTATGAAAATGTCTAGAAGTATGTAAGAAGTAAGATGAAATTATCAAAAAACAAAATCAAAAAACATGAATTTACAGGTGATACATTCCCTTTACATTTTCAAACAAAATCATGATTCATTTTCATTTTTTGCATTTTCAAAGTAACAGAAAACAAAAAAGTGGCACTGCAAAAGTTTGGGCACCCTGTATAGATAATAACTTGTGGCCCAGTCTCACAGTTATCCAATGGATAAGTTACAAAATTGTGATACTTGCCAAAGAGGGTGCTACTTAGTATTAAGTATAGAGGGTGCCCAAACTTTTGTTGTGGTCCTTTTTTTTTGGTCATTTTGAAAATGTGAAATCTGATAATAAAACATGGTTTTGTTTGACAATGTAAATGGAGTCGGTCCTCTGTAATGGTTCATGGTTTATGGGAATCATTTCATCTTCCATTTGCTCAAATAGTCACAATAACAAGTTTTGGCCAGGGGTGCCCAAACTTTGCATACTACTGTAAATGTACACCCTTGCTTTTCTGTTTTCAGTGTTTTCCATTCATGCTTCAGTGTTTTCACTGTCATTCTGGATGAAGTCATGTCTTGAATTGGGGTAGGGTTTGGTGGACAGACTTGCTCCACTGGTTGTTTCGCTCACAGAATGAACAGATAGTGGATTGTGAACCTGACAAAAAGTGCTGTGAATTAGGTATCACTTTGAATCTCCTGCAGTATCAGTATCTCTTTTTCTTTCTCTCCCTCTCTCTCTTTCTTTCTTTCTTTCCCTCTCTCTCTCTCTCTGCATGTATGCAGTGACTCAGACCCAGGTTCTAAGCACTGGATTGACTCAGGCATGCGCTCCGGTTCCCAGTCACCCCAGTCGGTGGGCAGCGCGGCTGCTGACAGTGGCACAGAGTGTCTGTCTGACTCAGCCGGCGACCTGCCCGATGTCACCCTGTCCCTCTGCGGAGGGCTCAGCGAGAATGCAGAGATATCCAAAGGTACGGTGGCCAAAAGGGCTCGAGGAACTCTCTGGAGTCACTAGCAGCTGTTTTCATTCTTTATTTTGTGTTTGTGTTTGTATTTCATCAATTAAGCAAGCAAGCAAAGAGAAGCCAGGAGTGAAGCTGTGTAAATGGCAGCCTCGCTGTGTTGTATGCCAAGTGTGCACTAAGGGGCTGTGGGAACAGACTGGGTTTTGAAACAGCCAAGTGGGCGCTTCTGTAATAATAAATTTAGTGTTATTTTAGAAATGGTGTAGACATCCTGTGTTCAAAGGGATTGTTCTCCTGGGTAGGTTTCTGAAGTAGTTTAGCTTCGAAAAGGCTTGAAGGACATAGCTAACAAATCTGTTTTTGTTTCTCTGATTCTAGAAAAATTTATGGAGCATATCATCACCTACCATGAATTTGCAGAAAATCCTGCAATAATAGACAATCCAAACCTGGTTGTAAAAATTGCTAACAGGTAAGCATCTTCAACCTCTCCACTCATAGGAATCAGACATGGGGACCTTTTAGAGAGATTGTAGCATTTGATCCCTGTTGTTTTTCCATGTCTTTCAGATACTACAACTGGACTTTAGCTGCTCCCTTGATACTCAGTTTGCAGGCTTTTCAGAAGTCCCTGCCCAAGGTAGTCTTAACAGCACTGTTGCAGTTAGAGAACAACCACAATGGCTCACCTGTAGTAGACACATGGCAGAAAGCATACGCATCAGAATGAAGACAACGCACTGCTAATTCCCCCACCACATGTCCAAACTCTTTACAGTTGCCTCTGCGTCATTTAACTTTTGTGTGCTTGGTTGTGTGCCGTAGGCTACAGAAGAGGCTTGGGTGAAGGAGAGGATGCCAAGGAAGTCCGGACGCTGGTGGTTCTGGCGGAAGAGAGCCGACAGCACCATCAAACCGGTGAGGGGTCGGAAAAGTGAATTAAAATAGCTGGACAGAAATCCATATCTGCCGGCTAGTAGCTCTGGCACACCTCCGCATCGTGCAACGCTTTCACTCATGTTTGGCACTGGCCTCAGTGAGCCTTGGCGTCTTGTTCCTTTTCATTTCCTCCAGCACAGCGGAAGCGTTTGCACAATCCTCTTGTGGGATAGATTAAGGCTTTCTGTCTTTGTCTTTGTGGCAGACATTATTGTGACCCCCCCCCCCCAAGCAATCTCTCCACACTCAGACAATCACTCATATTTTCTTTGGTCCTCCCGCACGTCCGCATCGGACGTCATACCAGCCTCCCCACCCCCCCAGCGCCCATGTGCGCTTGTGTAATGAGACAGTGATGGAGGGAGGTGGCCGTGGCTCGGCTGTCTGCCCGGCGGGCGCTGCTGATGGGGATGAGCGCGGCGCGCTGCGGCAGCTCCTCTCCGGGGACGCCTTTCATCAGCATTGTGTGTCACGGCGGCGCCGACGTGAGGATGCGGACACATCATTAGGGCCCTAATAAGTGCTCAATCTCGCACCACCCGTCCCTAAACGAGCGGTAATTAAAGCCTGTGTTGTCACAGCAGCCGAGCTGCCATTGGGATCGGTCAGCTATTTCCCCTGCAGAAAAGGAAAAGCAAATAGACAAGGTCTGCTCAATTACAAAGAAAAATTAACCACTAGTATTTAATTGGACTGTCCCCCTCTTTCTCTCCTTGTCTCTCTCCCTTTCTCTCCATCGTTCTGTCTCTTCTTCACTTTCTGTCTTGTTTCCCTCCCTCTGTCCCTTCACTCCTCTTCTCCCAACCACTCGTCTTTTTCTTTCTCTGTCTCTGTCTAGTCGGAGAGCGCAGGGAAGCTGGAGATGAAGGACTCCCAGCTTGAGGATGTGGGACCCTCCCAGGATAGCCGAGCCCTGCAGTGAGTCAGCGTCGCTGCCTGTCACGTCACACGACAGCATGCGCACACACACACACACACACACACAAAAACCTACACACAAACACCAGTCTAAAAGAGGACTGTTTATTCTGGAACGCTGCCTGTCCATTTCCCTCTGGAGTCGGGGCTCAGAGTTGTCACAGAGAACCGACTCTTTTTAAAGCAGGTGCACCAAGACTAGCCATCTGAACACTATTCTAAGCAGGATTCTGAACTATAGTCTGCTGTTGTCAAAATACAATGTGTCTTCATGAACCATAGTACATTACTATATTATATTAATATATGACAAAGGCTGAAAAATAATATACCTCCAAATGAGAACCTTTCCATGAGATCCTAATGAACACTGAACTGATTAAAGATGTTATGTGACATTTTCTAGGTTAAAAGATCTACAAGTATAAAAAAACAGCAATTGAATGTGAAGCAACAAACAGGGATGTAATGTCTAATATGCTGGTATACCATGTTCTCCAAATATCCTCCAATTTAAGCATTCCAACCAATGGTGCCAGGCCAGGTCTCCTATAATAGTACATTCTGCCATGAGGGCTGCTCTACAGTATTCCATGAAAAGACTACAGAGCAGCTGTAATTTCACCACATAACCTAGCAGCTGTTTTGCAGGTGAAGGCACTGGTAATGGCATGATGTGACGCTGGAATGTTTTGTCTTCTGCAGGCCGCCGGAGCGGGACTCATCCAGTGACGAGGAGGCCAAGGAGCTGAGCGCCACGGCGGCCGTCTCTCTGGAGCGCAGCGCTCAGTCCGAGTCCTCAGGACACCTTACCACACATTCCTACAAGAAGTCCCTCCGCCTCTCCTCCCAGCAGATCGTAAGGGCCTGCCCTTGTCTCTCTTCATAAGGAAGGGGGGAATCTGTGTTCTAATTAAGCCACAAGCCCCAAGAGGCCTATCTATCCCTTGAATATAGTACAGCTGAGGGGTGGTATTTGGCTTGAGGTGAACACAGTGAAGCCGAGTGCCATTAAACCCCTTAGCTGTGCTATATTCACAGTGTAGATCGGACTCAAGGGGCTTATTGTTTACCACACATACCTAGCTCAGTTTCATTAGACAAAGCCACAGCAACAAGATATGTATTGATTTATTCCTAAACATCAATTCTCACGGCAAGAAATATGGTTCCTACAGCTGAATGGAAAAGTAACGCACAAACGCAGCCAACATAACTTTTGAATGCTGCAGCAATATAGAGCGAAATGCATTCCCAGCCGTGCTCTATTGGGGAATATGCAACGGCATCAAACGCCATTCAACCAGTCATAAACAAGGAACAAGGAACGAAACTATCCGTTTTAGAAAGCCCACTAGAAGCCCTGAGTCCTGTGCAGAATTTCACAGTCAAGGTCATGTTAAGCCTCAGTGAAAACACTATTCCACAACTTGTGTGTGTTAGGCCACGTGGAGTCGCCAGAGATAAGTCTCTGGTCTCTTGTCAGGATGTCAGGAACTGTCAGGATTTAGAAACTTGGCTTCAGTTTGTTACTTTCTTCCATTTTAAAAATAGTGTCCTACGTAATAAGTTTCACATCCATTGGTTGACACAAACATTGGCTGTACACCTCGATTGGTGGATGAGCTGTCGGTCTTGTATGGAACCACATTGGCCCTCTATGACTATGAATTGTCTTGTTTATGGAACTTGGAGCAAAGTTGAGCACATGTTGGGTGCCATTTGTAAAAATGCCAACAGCCTCCTCAATGTACTTTGGGCTGAACTGTTTATCTTGTATTGCCTATAAAAATGAATGGGTTAGAACGTCCACCCTCTCTTTAGCACAATATCTCCCTTAGTCCCATGTGAGGAGGCAGCTCCCCCCTCTGGTTGCTCGCCGTCAGCCATGGGAGTCTCATTCTGAGGCTGTGGTTCGGCCCTTTCCTCATGAGCACAGATCTTGGATGGAGCAGCTGACGCAGTTGCATTAGATGATGACCTATGAGTTGGACGCGTACGGGAACACAGTGTTCCTGACTGAGCTGGATGTTCTACTGGGAAAGGCCCGTAGGGTTGGGTTTCACAGCAGAGCCATTGCAACTAGCTTCCTAATGGGCATCAGTAAAAAGGAGAGAAATTAATTTTCAAGAAATGGGGGATAAAAATCTGACGTTCGGCCCATGGGTAGCAGTTAATTGATCATTTGTGAGTATGGTTTTACCCTGATAATGGTATGGTAATTGGGTTGACTCCTGGCAATATATCTCAGACAGGATTAATGGGAAGGACAGCAATTGATTTTTAATGGCTAGTCACAGACCAAGACCTCAGTGGATGTATTAGTCTGTGTGTGTCTGTCTCTCTCTGTCTCTGAACACTCCTGTCTGTGTTTATCTGTTTGTTTGTGTGTGTTTGTATGAACCCACAGGCCAGTCTGAAGTTGAAGGAGGGTCCTAATGATGTGACCTTCAGCATCACTACCCAGTACCAGGGCACATGCCGCTGCGAGGGCACCATCTACCTGTGGAACTGGGACGACAAGGTCATCATCTCTGACATCGATGGCACCATCACCAAGTACGTCAGCACTAGGAGTTGCAATTATCTTGAGCAGAACTATAAGCTGCAGCAAACACTAACTTGGTTTAATAACACCTTAAACTGGTGACTTTCCAGAAAGAGAGAAGAAGAGAGTGCATTTTCAGCTGTCCTCTTTTTTTCAGAAGCTTTTTTTTCTTTGATGATCAGTACGGGGAGATCTCCTTAAGAGTTGGGCACGGATTAATTGTGTGTTATCGCTGTGTGACGCTCCATGCCGCTTCCCTACCAGCTTTTGAAATGTGACTACAGAGGTATTTTAGGAAAAGCTGCAGGAGGTTTTGGATGCTCAGCGAACAGCAATTGGCATGTGTTGTCAAAGTGACACACTTCAAGTATTTATAAACCAGAGTCAGATAATTCTTGGGAGTGGCGGCAACAGCAGTCGCAGTGATTCATTTATTTGCACTCCAGATAGCAGTAGACTCATTCAGCTGTCGCAGCAAAGCAAAGCCTGCCCAAAAGAAGGAATCATAAGCAAAATGCAAACACTAACAAAAAGAAAAGGGGGGAGGGGTGATGACGCATGAGCAGTGCAAACTCTCAGTCTCAAACATTACTTTCTCCGATGTCACATCAAACATGCATCCAAATTTAATCCATCTCCTTAAAAATGACTTTTTTTCACCTACAGCATTTTTTTTTTTTCTTAGAAAGTTTCACTCCCCTCAAAGCTGCTTGTAATACATTAGAGCAGGTGAATGGCTCCCATGAGGCTTTGGGGTGGCCGTGTCCAGTAGCTGGTGGGTGTCGGAGACATCAAACGGCAGGCAGATTGACTGGCGCTTATTATCAGCCTGACCTAGACCGCCGGTGCGGCGGCGGTGCCAGCAAAGACGTGCCTGTGATGTCAGGGGGCTGCCTGGGTGGGGGACGGACCACTGGGGGGGGGGGGGGGGGGGGGGCTTGGGGTGCGATGGGGTTGCAGTCGCCTGGAGGATTTCGGCGAAACGAGGCAGTTTAATTGTGCCAGGGGAAGGAGATGTGCTGTGTTAGACGGCGCTGCGGGGGAAGATGAAACGGCCCCTGCCACGCATAAGGATCCTCATTAGAGAGAGACTGGGCTCACTTAAGCCCTGTAAAACGCTGCCCAGCGGTCCCCATGCTCGCCTTTTCACAGGCTGCTCCTGACTGCTAATTTAGTCCTCAAGACTCTGTGCCACCACCGCTTCCACGTTCAGAGGCTCCTGCGGAAGGTGGTAATGTGGGCTGGGATTTTCTGCGGCCGGTTTGATATGGTCATTAGATTTTGTCGCAATTGTGCTGCTACCTTTGTGGTTAAGTTCATTTTTTTGTCTGTTTGTGTGTGTGTAACTCTATCTCTTGCTCTGTGTGTGTTCCCTCAAAGGTCGGACGTCTTTGGGCAGATCTTGCCACAGCTGGGAAAAGACTGGACTCACCAGGGCATTGCCAAGCTGTACCACTCAGTGGCAGAGTGAGTTGATCTGAGTTACCTTTTTTGGCGTAAGGAGTCTGTTCTCCTCCACGCCCACGCAAGCCTCCAGCGCTAGCGCTAGCTCTCGCTCTCGCTCTCGCTCTCATATGTCCTGACTGGCATTTCATCAATACGCAGCTTAGTGCATCAGCAGCTCATCAAAGGTCCTAAAGCACACCTAACCTTTTAGTGGGCTTCCAAAAGCACACATAGCATTTTCTCTCTCTCAACTCTCTGCTCTCACGTCAGTGGCAACACTAGACTCTGGAGGGACAGAGCCAGATGAATGAGCCGTGCGTTTGTTGTGACCGCAAGACGACTGATGTGTTTTCCTTCCGTCCCCCTCGGCTGCCTTTTGCAGGAACGGGTACAAGTTCCTGTACTGTTCGGCGCGGGCCATCGGCATGGCGGACATGACTCGGGGATATCTGCAGTGGGTGAACGACGGGGGCACCATCCTGCCCCGTGGGCCTCTTATGCTCTCCCCAAGCAGTCTCTTCTCAGCCTTCCACAGGCACGAACCACCATTCTTCTTCCGTGAAACACAACACACAGACACACACACACACACACGGTGTATACATTTACAATCACTCACACACGCACACACATTTACAAGCTCAAATGCGCACACCCAAACACACATTTGCGCACACATTTTAATACATGCAAACACATTCATACAGAGGAAAGCACACACAGGCACACACACACAAGTAAAAATGTACAGGTATGCACACACACCTATAATAACACACCTAATAAATCCCCTGATGTTAAATTGATTGTCCTTATGTTGAAAAGCTCCTCACACCCCTTTCTTATCCTTTCAAATCCCCTCCTGGGGAGGAGTAAAAATAAGATGAAATTGTGCTGGAGTAATTCTGTTTAGAGGGCTCTCAGGAGAGATGTTATTTTTCTGCCCACTGAAGGTGTTTTGCAAAGAAGTTTTGTCAAGAAAACTGTGTGGAAGAACGAGGAGACTAACTGCCTTTCGATTGATCCTGCAGGGAGGTCATTGAGAAAAAGCCTGAGATTTTCAAGATCGAATGCCTTACTGACATCAAGAATCTGTTCCAGCACAACAAGCAGCCCTTCTACGCCGCCTTCGGGAACAGGACCAACGTGAGTGAGGCCCTTGAGTGTCTTATTTGTTTGTTGTTGTTTATTTACAGGGAGTGTCACGTCTGGAGCACATCACTCCCAAGCCGAGGCGTATGTTTTTCATTTGCCCTGGGGAGCTGTGGCTGAAGGGATGCTACCAGAACTCTCACCCTGTTGGCTCTGGACAATAGTAGCTTGGAGGCCCTGCAGTACCAGTGCCTTGGCCCCTGTTGGCCCCTGCTAGTGATGAGGATGGTAGCCAGAGGGAGCTGGCTGGGAAGAGGGAGACAGGCTGTGCACAGCTGAGTCAATAACTCTGGGCAGGGTGGAATGAGGCCTCCATCATAAGTGGGCGTCTCTGTGTCCATAACCATGAAAGCATTCTCTTCTGACTAACATCATTCCGGAATGTGGAAAGAAGGGGCCTTGCGTCATTCAGTGGGAAAATTCTGCTCAGTGTTTGTGTTGTCATATTATGTTGGCAGGGTGTGTACATATATTCATTTGTTTTTGTGTCTGTGTTTTCTCCCTGGTTGTTTGTGCCCTCGCAGGATGTCTTTGCCTACAAGGAGGTGGGCGTGCCGGTGTGTAGGATCTTTACTGTCAATCCCAAGGGGGAACTGATCCAGGAGCAGACCAAAGGCAACAAGTCCTCGTAAGTCGCCTTCTGACTGAGTGGTGCTCCTTTGGTGTGAGAAGACAAAATGGCTCATCTTCCTCTCCTTCTTCTTCCATCTCAGGTACAGCAGGCTGAGTGAGCTGGTGGAGCATGTTTTTCCCCTGCTGAGCAAAGAGCAGAGCTCGGCCTTCGAGTTCCCAGAGTACAGCTCCTTCTGTTTCTGGAGATCGCCGCTCCCCGAAATCGACCCTGACGACTTGGAGTCGTAAAGGCCTGCGAGCGGCGCAACTACCACCACACCCAGTGTCTGCCGCTCCTCAGCCAGGAACCACATCCATTCCATAACTGAAGCCGACAGGAGATGCGACGTAGTGTAACAGAATTCCAAAGTAAAGGGGGGGGGGGTTGTGGGTTGTGGGGATTTGGTAGGGGTGGGTAAGGGGTAGAGGAGAGGGGAGGGGGATGCTGCATGTTCACTCATCTAACATTACATTTGAAGTGGACCTTTGAGAGATGTGATCTAGACTCAAAACCAGCATTCATCCACTCACTCACACACGTACTCACTCACGCACTCGTTCCTCCACCCCAGAAGGTATAAGACACACTTCAGCAGTAAGAGCACTTCACGTGGGCACGTGTGAATGATGAGGGGCCCCTCCATCTGTGGTGGTGTTCCTTTGCTCTGGGGTGATCCCTGGCAGCTGGCTGGTGCCATCTCTGGCTCATTGCTCCTTAACCGAAGCTTTCAACTTCAACCTGTGTGATGTGACTCTGTCTCTCAGCTGCTAAAGAACCAGACTGGTGCAGTTCTCTCAGGCATTGCCTGCCCCTGCAGTGAAGCTAGCTATCTAACTTGAGTGTTTCCTTTGAGAGATGGTCCATGTGGCTACTGGTTGTTGTAGAGCAATGACTGCATTATTGAAGAGTAATGTAATTCTCTTTCTTTTTTTTAATTAACATTGTGTGAATCTGTTCTTACCTGTGTATAGTGCAGATGAATAGCAAGTGAAAACTAACGTAATTGTGTTTTCTGATGAATATCAATAAGTTCTAAAAACACATATTTTTGAAGGTAAAAAATGCGTAAATGTCTTAATTATTGTTTCTATTTAATTTATTTGTTTTATAAACAGTATCCACTGCCTTCGTGTAGTAGTGTGGAGGGAGGTCCCGATCTAATGCAATGTGCAAGGATAGCATAGAGTAAGTATGAAAGGGTCCCAGGTCTGTGTGCTGCAGTGGTTGGTGGGGCTGGGATGCACCTATTGGCAGTGCAGTCCCTCACGCCCTTGTTCATGCAACAGAGAGCCTCCACGTCTTAACTGAATGCACCCAACCCATCAGAGGGAGAGAGAGAGACTGAAGCAGGCCCTGTGGCCATCCCTGTGGCCTTCGTAATGCCTTACTGAACGCACTTTGAGCAAGGGTGCCAGGCCAGAAATACAGATCATTCTTCTCTTTTTGCACTTTGAACATTATGAAGATGTATGTTGTGCAGAGTGAACAAGCGGGAGGGAAGCAGGTAGTTTATGCACTTCACTGCCACCTCCCTTGGCTGCTGGGTCCAGCCAATGCAGTGGATGACTGTATGATTCCCTAGCCTAGTGTTACTAATACAGACTGGTCCCTCCCTATCCCATTTAGGCTTTTAACTTTGCAGCTGGAACAACAAGTGTGCTGAGATAGGATGTTGGGGGATTTACATGACTGGTTCAGGTGTTAAGGCTACCTAAACAAGAAAGATTCCCTTCAAGAAACCATATATCTACCATACCTAGTGTTCTAGGTGTGTGGGTGTGTGTCTCCAAATGGTCACAGCGGCTCTCCATCCCCCAGGCATGGGTGTAGTGCCAGGAGGAAGCTGTGGACATGAAGAGGAGGGGGAGGAGGGGGATCGGTGAGATCAGGAGAGGCCCGTCACGGAGTGCTTTGGTCTTCCACCAGGGGGACGTTTTGGCACATCGGTTTATGTGTGTTTCAAGTGTCACTGGCACCAGTGCATGATAATATGAAGGACTAAACAAGATTGTCTTGTGAAGCAAGCTGTGTCCAAAGGGACATGATTGTGTAAGCTCTCGTATGAGTCTTTGTGTCGGCCTGATCACATTTTGTAGGAATCTGTGCTACGCATAAGTTATTCGGAAACATCACAAAAAATATATATATATATTCTGAAAGCACAATATAGTTTAAATATATTTATTGTTTGTGTGTGAAATGGCTATCCTTATTTTATGGGTAATGTAGCCTCTTATGGTTCACTTGATTTATGTGTGTGTGCTCTCTGTCATTGCTGTATGAAGTTCTTTCCTGTGTTTGCTGTGTATAAACAAAAACCATCCCATTCTTTCTATGAAAGTAATACCTCTGTGTGGGAAGATCACACTCAACTGGTATGAATCTGAGATAAGTGGCTTTTTTTTAGCTTCTGAAAATGCCATTTTTTTCCATCTGTCATAAATGCTGAACATAAATTGGTGGTTTTTCCCCTTGTTTGGTTTTGTCTTGATGCCTTTTGTGTACATTTCTTTACATTTTGTTTTATGTTTGGAGGGTCTTTGTCTTCCTGTATGATGTAAAAGCTTGCAAATGACCACAATGAAGACCTTTAAGTATAGGCTATATTTGATGTATAGAGTATATTGACAAATACTGAGTTTGAAAGTTTACAGAACAACTATTAAAGATGTATTCCAGCAACATGTATTGGTTCCAGTCTTGTTTTAAAAAGATTTTCTTGTAGTCAGAACAGTTTCTTTTGCTGATAGGGTAATACATGCAGCTCACTGAATCAGAATGAGTGATAAGATTGATCGGTATTTAAATATAGACAGGAGCCCTTTCAGTGTCTTTTCGAAAGAACCATTTTATTGTCATTTTAATGAAGTTTCATTGTACCAAATGTCAACAGAACATCTCTGGGGCCACTTGTTTGTGTGTGTGTGCATCACGCCACTGGGATGAGGCGGTTATTGACACCATCTTCTCCCACCTGTTTACCTGGCAGATGAAGCTGTAGGGCTATTATATTCATATGACTTCACACCGCAGTAGGCAAGATCCAAATGAATATGACGCTCTATTCCAAGAAGTGGCCATTTGTGGCGGCCTGATGCTCTGTGTGTGTATGAGAATAATGGGTCTGATGTTCCCCGGGGAAGAGTTGGGGAAACGCTGTCCACACCCTTTTCCTGGAATGATCACTAAGGAGCTGCTGGCTGCAATTGTGTTTTCTGTAATGGGTTGCGGTTTAGTTTTCACCGATCCATAGCCTGCTTGTGCAAGAGATGGTGAGTGATTGACAAGGAAATTACTTGGGTCTGATGTCCTTTTTACAATCTGCTTTTGCCACACTTTAAAACTCTAGTTGCAGAGATTTGAGATTTCCTGTGACCATAAACTAAACGGTTAATGAGGTCAGAATAACTCATATAGTAAATTTTACAGTCCAAGAAAATATCCAAATATAGGTTCATTTAAGCAGGTAAAATATAATCCCACTTTTTACATTGTAAAAAATAGGGAGGTAAGTGTGATCTCTTAAAATACAAACATGAACAACAAAGTACTAAACAATAATGGCCAAAGTTTATGTGAAAGCAAACTAATCAAAGTGTCATCACATTATTCAATTTAAGAGGCTGGCTGTGGTCCGCTTTTTGTGAGGCCAAGCTTGCTTTATTGCATTCTTCCCAGTCTGATAATGGGCTTCAGTGTGATTGGCGACTTGGATTGAGTGGCTTTGGCCTGAAGAGTGGGCCTTGGAAGGGGGTTTGGCGGCTCTTTGAGGGCTATCTGCTGGCCTTAGGTGAGTAGAGGAAAATAGCGCTGAAGGTTGAGAGGATCTCCCTGGACTCGGAGGCGGCCAGCTTCCCAGCCGTTCGTACCACACCCACTCGGTCGCCTTTTCGCAGTGGAAGCACGATGCTGAAGGACGCCGAGCCACCGCACAAGCATTTGTCCTTATCTGTACCAGTCCAGGTGCGGTCGGCCTGTCCGTAGCCCGCCGTGTCCAGCTTCTGCACACTGCGATTGGACACGGACAGCACCGCCTCAACCCGCTCTCCGCGCTGGGCCGTCAGAACCGCAGTGACTAGGTAACGGCCATCCATGGGTACTGTGAAGATCCCTGTGGTGCCAAGGGCAGAGAGATTTCTAATAAGAAACAGGTGGTGAGACTATTCGATAGAAACATTTCAGCTGTTGACGCTGAATCACAGGTGTGCGAATGCCCTCCCTTCCCCACATGCACACACACACACACACACACACACACAAACAGGTCGTTTCTACCCCTTCGCTATCCTCTCTGAGCTCATTTTAATGGACTGAGTCCAACATGCTTTTCTCATTATGCCAAACATGGCAGAACTCCACAGCCTTAGGCTAAGTAGTAAAAGAGGCTATGGTTTACTACTTCTCAGTAAATAGTAGTCTCTGAATATCTTACAGCATCTGGTCCACAGCAATCAAGCAGCACATCTATCACTACTCCACTAATATATGTAAATCTTTCTTGAAGTGCTCTGTCCCATAGAAAGA
This sequence comes from Tenualosa ilisha, assembly GCA_015244755.2. Taxonomy (NCBI): domain Eukaryota; kingdom Metazoa; phylum Chordata; class Actinopteri; order Clupeiformes; family Clupeidae; genus Tenualosa; species Tenualosa ilisha. The sequence continues at coordinate 1,594,127 of PYXC01000541.1, forward strand.
GAGAACGAAAGATTCTCTTTCGCCACGCAGAACGCTGGTGTTCAGAGCACATTTACCTGTTTCTGGGTTGTAGTGTCCTCCATCATTGACCAGCACCCTGTTGAAGCGCACAACACTGAAGTCCCCTGAGAAGGGCTGGTTGGTGAGTCCAGCGGAGAAGGACAGGGGATCCTCTGGAGCGTGGCTCTGGGCTGCAGCTGAGAGGCCATCAGAGGACAGGGGATGTCAAGAGCACAATTCCTCACTATCGTCTCTTAATAGGCTCACTGACACTGTTTGTAGAATGGGGACAGGCTTACCTGGCGTTACAAGTGGAATGCGCGTGTCACTCTTATATGGCATCTGAGAAACTGCAAAAAAGAGAAAAGAATCAGATAAAGCTCAGCATGATCCAGTGGTCTATTAGTTATGAGATGGTCATTACACAAAATTAGATTGGGAATGTTGAATTAGATTGGGAATGTTGTGTTAAAGGTATGACATCCGTGTGCCACAGTGAAATTTACCTGCAAAGGGATTCATCTTGAAGGCTACAGGACTCACTGGAGGATAACCTGTGATTGTACGAAGTGACACATCAGTCCATCCTCTGGTCGATACTACTTCACACACAGCTCAATTACCTAGTCATTCTTTATTACAAAATACAGTGCTATGGCATTTAAATGTCTAATGATGCTATTACAGCAACAGTCTGAACTACATTCACGACTTTTGACATCAATGCATCTATGCCATGAATTGTCATTTTTTTCAGTAGAGTATTAAGTGCTATTATGGTGCTATTATATATCATCTGACTTGATAAGGGAAAGTAAAAAAAAAAAACCAACTAGGGTCATCCTCATCCTACAGGACATACAGAATATAAATCCTTTAAGGAGGCTTCTAGCCTGGCCATGCCTTCCCACACACATCCGCTCGATTATCATCTCCCTACAGTGCTAGTCTGGATTTGATCTCATTAAGATTGTTGTCTAAGGAGGCATTTTAACCTGTCCAATCAGTGAACAGAGGAAGAGGTTGTGAATCCAGAGCTAGTATGCTATCAGTCGAGGTAGGCTATCACTCAAGGGCTGATCCAATCTTTTTAAACTTAAACACCTCCACCAAGCAATCGAATCTCACCACCGAATGTCCAGACCCTCTGTACAAAACAAAGTGGAGAATGAGGGGCTGGTTTTATTACCAGGCTAGGAGTCTTCAGAAAGGAGATGATAATTCCCCCTTATGTTAATGTAAATGTTTGTGTTTATGGGTATTTGACAGACCCATGTGCATTTACTTACCTGGGGCACCGGCGAACCCTGTGACAGGCTTCTGTGAGGCTTTGGACTCCTCATCTCGCCGGACGGTCACCCTGCGCTGGTACCCAGGGGGGCCTGCCTCACCCGTCTCCACCACTGGCCGGCGGGGCATCTGGGGCTGGCTGGGGAGGAAGGGGTTTGAGGGTTGCCGTGGGAGCAGCCCTGGCTGCTGGGGGTGTCGAGGTTGGCCTGGCTGCTGCTGGGTGATGACGGGTTGCTGGGCTACGGTGGGCTGCCGGGGCTGAACAGGCACACGCTGGGGGATGATGTGGATCTGGTTGATGTGGGCTGACGCGGGGGCTGACGGATGGGGATCTGTATGGATGGACTTGCAGGTCTCTGTGGGTTCAGGGGCACTGTCGGCAGGGAGAGAGAGGCAAAGTGATGAACAGCTGATCCAAACATGGCAGGGGGATTTGGCAGCCTGTCTGGGAAAGCAAACTGCCAACAGTGGTACTGGAGGGTTTTTTTTACTGCCCTTTTTTTTACTTCACTTTTTTACGTCACTTAAATAAATTGCAAGTCTTCAGAGATGAACCAATCTATTTTTACACATGCACTCTGTAAAACCGACCAACCAGATTGGGAGTGTTTGTGTCCATTAGCTCTACCACCCACCCATAAAACTCTGTCTTTCTCTTCACAGATCCATGCCTTTTTCTAGGCAGTGAAAATCATATACAGTATTTTATTGTCCTTCCAAACAAACCTTAGATACTTCTAGACTATGCTTTCATCTGCTGCCATTATATTGCTTGTGGGAAAACAGCTTTTGAAGCCGAGGTTTAAAAGTCACTTTAACAGTCATCCCTGTGTTCTGCTCAGGCATCGTCATATGTTGGGTGGATCTGTGTGTGGCCTCTGTTCAGAGACTGCTGAGGGAAATGAAGTCTAAGGAGACTGAGTCTGACCCTGAGCGGCTCCAAAGAGCCTGTGACTCAAGCAGACGTAAGTCCCAAAACACTCGCACGTCATCCCCGCCGATGCTTTTTTTCCCCCTCTTCCTTTCCCGCAGTTAAGAACTGAAAGACCAAACCAACGAACATCTCCCTGTTTAGCAGCATGATCACTCACAGTTAGTTGTAGAAGAGACTTTTTATGCCCTCTCCTATTTTACCAGGAAGTCTCATTTGACTTATGGCAGTTATAAATAAATAAATAAATAAATAAATAAAAAAAACACAGCCTTTGCCCAGGAGACATGTCTGGGTATCATTACCGCACAATTTGCATCAGTGCTGACACAAGACTCACACCTTAACCCCTGCCCACATGGCTTCAGGATCAGATGATCATGAATCACAGCATGGGCCATAGTCCTGAGCCTCTCCAGACACCCAATCAATCAGTGCATATCAGATGAGTTGTGCACATCAACAACTGCATCTCTAAGGATGTCATAGGCCGTACACACTGGTGTATCAAATTAAACGCAAACAAAGGGCCCGCTGACGTCTCTAGATCTCTCCTTGGAGGAGTGTGTGTGTGTGAGAGAGAGAGGGGAGGGGGCATTGGCGACAACTGGTGCCTGCCTGAGTTTCCCACGAGTCCTTGTCCCATCTTGCTTTTCTTTCCCCCTCAGTTTTTGGCAGGGATTGGCCAACCGCAGCGACCCAGACTGGTGTATCAGAGCCCAAACGCACACAGATGTGCCGTCTCCCCATGACTGCGTCACACACGTGCCTCTGTTACTGCACCCTTCCCCCAGCCCCGCCCATAGCACAGGGTAGCATCCTCAAGGGGAGACATCCCAGGCGTCACCACCACCGGCGTAGAGGAGCAGGAGGCGGAGAGACACAAACCGCTAACAAGGGACACAGTGGGGAGGGGTAGATGATAGTGCGCACTCGACAGAAAACATGTTGCGGAACTCCCCTGTGGGAGCAATCGTTAACAACTCAGCACCTCCTGAAGGATATAAACTTGAAGGTAATATCATTAAAAGATAAATGCGTGTATATTATTATTATTATTATTATTATTTATATATGGGAAATCTGGAAAAATGGCCTCCGGAAACAACTATTTCCATACTCTGATCACAACTGACAAGGTACGTTCTTCAAGAATTAATATGCTAGACATGTGCATACAGGAGCCTTACATGAGCCTGCATGCAGTGCACCAATGTATGTTAATGGCACAAAAACACAAACACATATGCATCCTCCTTCTCTGCTGATTAATTACAGCTATCTTGCTCCTCACTGTAATTGCCAGACTCTTGAGTGAATAGCCTTGTACTGGGTCTTACACACTCTGAGGACTTCCAGATGCGTTCTTGAGCCTTGAGTTGAAACCCTGGGCCAAAGCCCAAGAGGGGGATCACATCCAAACTCTCCACTTCGGAAAGCTGTTGAACTCCTCACAAAGGTGGAGTCCCAAGTCCTCGATTAGGATCCAGCTAACGTGCCCTAGGGGCTGCCTCGGTTCAAATATGCACATCGCCACGGAGACAGAGCGAGATCCCAGTCAGAGGGGATAAGGAAGGAGAGAAGGGTAAGATAGAGAAAGAGGGAGAGCATGGGAGAGAGGAAGTGAGGAGATAAGGGGTGTAAAGCGAGGAAGTGGGGATAAAATATCCCACGCAAAATTCCATTCAGAGGAAACTCGGATCGGTAAGGCCAAATGGCTTTTCGTCAGAAAGGTCAGCCTGCCATTGTTATGCGGGGCAAATCAATCTATAGAACCTGGAAAAGGTTAGTGGTGTCCTACTCCCCAGGGGAGAGTGTCAGCCTAATATGTGCTATGAAAACAGCAGCTTAAAAAGACTATCTGATGGGGGATCCATGAGTCTTCATAGCGTTTAGCTGTGTATAGACAGAGAGCGCAGTCACAGTTGGTCGTAATACCCTGCTGAAAAGTGCCCGAGTGTACTGTAGAATGACGGGTGGAGAGCTAACAACTAAATAATTCAAGGCATTAAAATGGACTGCCATTAGCTAGAATGATGAGAATGTTAAATGCAGCTCCTCTGAAAGGCTTTGTCACTAGAGAGACAGAGAACTGTATTGCTTTCCGGGTTGTGAAATTCATCTGGACCACACTCTTGAGCCAGAATGAGTGAGCAAGAGCAGAACTATTTAGGGTTTGGACTCTTGTCTGTTGCACTGTTGCAACACCCCTATCTGTTTCAAGATCCCAAGGCCCTCATTTAACAACAAAGATAAACTCGGTTCGGACACGGACTGAAAAGTCGTGGCATTATTCTCACCACACCCTTGGCCAGAATAATGATAAATTGTTTACTGCTGTCTGTATATACAGCTTTCAGCTAATGGCTACACTTGTCAAGCTCAAGAAGTGATCTTTACAAATGATAGTCCTCTTAGTTATATGATACAGTAAGAAAGTAACAGACAGCATACTTATTAAATGAAAAATATGCTTTGACAAACAGATGTCAATGGCAGAAAAACACAACAGCAGTTTTATGATCATCATGGAGTTAAGGGTTTTAAAGTGAGTTTTTGAGTTTTGGATTGTAAAAAATGTTACTAGCCCCGTTTCTGTGTCCAGACGAAGCAGTGGTCCTGTGTGCAATAAAACTGCGCTGGTGAATTTCAACAGACGAGAGGCCTGGGCCCCCCTCCGCCCTAGGCTGCATGACATCACCACAAGGAGGGGAGGCTGCGAGGAAATCTGCGAGTGTTTGTGACATCACAGATTACAGTCACAGGTCGAACATCTGCTGATGGGTGTGGGGCCCATGTCTTACTCACACAGCTCCCAGCCCAGCCCAGCACAGTGCTCCACCTCCCAAAGGCTTCAGCAGTGAACCAGGGGGGTGTAAGGATAATGAGGACCAGACCTGAGTGAACGGGTCGGCAAAACACCCCCCCACTCTCACACACATCCCCATCTTTGGGGCCCATGTTATGAATACCGAGGCAAAGTAGGGCATGACGACCTCAAAGGCCTACACAAGTCATACACACCCTCCAAAGGCCTGCGAGAGGTGACGGGAGAATTGAATCTTTTCATTCATGACAGGCAGCGAAAAAGGTCAGTGTCAGTGGAATGGATGGCTTTCCATCAATGGTGAATATTTTTCTCAAGCTCTCTCTGTCTTTCTTACGTGCCTAGGTACACTAATGCACCACAGACACGAAGACGAAAGCCTAAGTGGGCAACAAGGCGGTCCTCTAAACAGCCTTGCAGAAAAGAAAACACACACACACAAACACACACACAATTTGAGTAAGTTCTAAGGATATTCCTCTTACAGCCCCTATCCCCTTCATTGGCTTACAGGTGTACATATGCATGGATCTGACAAATGAGCCTATAGCCAACCAAGACTTCAAACAGAGTTGACCTCCAGGCCTCTGGCCTCTAGAAATCCCCCTGCCGTAGCAAAATGGTTATTGGTAAACATGACCTTATCTATCATTGTCTCTCATAGCACGTATGCCGCAGTGAGCTGCTTTCATTTTACTGCTGTTGCTGAGCTGACCAACATAACTGCATAACAACTGCAACATAACACCAGAATAGTTTCTATGTTGTCATCCACTCAAATGCATACAAAAATCAATACAGAATGGTTTTGGATGACTAATCCACAATAATGGTAAATATTTTAAACTGATATTAATTTAGCATATTTGGCTGTAGGAAAAACAAAATACATAAAAGGAGTGAGTGGTAAAAAAAAAAACCCCAACCAGTCAGGAGATCACACATCACAACACATTAAAACAAAACAAAGTCTCTGTAGTCTATTCTAAATCTGTTTACAGTCTATGAAAAGCAAGTTGGTGAATGGCACCAAATATAGCTCTGAGGTTGACAGATGAGAATGAAGTCAGAGTTAACTACCTAGTCAACTTATACAGGCCTGAGCTGTGACTTCTAATTTAACTCTGTAAGCAGAGGTTGGCTAGAATGTCATCTTTGGGTGGACATTAGGCTCGAAAACAGAGATGCCATAATTTCTTTCAAAGTAGCATTGCTGAACATATGTTGTGTGGACAACACATTGCTAATGTATAGGCTAATAGCCTGTACAAGGCAAAAATATAGGCTTCTCAAGCACTTGTAGACCGACCAATGCAAGGGTATTGGAAACATCTGAAATGTGTATTTCCTGCATTCTGCTGTATTTTCACAGGTTGTTAGGTATTAATTAATGCAATGTCTTAATCCTAATGCCTCCCCCCCAACACACACACACATCATCTCAAACTTAAAGACTTAACTGGCATGACTTGGCTTCATGATTGATTCATGCCAATTAAATCTTTGAGGTCTCAGGGCTTAGAAGGGACGCTGGAATTTATCAGTTTCATGTAGGCCATCTGATTTTTTAGAGGTTTTAATTGGCGTGGGCTAATTTCTCATTTTTGTGAGCTAGCTAACATTTAGGCTAACCATCACTTAAGGACTCCACTTACTAAAAGACATTTGGTTTTGTTATTTTCTTCATTGCTGAACTTTGTAAATGCATCAGATAGCTAACAAAGGGGCAAGTAGTCAGTATGTCTCAGTTGTTATATTGCTACAAGAGATTTTTTGCTACATTGTGTCACATACTTTTAAGCTACAGACAGATTATTTCCTACCTATTATAGAACAAATGGTTTGCTAGCATCACTTAAAAGGATACACTTGTCTGGTATGTGGTAGATTTCTTTGCATTGTGATGTTAATTAGCTTAAAGATGCAATAACATTTTTAACTTCAGGCTGAGATTGCTAAAGAATGCAGCTGCCTTATGAGCTACATAAATCAACTCATCTTAGCAAGAAAGAAAAATACAGGGCACAATGAAATAAGATAGTATTAATAATAATTCAAAAGAGGATTCACGTATACCTGCATGATATTTGTAAACCAGCTTATCCAAATATTCAATAGTTTTATCTGTGGCAAATTTTAAGTTGATAGGGTTGAAGAGCTAGAGAATGGTAGCCTATATTTTGTAAAAGACAAATATTTAATTTTACTGATAGAAGATAAAAGTTTTTTTTCAACCTTAGTTTTCATTGTATGGGTCATAGGGCATATATGTAGATAAGGGAGCAGCCCCTGTCACATCCATATATGGTACAATACTAACCTTTGTCTTTAGCTGAGGCACCTGTGAGAATGTGCTTGGCTAGGCTTGAAAGCTGGGTTTGCACGTTGTGCAGGGAACTCTGAAGGTTTCTGATGTCCAGCGTGTGTGCTTTTACAGTGCTGTTCAGCTGCCGGATGGGATCTGAGAGGCCAAGCGTAGGCTTCTCCCTCACACCTGGAACACTACGGGATGCACCATCGTTGTTTCCGCAGATCTCCTCCAGCTTGGACATCCTGCCATTCAGGTCAACTACTGCTTGGTTCAAGCGGCCCATGCTGTCATTACAGTGACTAACCTCTGTTGTCACGTGTGCTTGTAGTCTCACTAAACTGCTCTTCAGTTCTTCTATTTCGTGTTTGTGCACTTGGTTTGAGGGATCAAGGTGGGCCATTGGACCCGGTGCTGGACTGAGCCCTTCTTTTGCTTGTCCTTGACTACAACAGGTGGCATTCAGACTTTGGTAGTCCTGTTTGAATTTATTCATCGAGTCTTTCAACTGTGCAAAAGAACTTGAAAGATTATCAACACTGTCTGAGGACGAATTGACCTTGTTTTTGAGAACCTGTGTATCCTTACTGAGGACATGATTCTGCACTGACAACCTTTCCACGGCCCCTTCAAGTTGTTTGATCTTGTCAGTATTTTGCGCAACATCAGAGCCTAGAACCTCCAGCTCATTCTTGCAGCGCCTCACATCCCTCAGTATTCCATCCAATCCTCCCAAGCCAGGCTTGCAATCTTTAGTCTGGCATATTTCTCCCACTGCGTTAATCTTATCGTCCAAAGTCTGGATGAGGAACTTGTTTGAGTTGATCTCGTTTTGAAGAGTGTCCACTGAGTCACTGAACACCCCAGGGAAGGAGTTGTTGCTCATCTCTACCAGCATCGTGGTGAACTGGTCCTCCATGCCATTCAGCCTGTCCTCCATGAGCTGACGGAGGGCAGTCACCTCGTCGGCAATGGTCTTGGTCAGCTTCTCCTCGACAAACAAGCTGTGCAGCTCAGCGTTCCTCTCAGTCACGTTCATGCGGTCCTCCAGCTCCTCAATGCGTGGGCCAAAGACGTCCTCCAGCTGGAGCATGGACAGGTGCTCCAGCTCGTTGTCCATGCGGGCATTGAGCATGCGATGTGCGTCAGCCACGCGCTGTATTTCGCGACGCAGGTCGTTTTGGTCATCGTCCTGCCGCAGCAGCAAAGATGAATCTCTATTGAAGGGGATGGGTCCATCAGCCACGCTGATGTCCAAGCGCAGTGTGCTGATCTCCTTCTTCAGGTCATCATGCTTGGCATCCACCAGCTCTGTTAGGGTAGAGTAGATATTCTGGTGTTCTTCCTGACACGAGCTTTCCACGGAGGTCATTCTTTCGTTGCACGTATTTTTAAATCCAGTAATTTTATCTTCAATATTGTCGGTGAGCTCCTTCTTCAACTTGTCAAATTTTTTGTCAATGTACGATTGCAGCACATCCAGATCTGGTGAAACCCCGCCAATGGGAGGTCCCTGGGCAGTGTCCATGAGCATTCGGATCTGATCACCCTGCCCAGACACAGTTCCACGTAGCTCCTCCAGAGCCTCATCTTTATTCTTCAGTGCATCCGTCACGCCAGCCAGTCTCGCCATCACCTCCTCCATGCCTCGCTGCTCGTCGACGTGACCTCTTACTGCCAGGTGGCCGTCCAGGAGGAGACCTGGACTCTCCTCTGTGCCCCCGGACCTGGCGCTGTCTGGAGGCCGCATGTTGTTGAGGAGCGTGGCGAGCATCTTGCTGGTATCCTCCTGTAAGTTAGTACGCAGGTTCTCGCTCATGCCGGCCATGGCTGCCTGCAGGTCCTGCACTGCCTGAGACAGCTTCTGAACCTCTCCTTCCAGCAGCCGAGCCTTGTCCACACCAGTGCGTCGTACGTCATGGTAGGGTATGTCTTTGAGTTCTGGTCCTGTGGTGGGATATGGACAGAGAAACATGGATAAGAGGCCATTTTTGCAAAATGAAAAAATATTTCAACTTCCCCATTTACGGTTGGCGACAGACAATACTCAAAACAGTCAACAATGCAAACAATTATCAGACCTCGACCATTGCTGATTGTGCAGCCAGCCAATTATTGTTTGCCTACTTTGAGGATATATGCTGACATCAGGTCGAGCTTGGTGGTCATTTTGGGGCTCCAGAATAGTTTGTCTGTTAGGAGGACTTCTGTTGGGGGAACCTCTAAGCTCTCTGCAGTCTGGGCCCTGGAAACCTGGACAGCATCTCCACGCAAGCTCAGTGACTGTCTTATATGCAATCCTGTACGTGGGTCGGAATCGGGTGTGGTACCTATGAGGAAAGAGTAAGAATTAGGGGGGCAAGAGAAAGCAAACAAATTCAGGTTATGAATGTAATATATCTGTATCCTCTGTAGCATTAGTATGTCCACTTTAATGGTGAGACATGTATGCAATGCATAAATATCAAGAGTCCTATAGTTTCTGGCTGCATGCATCCCTGCTGGTCTGCTTGCTTCTTTATCTGCCAAACAGACTAGTTAGTGAATTGCATTATCACATGCTATTGGGGCCTGCGTAATTTAATTGGTGAACAGTGGTTCGCTGTTTAAACCCTTGTGCATTGTGCTCACCACGGTTTGCATGGAAGCATGGATTTAGCTGATTACTGCTGTAAATGAGTTAACTTTATGATGTCAACCTCTTGAGGGCCATCCGTTTAACTTTAGTAACGTACAACATGGGCTCAATGTTTCCTCCTTCTAAGTCCATCTCCAGCAAATGCTCACTAATAATACAGGGGCCAATGTTTTTTTTTTTTTCTCTCTGGTGACAATCAGAACAACTGAATTGAGTTTTTTACACATAAATAGCCACAGTCTGCAGTTACAAAATGTAAATGAAATTACAGCCAAAGGCAGTTGGCAGTTGTTCTGTCATGCTCGAACCAACCGACGACCAAACTAAACACTTCGCTCCTCCCCCCAGTGCTCCACGAGAAACTGTAATTGTACTTTCTGTGTTCCTAGTTCATAGAACCAGGGCTGAGTCTTTCCAGTGTGCTCAGAGAATGAGGAGTTAACAGATTGTGAGATTGTGGGATGGTGAGATATTTGCTGGATGTTACAAATCGTTTATTTAGCATCACACACCTCAGCTTTGATGCCAGTATCACTGGTTCTATTAAGTACAGAGATTGTCCATTTGTTGACAATTAAAGTGTGTGTGTATCAACACACAACTGTGATATGTTGCAGTAGCAAATCTGAGAACACACATTCCTGCTCAGTGGCGGTCATGCCAACCCATTCTCAGGTCATTTTCATAGTGGCAGATTTCATCTGTCACATCTGTGACAAAGATTCAATTTAAAAACAGCTATCAGCTGGTTGTGCTTAATACCTACCAAATATGTTCAAACATTTGTGCATTGCCATATTTTGAAGAAACACAACTACACAAGATGATAGATGACTCAAAAAAAAAACTATTTTCCATTAATGCAAGTTATGCCAAAATTTTTACTGTGGAATGGAAGGTTTTTCCATATGCCTTGCCTTTTAAAATTATAGCACTGAGATCACACTCTGCAATATGAAGACAGTGTTTATGAACAAAGAAAAGGAATCTTAAGATGAACCTCCATAGTCCATCTAAAAGTGGTTCACCATAGATACCTCTTGGAGATGGATTTTACTCATGAAAAGATGGCAAACTGAAACCAACTACAAAAAATGTCAGGAAAAGTGAAAGGAAAATTTTGCTGCTACTCAAGCCACGGGACCAGTGTCATAGCACAAAACTCTGGGCCCTACATATAAGTGGTCTCTGTGAACCCCCTTCCTTTCTCAAACAAACCAAATTCGACCAGGCACTTTATTCTATGCTTTTCAAGGCCCCTGGTAAATAAAATCAACTTCCCCCTACCACATGATGCCCCTGCCTGGGACAGTCAAATTTGAAGCAGTATTAATATTTTTTAATCTTTAGAGCACAAATAATGTATAGCACATGACTACAGTTGACTCAGACCCTCCCAACACACATACACACACACACACACACACACACACACACACACACACTTCATTATCTAAATCACAAAGATTATCCCAAAGATTATTCCACAGCAATTTCTGCAGTATTCTGTAGCCCTCGTGAGTGCCACCTTGGCTCTAGACCTAATAAATCAATAGAAGACTATCATTCCACTACTCAAAAGTTGTTATTCTCTTTCTGAGTCTGATCCTCGCAGCTAGTTTCATTTGCAAGCATTAGTCGTTGCGCTCTCCACCCATCTGTCTCTTGGGGTACTTACATCACTTGTTGCTCACAGTCCGGCTGATGCGGTGGACAGGGCGCCACCCCAGGCTCCTCGAAGCTCCCTAGACCTCCTTGGACTGCACAGGTCACATTCTTTTGCACAATAAAGGCACACCAGTTTCTGTGGAGCGTCGGGAGACAAGGTAAACATTCAAAGGTGAGGAAGAGAGCCTGCCATCTAATCCCATTTGCCTAATGTCAGTCAGTGGCTTCTCATCATAAAACATTCTGTCCGGCGCTTTGAGCAAATGTCACATTCAACATTCTTTATGTTATCAGGACATCCAGTGAAATGACATGAACATCAACGAACGTTGTGTAATTCTTGCACAGAACAACCTGACAAATTATTTATACAAATTAAATGATAAATTACTTTAACGGACTACGTTATCATGGCGCTTCGGCCTCAACCAACGTGTGAAAAGTATCAGTGTCATTCAGCATAACGTTATCACCAAAGGTTTATCTGACTCCCTTGCTTACTATCATTATCATAGAGGACTGAGCCTAATGAAGTAAGAAATTTAAAAGTGGATGTTTTTGTGAACGTATACAAGCAAAAGACTGAAGCGTACAAATAGGACACCCATCACTTACTTATTCCTATGCCGATGAACCGCTCCTGAGTATGGGGCGCCTTGAAATAAACTGGACGGAGACGCATTATTTAAAGTAAACACTGAAATAAAACAAAACATAATCCATTGTATTCCACAGAAAGAGTGCTTTTCCATGTTTAAAAGGGTTGGAAAATGTTTAGAAACTATAATACACTAATCCAGAAGTAGGAGATTCAAGATAGCCTGCTGAGCCCATCAAAACCGCTTGAAACTCCAACTAACTTTAAGGAAGTTTAGTGGCGCACGAAAACTCTTCTGCAGGGGTGCACCCATCACTCCCTCCCACCCCCTTTTCTGAAAAAAACAAAACAATAGGCTGGGTCTTGTAACAACCCGCCGTTCAGGACGATTAAGATCACTTCCCTTGTGGTGAGGCATATCAAAGCTCCCGAAATTGTGCATGTTAAAGTTCATTTGTTCCCATGATGTACAATGAATAAAGGTAACGTGTCGATATAGGGTCCATCTGTTAATTTGTTCAACTTTAATAACCGTTTATTATCCTATACTGTGTGTTTTCGACCTACCGTGTGTGCCTCAGAATAGAGACCTATCGATAGCCTACGTTAAAGAGCCTACACTGATTGATGTACTAGGCATAGACATGATGCGATGTATGACGGCTATGTTATGCAAGACTGACCGGACCATGGTGTCATTCCACACTTTTTTAGGCTATCGGAAAGAGAGCAGCTTGGCCTGTAGCAGATGGATCCTATGAGAGACAAGAGAAACAAATGCGCTAAATGCGCTATTATGCTATTGTTTTTTCTTATGATGAAATCTCCTTAAAATCTCCTTAAAATCGCCTGATGTAATCGCCTTAAAGATGTCCAGGCCATGAATAGTACACCAGCCATTTTCTGTTAAATACCACGCTAAAACATCCATTGGCAATTTATTTGAAGGCCTGTGTCTTGTAATTTACAGTAAGACAATACTGACGGAGACGTGGAGTGCTGAAGTGACGTTACATTTTTTGCGCAAGGACATTCGTTCCTGTGTTAGGTCTAACTGATTTTAGGAATGGCGAATGTCTTACGTAATTAATTAACATCTGCCTCGGAGTCCGCATAACTCTGTTGATGTACACCAGCGCAATTTCTATGCGGTATGGAGCCAATAGAGGGCAGTGGAGCTTCATGAAAATCTAGGCCTGGTGCCAGAGGTGCGCGGCACCTACGATGACGCGGGTATATCACGCACATTGGCTTGAGCAAGGGATTAGTTTGAAGCAGAGCACGGGAACAGAACGCATCTGAAATATCAGTCGCCTCCTTATTGTCAACAGTAGCTTTGTAATCCAGCTGGGTTAAGTCTTTCTTATAGTTTTTTTTCGTTGCCAGCGTGGAAAATGCGCATTTTTAAGATTATTTTAAACTATACTGTGGTATGGAAGATTGCTGAAAAGAATGTTCGGTCAAGCTAGTCAGTGTCAATCTCAGGAGCACGCTCAGGAGTTTGCTATTTTAGTTACTGTAAGCTATGTGTGCCACTCTTCTCTGTGTCTGAGCTGGAAACACTGTGGTTCTTGGTTGCATCTTGGTTGCTTTTAGAGCTTGGTGGTTATACAACGTTGCCTCTATGCAGGGGCACACAATTTGTGCTCAATAAACAAAAGGCTGGGCATTAAGTGAACTAAGCAGTATATAAATCTGACAGAAATGGTTAGCCAACATGTTGTTTCTGCCCTATCCCACTCAAAGTTGTATTCAAATTGTATTGTGTTCACATAGTTACCTTCCTTCAGGGATGTGGAGGAGATTCATTCAACTAGTGATGTGAATTTTGGATTCAAATGGTACTGCAGTCCATAGCCCAGAACCTAGGCCTATGCAGTAGCAGCTTTATGTAGTGAGAAAGTCAGACCCTGGGAGGTAATTGTGGCTGAATTCTGAACCTTTTGAAGGGAGGAGTTGATCAGATCTGAAAGTTGTCTGATGAAAGCATGATTAAGCATGATTGTTGAAACTGAATGCTGACTATTTTTCAAACAATCTGATTTGCTACAAATCAGCAAGAAAAAAGTTTATTTATCTTCATTTAATATACATAGGTAGTTCAATGAGCTTTAAATGGGATAGCATAAAATCATAAAAATAACAGAAGGCATACCAGTAAATGCCAGGAAGCAAAGTATATAAAACATGAAATAGAAAAATCATACAATACACACTGATTCAAAGTAAGTAATAGTCAGATCTTGGTTATTTGACAATGCTAAAGGTGGGAGCATTTTTTATGTCTTTGACCTCTGGATGTTGGTTCCAAAGCTGAACTGCATCACAGCTGAAAACTGCTTCACCTCATTCAGTTCAAACAGTCGTTTTTTTTTTACCAACAAATGTTTCTCCTGTGATCTGAGATCAGCAATGCTTTGAAGTTAATTCTGTCACTTAATGGGAGCCAGTACAGAGACCTCAGAAATGGATAATGTGGTCAGTTCTTTCTGTTCTTGTACCTAGCTGCTGCATTTTGTATTACCTGTAGCGGTTTAATTGTATTTTAGGAAGGTCTGAGAAAAAGCCATAAAATAATTATACTGGCAAAATAAAGGCAAGACTGTGTTCCCATTTTTTGACATAAGAATAAGCTCTTAGCTTGGCATTTTTAGGTGATGAAATAAGTCTGTATTTCCTTCCTTTTTCTTCCTCATTTCCAATATAATTGTTTCAGTTTTGTCTGTGTTCAGCTTTTGTATATCACACAATCATGAATGACATCCGGTCATAAAGAGATTCAAGTAGATTTAGGTGCAGCGCTGTGATAGGGGATCAAGTTGTTCTTGATAATTTGTCTAAGTGGGAGCCTATAGGCTTAATTATAATGACCCATAGATTGATCAACAGGTTAATGACGTTGGTGTCAAGGTACAGTTGCCAGTGGCAACAAAGAAGGCATTGTAAGTATGATTTTAACCAATTGATAACTGTACCAGAGAATCCATCCACAATGTCCAAGTCAATGTAGTAGTTTGTTGTGATCAGATAAAGCAGACCATTATCAAATGCACAGCCGCTCTGTTCTTACTGCCTAATAGGTTTACTATAAATAGTGCATTCTACACATCACAGATAGACACAGATGTTGCACATGCCTATTCTATTTGAATACCCGTTCCAGTATTTTCTGATATGTTGGCAGCTGCCTGTGTTCTGCATGGTGGTTTGAAACTTCCTTATCATTTAATAGAAAAATGATGCAATACTGTATAGAAAGCACTAAGACTATCCTAGGTTCTGTAATCAAAATTATAAATTTCAGTCTGGTGCTAATGTATTAACCAATACCTTCGAGGCTATAGTCGTGCAATCTTGATTGTTGGATGAAGGTAGAGGCTCACCAATCACAAGGTTGAAATTCAGGACTGTAAGTCCATTGACCAGCTAGTCTGTATGAGGCTTCCGGGAAGGATGTTTATATCACACAGACCAACCCTGCGGCCCTCCACTAGATTCACTCCACCTTCTTTCCCAGCTGGACTCAATGGGGCTGCTGCCGTCACTGCCATCAAGGCAAAGACCTGGGACTGTGACCATGGATGACATGCAGGCATACAAACTACAGAAATTACTACCACAGTTAGTGATCATGGGACCCGTCATTACACAGTCATGTCGATTTCATCCATTTAAAGGCATACCAGGGAAATCTGTGATTTTTTTTTCATGAAGTTCCCCCTACAGTCACTGATTTTTATATAACTAATACCAACATCCTAACATCTCACAAATATATTTGTTTGCAAACCAAAGAAGAGCAACCAGCAACTGTAATTTTGGAAGGGTTATGTTAACTGAGAAGAAAATGAACACGATTTTGGTTTCGTTCAGTTTCGGTTTCAGTTTTCATTAGGTCGCCATTGTCATCTTGCAAGTACTGCAAATACACGAAGAAGCAGCACATGCAGCCGAGAGAGCTTTCATTCACCCCATAGTGAGTCATTTAACTATCAAAGGACTATGGAGCTGATAAATTAACCTAAACATATAAAGCATAAAATGTTGCATAGTTCTCCTTTAAATTGAAAGCTTATTACTTGCATTTATACTGATAAAAGGCAAGGACATAAGGTCAATTCAGTTCCAAGTAACATGTGTCTCTGATGTGTTGATGCATGTAGGGATTGTTCCTGTTATTTATGGCTATCATGAATAACAAGTTAAGTCAGTTTGTTTCTGAGAGAAGGCTTTGCATCTACACGTAAAATCTTTGCTTGTTATATTTAGAATGGAGTGAGTATGGTCTCCAAGGGAGATTGTCAGCTGATTATCAGTAGGAAGTAGTGGCATACTCTCTATGCACATAAACAACTGCAGTTTCTATACCAGCAGAGGCCATGAATAGAATATGTTTTAATGTTATTACATTGAATCACATGCAGTTGTTTAAGAGAGCAGAGCTGTTGACCCCAGGTCATTTTCAGACTTGCTTACCATCATTGCTTGAGGTTTTAGGTAAGCTCCATGTAACTGTTAATAAAATGTGGTGTAGAGCCTGCAAGTTTGTTCGCTGCCTCAAAACTTTGGTGACTGTGATGTTCAGTTTGGCAGCTTGTACCCTTAACCTTGACCTTGTATGCCCTCAGATGTGAATTTCCATTTATGATTCTTATCCATGCTCACACACCAAAGTGAGATTTAGAGGTCAGCACTAGAAGAATCCATTCGTTTCACTCGTCTCGTCTATCATTGATGCCGTACTCAAGTGTGTCCCTATCACACAGAGAATGTGCTCTGGTTTTAATGTTTTTTTAGCTTGCTCTTGGCCTTTGTTTTGGACCCACATACTGTATCTGGTCTAGATTTTAGATAGTATACAAAGCTTCTGATGTATCTTCCTTGAGAGTTATGAAATGTGTAGGTATAATAGGTATAATACGTTATTTAACATTTGAAGCTATTTAAAGCACACAAAGTTCGTCTAACTCTCTGCAAACCCTCTTGATCAACTCTTCCCTGGATCTGCATTTGTCCATTGGTCAGCATTTCAGTTCCTTTTGTTAAAAAACATTTTCCTTTTCTTGTTTTGTCATAGCATAGCTGTATTGAAGAATTATCATGGCGGGGGGCTTAATTTCTTAGTTGTACCATACATTTTGTCAGCATTAAATGGTGGGCAGCTCTTACATTTGCCTTTCAAATCATTGCTCACCATTTATTTTCAAGAGGATGTTATTGGTCTTGCATTAAGTGATTAAATGAAGCTCACTTCCGCAGAGAGCATTTGTTCTTTCATTCAATTAGCATAACAGTTCTTCCATCATGCCCTTAAATCTTTCACTGGGTCACCTTGCCACTTAGGTGTATTCAAGCTCTCTGTGGATGAGAATGTGTGTGCCATTTAAAAGTAATTACAGGTCCAACAGTTAATCTTTAAGAAAGAAACAGGGTCCTGGGTGGCCATTAAAGGTGGAAATTGTGGGCAATTAGGCTGAATATCAAGAGAAACTGTGAGCCATTTCTGTTCTGCTCCTGTCCACATGCCACGATTGGACAGGGA
This sequence comes from Tenualosa ilisha, assembly GCA_015244755.2. NCBI lineage: Eukaryota > Metazoa > Chordata > Actinopteri > Clupeiformes > Clupeidae > Tenualosa > Tenualosa ilisha. Next base: position 1,611,929 of record PYXC01000541.1, read on the forward strand.
AAAAAGTGACCACAGCTATCACATGGAGTTTTTCTCAGTAATTGGCTGGATCCGTCGTCGCACCAGACTCACCGTGGCATAAGGCTGCTGTCCTGACACACAGTGAGTCACTCAGAGAAGCTGCTCCTTCGCAGCCGTGATCTCTGTCATCCGGCCAGGCCGCGAGCTCCACAGATTGGCCTGCAAGCTGACCGAGCTCAAATGGCTCTGTGGCAGCAGTCTCTGTGCCTACCACTGTTTTCAATACCCTTTTGTTCCCTCCGGCTCAGTGGCAACTGCCGCTTGTCTTTTGAATTGCAGTTTGTTTGTGTATGCAAACCCTCCTCTTTTCTGCCATAGCTCGCCCTCAGAGTGGCAAGAGTGGGAGATGCACCCGACTAGTTGCCGGCTTTGATGCTGTTTATAGAGAGGTAATGGAAGATGTCTCTTGCAGGAGACCAAAGGCCAGTCTGTGAACCAGGATTTTCTCGACGCAGTGGAGAAAAACACTTGATTTATCTAGTCATATTAATTAAGCCTACACCAAGAGCCAGTGCAGTTTTTGGTTGTAACTGCTGGTGGAGGAGAAGAGCTACAGCATGCAGATAATTAGCACTGTACTCCCAGTGACCCTCATGGTTCCACTTAGCATGTTTGATGTCTTTTGGTTTTTGTTCCAGAACACTTTAAAGTGGCAAAACTAACTAACTCCTCAGTGGGCTCTGGGTACAGTCACCATATCATCACAGGCAGACAAAGTCCAAGACCGAAAACCAAAAACAGGTGCTAAAGCCTATGAAGACTGCATGGGTTTAACTTCACACACACACACACACACACACACACACACACACACACACCATTGTAATTTATTGCTTGTAAAATGTTAATGTGGCCATAAGACTTTCTCATGAATATTATAATAGGGCCATGACAGACTCGTCACCTGAAATGTTAATGAAATGAGATTGCATTGGGGCGGGTAGGTCCCTGTCAACAAGTGAACAAATAGTCCAGATGAGGCACATCGCTGAGACCTGCGGACTATAAAAAGACATACTAAGGGCACAGGCGTCCATTGAGGTCGCCTTCCAGCTGTAGACCAGCTCGAGATAATGAATGGTGGGGACTAAATCGCAGCTGTTTTCTGTCGGATAATGATTCCATTTTATATCGAGTCATTATTTTCACTTCCTGTTGTGTGGCCCTCTCATGACACCAAGCCATGTCACCATTCACACACTTTATTAAGATCTCATCTCTAGCTGTGACTCGGGTGTCAGCTGCTGAATACACACACACGCACACACACACACGCACACGCACACACACACAGCTCCGCTTCATCCTGCACACTGGGCTGGACACTGAGGTTATTTTAGTGTGTAAAGTGTCAGGGGGACTTTATAAATAACTTTACAAAAATATAGGCCTACAGTGACACTCAACAGACAGTCTCAAAACCCCCAAATATCGAGTATGTACAGTCTTCTCTCAGTCATAATGATGAAATTGTTTTTTTATGTGTTTTACTTTGCAACAACAAAACAATCATAGAGCATGAGGCATTTGTTGCATTTTATTAATCTCTGTTGCAGAGCAAAATGCTTTCATGCAAGAGATGTGCAGTTTCTCATGTACTCATGTAGTCACTCACCTACTGCATTGTAATTCTGTAAGAGAATGCAGTTGCATGCTGTTGACCTTGTGTAGGATGCAAAGCATTAGTTTGCCAGCATACAGCTGATTTAAAGGGATGGTCTGTAAGGGGGATAGTCCATAACGTATCGTCTGAGGTTGCCGGGTGCTGCTGGTAAGTATAAGAACAAGGAAATTTGTTCAAAACAAGACAGATCCAATTTGCAAACTGGCAGATAACGCTAACTAAACAGGGCACAGGAAAACGAAACAGAAACAGAGTTAGCGTTGGCTGTCATTTGGTCTGCGTTCCTATCAACAGCATGTGGCAACTTTGAACAACAGGGCTGTGGGTTGGTTGACTCCACACTATTGCTTTAATGGTAAATTTACTCAGATCCTGAGATCCAGATCCAAGACTACACAGAGGGACAACAGTTTGTTAAGATTTTGAAGTGCCCCTTTGCTGATACCAGGAAGAAAACACATCAGCACGCAGCTTGCTTAATCCTGCTCCAGCTGCTTCCCTCAGTGAGCTGCACTGCTCTTCTCTTCTATCTCATCTGCTCTCCATAGTGATGAGCCCCCTGCCCTATACTGGACCCTCAGCTTACTTGCCTAATCTTTGCCTGCACCCACATCTCATTACATTGCATTCAACTCACTCCATTCGCTTGGGACTATTGACTAGACTAGAATTAGAAAAAAAAAAATCTTTTGAATACATCATTGAATGCCACATTTTCTCCTGTCAGAAACAAAACTGTCTCTTTTCATCGCTTCAGAGGAAAATAAAAAAGAATAGCCTTGAGGCCTGAGGTGAGGACTGACTTCTCTCTCTGTCCTTGAATCAGTTATGTGAAGGAATTTTGAAAAGGGCCACGATCCTTCACATTCAGATAAGTCACAAAAGAGTGCTCTCTGGTTTTTAAAAATGGGCACAGAATAAGTGGTTAGCTAAGCTTTCATCAACAGTTTGGAGGATGATAGACAAGTTGACTCAGAACATCAGGAGCCTGTCAGTTCATAATTATCCATCGTTACAGTGACTGCCCTGTGTGCCAAAATACATTTTCATGTCTCCTCCCTCAAGTGGAGACACATTTTACAACTCTTGTCACATCAGATGAATTAGTGTGGATATATGCTCATGAACTTTGATGAAAGGCGCATCATCTGCAGTGATTAACAGAGCTATTGATCTTCAGTTCTCTGTGACTCATGGAGCTTTTGGTGTTGGAGAGGACCAGCTGGGCAAGGTGACGTCATGAGCTCTTACATCATGCATGAGTGTATGGCATCACCCACACACACCCTACCCCCACAGGAAGGTGCCCTGCCCAGTTGAAAGTCTCACGGCCGTACTATACACACACACATCCACACCACACTCTCGCCTCAAAAGTCTTTAAGTCCATAACAACCTCTCTCAGTAACAGTAGTTTTGCCTGATAAGACTACAGCCTAGGGTAAAGGACGTTTTTGGGGGGGTGCAAATGACAAGCAAACCAATATATAGATCGAAAACATAATGGTATATTGCTATCAAATATGCAACCTTTTGGCAGTAATGGTTTAGCAATGACAACAATAAGGATAATAAAAAGTAAGGTTTATGCTCTTGATTGTGTAAAGTATACTGTTTTATTTTTATATTTTGTAGGTTTGAGCTGTTCTGGAAATTTTGGTCGAGAGATGTAGCAGGCTAGCTTGTTAGATAGCTATCTGTCTGAGCCAACTTCCACCATACAATTATTAACTTTGCTCTGTGCTATCTTCCCATTGCATAAACATGACAGGTGGAATAATCTAGACACAGAAATAGACTTCAAACAGAATAATGAATTTGGTGACCACAAAAGCCTGTTGAATATTAAAGTACAGGAAGTCTTGGAATATAATAGAAAAGTAAAAAAAATGCTGTTAATAAATTGTGGTTTATAAATGTAAAAAATAAGGTTTCCGTGTAATGGCTTTAGGTTAGGTTTAAAATAAAATTCTGTGTGACACTGGTCAAAAATTCAGTTATCAGTCTAGCGGCAAGTTTTTTATTTTTTTTCTGAAAGTCTCTTCAGTCAAAGACAGCAGAATGCAATCTCCACCACTTTGTACGGCCACATTAGGCTTGTAACAGTGGAGATGGTGATTAGGAAAGTCAGATCAATAACACATGCTAGAGACCAACTAATGCACCATGGAGACAGACACCAATTTATGCCCTCATGTCTAGGGGCAATTGTGTTACCCACAGACGACTGAAACAGAGACAATAAGCAAAAAGGGCAGTGAAGGAATCGACAGAGGAAGCACACTAGTCAACATAGCCTTTACCTTGATACACAGGCAACAAGTCCACGCTGAAAATTGACGCACAGCTTTTGTCTACAGGGACATACCTGAGTCATACCAGAGTGACATACCTTCGAAATGAGATTTTTGTTATTTGATTAATGCCCCCCAACCCCTCCAATTTAGTTTAGGTGGAAGCTGTATTGTGTGAGGCAATATTTTGTGGAAAAATATTATTTAATCGACTATAGCACAAAAACAGAGAACATAGCAAGACAACAGAAAGGAAAGGAGGGACAGTGAGCTTATTGCAGCTACCTCTGCTTGCCGCCTCTCACCCTCCCCTCCCCCTCCCCTCCCCACACGCCTCGCCCTTCATCCTTATACTGCCGTAATGTTTGAGGAATCAATACGAGGCTGTGAAACAGGTCAAAATGCAATAAGTCTGCAATCTGTCCAGGAAATAACGCTGGCAGGGAGGTAGTGCCACTGTCCCGTGAGACAGCCAGTCTCTTGACTGCGCAGAGACAACAGGGTTAATGCATTATCTACATTACGCAGCCGTCACACATCAGACCCCAGTGTCCAAAATGCCAGCTAACACAAAGAGAGACTATTGTCTGCTGATTCAATTAAGTGATGATTGGGCCAATGAAATGTCCGCTCCCACCCCTCCTCGCCGGACTACCTCAGCCCCGCTTGACTCATTTCCAGTTCGGGACAGCGGAGTTAGAGTCACCATAACGACAGCCGATAATGACCAGTAATTCACACGGGGGCATGGGGGCTGGGGCGTGGATGGTATTAGTGCCACACAACATGGCTACTGATAAGATCTTACAGGTCAGCCAACCAAACTTTGAACTCGCTCAGTCAGTCAGTGGGCTTATAGCAGCTTTTCTCTCCAGCTCTCAGTCTTACACACACACACACACGCACACACACACACACACACACACACACTCACATATATACATATATACACACACACATATTATTTTCAATGCTCACAATACAAAGCATCAACCTTGAATTGAAGTTGCAGACGTTTAAAGAGCCTGAGTTCTTAGTCACTGGTGTTATGTGACTTGCTGTCCTCATCAGCTTCTTTGTCTGATAGCCGTAATGCGACATCAGTGGCTCAGGCACTTCTGTGCAGAGAAAGAAATGCGGGGTTTGTGAGGGGCAGAACACTGTGCAGCGGTGTAACAAAAGCAATCAGGGACTCTGTGTTTGGAGGCAGAGAAGGGCATTGTGGTTGTTATGAGAAGACCAGGGGAGTGAAAGAGAAAAATGTTCCAGCAGAAGATGCAGGTGAAACCATTGAAATGCCTCTACAACCTTGGTCTTCTCCTCAGACACTTCTGATTCCTGAAACTCTACTTGCTCTCTGCCATGACTGCCCACATGTTGATGTGAATGGTGGGGAAGACAGGATGCCGGTTGCAAATCTGGTGCCTTTAAGCTTTTGCTGGTGTGGGAGTTTTGTCTTTGTGGGTTCAATAGGTCTTTTTTGTAACACTGTGATGTGATATTACAGTCATATTAGTGATTGGCCTTTTTATATACATGCCCTCAGGATATAAAAGACATGAAATCTTCAATCAGACATACATTATTATGTCCTGCTTAATGTCGTTTTTTTTCTGAAGATATTATATTAAGTCAGGCCAACTGACATGCATTTTCTCAAAATAATAAACCTGTCAACTCTTCCACCCCCACACAACCCTCACTCTGTAGCTCAAACTGTCTTCTTCAAGCACCCTCCCACCATGTAAGATATGGCCAAGATCTGAACTGACACACATACCAAAAAAATCAAGTGCATGAAAGAGTGACCTTTTGCATACAAATCCATTAGCATCCATTGTTCTGGATAAACTCATGACATCATCCGAAAACAGAGAGGCATGAAATGCCACAGTGCCAAACAGCCCAATAACAGTGGATCATTTCTACCAAACCTGCTCCTCTCTCTGCTTCTGTGGAGAATGAGGTTAATCTATGCAAGGATATTTTTGCCCGCGTTAGCAGGCATAGTGCCTCAAATGGCCTCCTTATGATTGGGATGGCATTTTCATCTGACCTTAGGATGGCACCAGAGTAATGGGGAGGCATCAGGAAGCCATCAAAAAGCCATTGTTAGAGCGCTTCAGATTTCAATCTCATTTTTTTGCATTGATATGCAAAACCAGAGGTTTAAACAGTTTCCCTATATATTTTTTTCTGCTGTAGATTAATGAGTTTTTTGTATGTAATGTTTTTTTGGTTGTCTGCTCAGTCAGCAGAAGTAGTGATGACCTGTATTTCAAATAAGACGGCCCCTCTAAGGACAGTTGTGATATTTAGTCCTTTTCCTGCACAAATTATCAAAAGATCTAACATAATGTTCTGAAGATTTCTTGTGATTATTACCATGGCTGCTGAATTCACAGTGGGAATTTACAAGAAATCCTAAAAACATTCTGTTGCATTTTTTTCTGACCATTCTTCTTAAGTATTGCAAAATGTAGACAAAATTTCAATTTGCAGGAAGCTTTTTGTAAGCTTTTTAAAAGCACCACAAGACGTTGGAGGAACTGAAAAAGGCCTGGCAGTCACAGATATCCCTTACAGTCACAGATATCCAGATATGATGACTTTTGGGGAGGCCGAAGTATAGAGAAATTCAGAGCATCAACATACGACAATACATACATTTTTCCATAATGGCTTTGTCAGACATTTTACATACGTTTGATACGTTTTTGATGCAGACAGCAAATCAGTATTGTGATGATTTCCTGATAGATTTAGGCCTGACCTTCAGACACAGGGTAGAGTGAGCAAGTTATAAAATCCATTTTCTCTGGTCTGTTTCTTATTGTTCTTGATGAGATCATGTGAGAGAGAGAGTGAGAGAGGCCACATGAGAATTCTGGCTGTCATTTTTAGGATATATTTGGACTTTGTGGCCTTTATTTGACAGAACAGTGAAGAGAGATGACAGAAAATGATTGAATGAGGTGAGATGTCACTTCGGCTTGGGAAATGATTTGAGGGTGGACTCAAACCTGGGGCCCAATGAGGAATTTAGTTCATTTATGGTAGGCTAACGTTGACATTACTGCTACAGTACAGCTTCCCACTGCTGATCATTTTAAATGGAGATTATTGCCTTGCCTTTTCATTACATGCTTAATTATTATAATACAATTCTAGTTATCTTTTTAGTAGTGCTATCAACGATTAAAAAAAGGAATCTAATTAATCACAATAGATTCAGTTAACCAAGTTAATCACGATTACTCACATTTAATCACACACTTAAAGTTAAAGTGAAGACAGAATGTCACACATGTCCTTGGTTAGCGCTGCCTAGTGTTTCAGCTCAATTTCTTTTGGCTCTGCCACAACAATGTGAAAGTGGCTGATGCATCAGACTACGTGGTTAGCGGAGGCTTTAGCAAAGTGGCGCTCGGTTTCCTTCACACCCAACGTTAAAGAGTGTTTTTGCCATAAGCTGTCTATGACAGGGGTGCCCAGGGGTGACCGACCACATGATTTTTTAATGGCCCACTCCCCCGCCCCGTACTCACATCCTAGGGGTGCAACTTCTGCACGCTCCCCCTTGCTTCAAATCTACAGTACCATGGTTTGGCCTTTTCCTTGTACTCTCATTCAACGTGTCCGCCAACTCAGTCCTTCTATAATAAAAGCTTTCTAAATTTATGGTAACTGTAATAGTAAAAAATGCATTTCAAAGAGTTTCAACAGCCATAAATGCCATATTATGAAGCATCTACACCTGTCATTATGCTGCTTGTATTTAGCATCAATGACCTGTTTTTCTCTTCATCTGCTGTGATCAGCTATCAAAGCAGCTAGCTACCATTACAGACACAAACACTCACATACACATGAGCTGTTGTTTTCAACTACATTCAGCACACATACACATACTTGGCCTATCTGAGGCGCAGACATGAAACTTGGTGGAAAGAATCAAGGGACGAGTGTGCCACAAATAAGTCTGCCAAATTTTTGCCACAGAATTCTTGTGGTTTTATGAGCTTGCAATAGAGTCCCAGGCCAAACGAATATTAACAAAAAATTTATGTACTGAATGTACTGTATGTTCTCTGCTTGGCCCCACAATTATTGAATAGTTTTGCACAATACAAAACATTGTATTGTAGAGTACAGTTTACATAAATTGATAAAGAGGCCGTCCACACGGCAACGTTTTTCTGTTCAAACGGAGAAGTTTCTATGCGTTTTGGCCTTGCGTCCATGCGGCACCGGCATTTTGGGTGACCTAAAACGAAGTTTTTTTGAAAACGGGTTCCAGAGTGGAAAAATCTGAGAACGAAGTCGTTTTGTTGCTGTGTGGACAAGCAAAATGCAGCTTTTTGAAAACAATGACGTGTGGACGGCCTCTAACTCTGGGAGCATAAGGCCCTGGGAACATAGGTACACTCCCCCTTTTTTTTTATCAAAGTTTGATCATGAAAATAACAATGACGGCATTGCTTGAATATGATCTGTCATGAAAGAGGGATGCTTGCAGAGGTGTAATATTCAGTTGATTGTCATTTCTCCCTAATGTTTCTCAAAGGATAAGATAAAATGGAAGGACTCGACAAGATTATTTGTAGCGGAGGATGTCATTTAGCCATTTTTATTCTCTCAGATCTCTGATAATATCACTTTATTATTGTTGTGCTCCTTTTTCCACTAGAGTCCCGTAATGAGAGAATATTTCTTTTGTGTGGTCGTTTTGCCGCATTTTACCTCAGGAAACTTTATTAAATGAATAAAATAGGATCCGTCCATCGGCTTTCTTTCTGACAGTGAGGAAATGCAATTAGTGGTATTGTAACAATCTCAAAATGAAACTCATAGCAATATACTGTATTTCTTTCAAAGTCTGAGGGATATTCAGCCTTCTCATGAGACTGCTTTTTTCATAACAAAACAAATAAAATGTATTTTATCAAACCAAATCCTGTTCTCTCCTTCACTAGCTGGAGACACAGGATAAGCAGACAGGAGTGTAGAAAGCTACAGCACTGATCAAGGGCACTGTGCATGTGTGTGTGTGTGTGTGTGTGTGTGTATGTGTATGTGTGTGTGTACAGTATGTTTTTGTGAGTGTCTATATATATATATATATATATATATATATATATATTCAGTATGTGTGTGTGTGTGTGTGTGTGTGTGTGTGTGTGTGTGTGTGTGTGTGTGTGTGTGTGTGTATGTGTGTGTAAGCCTCTATTAGATTTGGCCTCCACCAGATAATCACCCATCCTGGTGATAGAATGAAAGACTCGCCGCTGTCAATTATTTATTTATCTCTTCAGACAAAATTCAATATGGAGCTTCAGAAATTAGAGGAGTGAGCTTCAAATGCGATAAATGTCTTGTCACAGGAAGTTATGGAGAACTTGTTCAACATCTGGCCTCAGGAGACTGTGATGGGGTGAAGTTTCCCAAGATGACTTCTTGATGACTTTTCACTACATTAAGGATTTGATCTATAGACAACAGTGGAAGATCATATCAGCCATGTAATTCAGAGATGGTCTCAGGTTTATGCAAGAATCTGTATTTAATGCAGTAAGTCTCTGAAATGTGGTGGACTGTCACATGTAATGGCCATGTAGGAAAACAAACTAGAAGAGTTTTTTTTTTGCACAATAAAAAACAGCTTAACTGCTTCCTCTTAGAACCACTATGCCCTGTCACTTTTGTGGTAAGAAAGATCCGTTCAATGATGCTATCTTGTGAAACCTGTTGGAGTGCAGTTTCCAAGGCAACCGTTTTAGTTTATACCGCATGCAATTCATCATCTTGCCTCACACTCCAGCTATAGACAAGACATCGCAATTCAACTCTCCTCCAACAAAAAAGCACTCTGTCTCACTCAGGCACACACACACACACATACACACACACACACACACACACACACACACACACACATACATACACACACACACACACACACACACACAGGCAGACAGACAAACAAAACAAAGAGCACAGACAGCCAGACAGATTTACAGACACTTTACCAACTAACCAACAACCTTGAACTTAAAGGTGCAGATTTGAAAGAGAAAAGCCAGCAGCCATGTTTCTCTGTATGCTTTCTTTTATGTGTGCTTCCATTGTTTACATGATGTTCTGAATCTTTTAAAGCTTTAACAGACAAACAAAGGAGTTGGATGGGGAGGTGTGTGTACACATTTTGCTTGTATGCACACACACACACACACACACACACACACACACACACACTGAGAATGTGCAGAAGTGTGTTAAAAAAGCCTCCTTTTTTGAGGAGCTGGATAGGGGAGTGACAGCAAGGTCAAGGCTGGGCGGTGAGGGCCATGTGTGTATATGTGTGTGTGTGTGTGTGTGTGTGTGTGGTGGGGGGGGGGGCGCTATAGAAGCATGTCTGTCTGAAGGCAAGGAGAACAAAGCCCTGTGTTGTGTGTGAGCGGGTCACGGGGGTGTGGGGTGGGCAAGCTACATTTCCCAAAGGAGTGAGGGACTGGGTTTTGTGAATAAAAAGGAGCAGTGATTATTTCCTGTTGCGTCCGCCCAGTCCTCCACACCCCCAGCACAGCACAGCACAGCACAGCGCAGTAGGGCAGAACAGAGCACACCATCTGGGACCAGCAAGCTGCTCCCCTGGGACCTGTTGGCTATACATGCGGGTCTCTCTCTCTCTCTCTCTCTCTCTCTCTCTCTCATATGTGTGTGTGTATCCCAAGTAATCAGGAAAGCAGAACACATTTGGGTTCCATGGATGGTTCAACCAATAAGAATGATGCATTTGCCACTCCATGAAAGCAAAAATGTAATTAGAGTATTCCTAAAGTATTGCTTATGCAATATGGTAGTATCCTCACAAACAGCACAGTGAAGATGATTGGCTCTTGATTTACATTTTTATTGACACGTGACCAATCCCCAGGTTGCAGAACAATCTCCACAACCTTTGTTTTGATCACTTACAGTGTAATATCTTGGTGAGGTGCTAAAGCAAGCCTTGTAGTAGTAAACAAATATTTGCCAATATGAATAATGCATCTTCATCTGTCCTACCATAATAAAAACCTTCTAAATTTATAGTGACTGTAATATTAAAAATGCATTTCAAAGAGTTTCAGCAGCCATAAACAAGACCTTGCCAAAACAAAGCTCTGCTATTAGCCACAAAGAGATCAGTGCGATTGAATGAACAAACATCCCGAAACTAACTTTAGACGTGTATTCGTCAAAATCAAGTCAGTGTGAATTTGTTTCAAATAGTGTCAGTGAACCACACTGACAAATGATCAAGATGAAAATAGTTGCATTGTGAAATGTGTTGTCAAGCAACTCATATGGATAACACACACTTCTTTATAATTGTTTTATTGACACATATCCATCCATACCATATGCATGGCCAGACACATACAGTGGCATACACAGAACGAAAAACATCTTTTAGGGAAAGACAGCTAGTCTTTTTGTGATGCATGTTCAGGCATATTTCTGTGTAGGCTTTTCACAAACACAGTATCTCATGTTTATGGTGCTCTTCTAAATATGCTTTGAAATAAGTCTATTGCAGTGATGTTTGTATGCTGAAGACACAGAAACAAATTCACGCAAGTCTGGGTCTGGTAATTAATATATATTCAGATTCTTTTGACTGTGCACCAGCACTGCATATATTTACATGTTATGAGTTCCCCTCTCCTCTCTTCCTCTCTTGCGCATACAATTCATATAAAATGACTGACAATTGCTGATCTCCACCTGTCCATAATTCCCTCAGGATGAATATGTTTGAATGTGCCTTGACTGAGTGCCGTGGGTGGTAAGCAGTAAGGGCGGCGTGCTATCGACTGACCAGTGATATTGCTCTGACAATCCACATTGATCTTACTGCAGTGACACTGACATGAGTGTGTGTGAGTGTGTGTGTGTGGGAGGGAGAGAAAGAGAGAGAGGGAAGAAGGGAAAGGGATGAGTGTAGCCGGGGTGAGGTGACACAAACAGGGGTGAGGCACCCTGATGTGTCAACGTCTCCGGGGGGAGCTTGGGGCCAGGGAGTGGTCCTTTCATCTCGCCTCGGTCAGGATGATGAATGGGTCCATCCAAGCAGTTGAGGTGCTGTCATCCACCTCATTTTTATTGAGCTGTTTGCTGCTGCCCTGCGCCTTTGTGGCCTGATCAAATACCACGTTCCCACTAAATTTAGATTAATTTATTTGGATACATAAATCCAAAAAAAACTTCATCAATTTCCAATGCAAGCTCCTCTGAAATTAAATATTGATAATGACTGGCATCATACCACTCAGGGTGATTATTGCCAATGAAATCCATTCTTTGCATTCGTCAGATAATCACACAGCAAAGCTCAAAGATCCTTTGTTACTAACTCAAGAGGAGACTCAAAGCTCTCTAAAGACAGAGAGTGAGAGGGCAACTGCATGGGCCTCGAATCCGCACTCTCTGTCTCATCCAGTGAGCTTTTCAGTACAGAATGAATATACGCTGTAATCACATGGATTTCCTTGTTTTCATGAGTCTTCATATTATTTTTGTCATAGAAACACAGCAAATGAACAAAGCATACAGTTTTTGTTCTGTTAGATGAATAATTCATGATTTTATTGGAATGTGTTCCTTAGACTTTGTGGCCATTTAAAAAGTTACCTTTTGTGGCACATATGGAAGACCAGATATGGAAGAGGTATTCCAGATGTCAGTTTTTTAATCTGATTAGATTTCACCCCATGCTGTCAAGAGCATCATCCACAAGATAGATTAACACAGTGGACACATCCTCCAAAGCGAACAGTCAGGTTTCTCTGACAAAAGCCCCATAATGTTTAGACAAAAAAACTGTTGTGGCTACTCCATTCAGAATTCTGTCAGCTGTAAAAATTCAGATTGACTGATATTTTCATACTGGACAAGTCGAATGAAAGTACAAGGGTCCAAGCGCGTCCATGACGTCAACACAATGCCATAGTATGGTATGGTATGATGATTACATGAAATTTAAGCATTCAATCTTCTTGGTTGTAGAACAAATTCCAAATACAATGTCATTTTGTTGGTGTTATGTGAGAGTTTGCGTAAAATTGCCCATAAATATATATATATATATATATATATATATATATATATATCACACACACACACACACAATTATATATATAATATATATATGTATATATAATTGTGTGTGTGTGTGTGTGTGTGTGTGTGTGAGCAACACAGAGCATGGAAATATCACTGTTAGTTTTTCATCACAACCATAGAGTAAAAAAAGAATCAGAAATTTGGATGCCTTGTAGAACTTTAAGCAAAAGAAGTAAAAAAAAGTCTGTTTAATCAAAGTAAACTAACATCACCAACTGAGTGCACACTTCAAGCACTCAGAACCACGATGTTTGGCATCCTTGAGGGAGAGAGAGAGAGAGTGTGAAGCGTTTCTGGCTGACTGACCATCAGGTGAAGAAAATCTCATTATTCCAGGTCTTGCTCTCTGGGCGAGAGACTGAATGGTAACGATGACTGAAACAAAATTAAAACTTTGACCCATGTGTTAATTGTGCATAGCTGAGCCTTGGCGAATGGCAGAGGAGGCCCCTCGGGGGACTGCTTTGCCAGGCTTGACAAATCCGTGAACGGAGCTGGAAGGTGGCTTGACAATGGGATTGGTTCTGTGTCGCCAGGGTCATACCCCTGATTTGCCACATGCGCTAGCGCACATACTAAGGTGCGTTCAATAGCACGCTGTGGCTCAAGCGCTAATGCTCAAGGTTGTTGGTCATTCATGCTGTGTGGAAGAAATTTGTCCCATCCTGTGCAGCCATGAAGATAAATGACAACATACACATGATTAAGACAAACAAATAACACAAATATTAAATTGTACTTCTTATATAATTAGAGTCAGATTTTCTCTTCTTTACTTTTCTTCTTTCAGGACCATCAGCTCGAGGTGAAAAATTGCTCTGGCAGCCAGTGGCTCTCGACAGCATCGCTTGACAAGCAGACACTCCACCCCCGAGATTAGAGAGCAATAAAAGTTGATGAGCACACCGGAACACGTTCAGGGCTTACTGGAAATCAATCTAGCCGTCAGAGACTCTGTCCACAGGGCTTTGGGAAAGGGCAGTGGCAGGGGTATGTGTGTGTGGCGGGGGATGGGAGGGTGGTGGTAAGGTGCTTTGGGAAGGGGGGTGGTGAGTGGGGGAGGGGGGGTTTCTCTAACAACTTTGGCTCAAAGAAATATCATTGAGTTTCCCTAACGCCAGCAGTCAGCCTCTGAAGTCTATACTTGTGGTTGTCCTCAGGACAAACTGCAGAGGGCTTTTAAAATTTCATGGATCGATTCCAGTATTTTTTTCCTCCCGTGTTTTACCACTGAACCCCCCAACCTTTTAGTTCTGGGCCACTGAGTACTCAAATCCTGACCCAGGGTCTTATTACGATACTCTAATAGCTGTCAGGAACAACAAAGAAAAAAAACTGTGATGTTTTTCATGAAATTCAATGTGAGAGCAATTTAAAACCATTATCTTTGCTTAACACAGCATGACCTAAGAAATCAGATTAGTCATTAATCAGGATTCAATTTCAGTCTTATGAGTGTTTGCCCACTCTTGTCCTTTTGGGCACCTGTATGGGCTACAGGAGTTCATTGGTTGTAGACTCTGTAGAAGCTGATGAAAGGAAATTCAGATTAGTGCAGCTTCTTGATTTTCATAAGTGGGGATCTTTTATGTTCAGTATTCAGAAAACTGCCAAAACAACAAACCTCACACCACTTCACTCTTGGCCACTCTTCACGATTGCCCTACAAAATATATTAGAAATAACCCTAGAAATGGAAATATATTAGGAATAACCCTGGAAACTGAAATGGATGGTGTCCATTGACAGTTGCCCATTACAATGCTCAAAGGAAAGGAACTGTCCTTTATTGTAAAGACTCTTTATGCTTTGGAGCTGATTAATTCTCTCCATTTCTCTCCACATCTGTGTCTGTGCCCCAGTTCCTGCCTTGAAATAGTCTAGTTAACATTTTTTGAACATTGAAAATGGGTGGATGGTGTCTGGTCTAAAGTCAGTTTCCTTGACTTTAAGTGGACATTCAAATTGATTTTAGATTTAACGTCTGATGACACATCATGTTTTTTTCCAAATTAAATTATTTGAAGGTGATGTTATGCTTTCAATGCTGTTTCTTGCGATGGCCAATGAAATGTCAGCCCTGACATGATGATAAATCAAGAATATTAGATGAGTAAACTGATTGTTCAAAACAGAAAGCACATCCCTGCCTTGATTTTTTATATCTGACATTTGTTGGTAGAGGGTGTGCGCATTTGGGCTTTGAAAAACTGATGAATGGCAGTCAGTGCGGTCAGGATTGGCCAAAGCATTCTTATTTAATTTCACTTTTTGACCCTCGAGTGGAACAACTGTTTCTTCAACACCTGTGTTTTGCATACATTCTGACAACAGTGCCATAAAAAGAGTATTTTGCTGAAGGATTTTGTCCGCTAATGGTTGCTTGGTTGCTGTGGTCTAGGGGAGAAGAATATCCGCAGCGCTAGAGCTCAGTGCCTACCCAGGTTAATCTCATTTAAGCAGTGATTTCAGAGGGAGTCATTATAGCGCTGAAATCCATGGACAGTGAGGGGAGAAGGCAAACAGGACTATGTTGCTGCAGGTGTTTTATCGCTTGTTATCAGTATAGTTATTCACTTATTCAATTAGTCATTACATTTTGATCAAATATACAATGGTGCTAAAAAGCTGCAAATAACAAGCACTCTTTTTTTCAAGAGGCACAATAAAGGAGTTGCTGAAAGATACCATTGTTAACTGTGCTGACTTCTTGGCATCTCAGTCCTACAGGCTTACTCACAATACAAGCTGTTGACTGACACTTTGCCAGACCCACATCGGGTTGCTGGGAAGACAATAATAACACAACATCACCCCCAACCCACTCCTCCAATCATAGACCACATACTAGCTAGAGTGCTTGACTGCCATTGAATTTATGGGAAAGTTGTTTCAAATCCAAGGCTTTTTAACTGTTACTTGGTAGTGAGGCTCCTTCTAAAGAACACTTTAGAGACACACCACAAACCTTTCATGGTTTTATGATCTGGTCTTGCCTAGATTTGAAGGTTGGGTAGGGAGTGAGAGTGGGGGGTTGTCTAATAAGTGGCAGTCATCTACAGTGCTCACCATGTCACCAGGATGAGCAGGAAATGGGTGTCATTAACGGGTGCGGCGGGAGGCCCAGGGGAGGGTGGGCTGATCCCTCCCACAAGTTATGTGTGCATACTCTTTCCTCTCCTCTCCTCTCCTCTCCTCCTCGCTCCTCTCCTCTCCTCTGCTCTCCTCTCCTTTACTCACCCACCCTGGAGCGAGCCCTCACACCCACAGCACACACTCCGTATAAAATCAAACAAGCCAACATGGATGCTTTTTATTGCACTCTCTCTCTCTCTTTCTCTCTCTCTCTCACACACATACACACGCACACACACTCACTCACACACCACTAGTTTCCATTTTTTTTGTTTATTTTATTCTCTCTGCCACTCTGTCACAATACAACATATTCCTATGGAAAAACACGGCAGGAGTCGATGACATTCAGTAATTGGTTCCATGAAGGACGGCTTTCATTAGATCTGAGCATTTCCCTTTGTGGCCAGTCTGGGGTCTGACAGAGGCAGCGCAAGTATTTACATAAAGCAGCAGCTGGGGGCCATGCCTGAGGCTAGCACCACAAATCAAAATGCTAGCTCCTTCCTTTCACAGGGGGGGATGCTTCAATCAGTCACCGTCTGATTCTTATGCAATTCATCTTTGCCATGCACTCCATTTGCAGCTCATCTCTTCAAGGATTAGACCTAGTGAGATGATGCTGATCACAGCTTCTGGTGATGTGCAAATCTTTGTCAGGTTTGGACCTTGATCTGTAAGCTAACATGTTGTCTTGATAGCATTCACTTGTTACTGTTAGGAAAAGCTAAAATGGATATTCATGTCATGGCATGGATATTCTCACTACTGAAGGAAAGCCTTCTCCTTCCATTGGCTTCCTTCCCTGTTCTTCTTCACGAAGGGTTTCATCATTCCTAGTACTGTATGTATAAATCTAATCTAAGTGCAGATCTATACTTTTTGCCCACTCTTCCTCCTTTTCCCTTTTGACATTTACTGTGCCAATAGTTGTAGGTAATGTGTGTGTGCATGCGTGTGTGTGTGCATGTGTGTGTGTGTGTGTGTGTGTGTGTGTGTGCATGCATGTGTGTGTGCATGTGTGTGTGCATGTGTGTGTGTGGTGAGTGTGTGCATGTGTGTGTGCATGTGTGTGTGTGTGTGTGTGTGTGTGTGTGTGTGTGTGTGTGTGTGTGTGTGTGTGTGTGTTTTCTTTCATCAAGCACAAACAACAAACTCTGTTTTTGTAGCGATTGCGTGACTTGGCATTGCACAGTGCACACCTCTTAGATATTTGTGTCGGATGCTCATGTGATTAAATGATCACGTGCCTCTGAGTAAGGCTACAAGACAGAAAGGACAAAAGTGTCGGTGTAGAAACTCCTCTTGTGTCATTCCTAGTGTAATGTATGTCTCTTTTCATCTGTAGTTTTACGTTGACATTAATTCACAACTTTCATTTTGCAAAAGTCTCCTGTATTGGTTGTGTTGTCATTGTCACCAATCAGGCAGCGAAGAAAAAGTCAAATGAAGTTTTGGCTGAATCCTCATGATAAAGATGTGTCTATGAGATTCCTTGAGGGGAAAAAGACATGATTGTTATTACAACCTACAGTATGTGTATAACTGCTGTAGTGAAAGCAAACATAAGCATTTGTTCATTCTACACCTTCAGTTTAACTCAGTAGAAGAAATGAAAGAATATACCCCTCTGCAAATCTCACCTATCAATAACTCTACAGCCATTAAGTCTTAAGTCTTGTCTTTATGCTGTGCATTAACAACTAGGAAAATAGAGTAACCTGACATTGTATCAATAATGTAGGGGCATAAACTGCGTGATCCCAATTTCTACCCCATTAGTTATTGATAAGACATCCACAAGTTTGGATTCATCGTCTCATTAACGCTTTACTTATCTGGACCACCTAAGCCAGACCCTGGGGGTGGGAGCCCATATACAATGACACTTTAGGCCTTCAAATCAATACCACCAAAACAACCCCCCCACACACACACCACACACACACCTTCCTCCTCTTTTTTCCTGTAGGGAACTGTGTTTACCCATTTGCAAAACACCAGCGACAGTCGTTAGATCTGTCCAAATGCATCAGCGGGGAGGCAGAGACCAGGAGCTGTCGACACTTTCATGCCTGTCTGCTTTCCTAAAAAGCCACCGGAATGACAAAACAACAGCAAGTTTCAGAGTCTAATTAGATGGAGCCCAGAGTTGGCAAGCCATATGACACCACAAAGCAGTTTCTGCCATATATTCGACATCTGAGGTAAAATGATTGTCTTCCCACATTGTACGTAAACACACTGACAGACCATATTGGCAGTAAATAATACAACAGTAACCATTAAATAGCAATGACAGATCCACACAGAGAACACACACATACACACACACACACCCTTACACACAAACATACACACACAAATTATAGTCTTATTTTTTGTGGGTCATTTAATTATGATTGTTTTATAACACTGTGTGAGACTAGAGTTAAACCCAAGAGCAGACAAAGCCTGCCTGTTTGTCTTGGTTAAATTCCCTTGGATGTTTGTTTATTTTGTGGATGCAGAGGAGACACTGTGTGTATGTGTGCATGCGTGCCTGTGTAGTGAGAGTGTATGTGTGTTTAGTATTCATTTCTCTCTACGTGTGTTATTGTGTGTGTTTACTATATACTTCTGTGTGTGTGTGCATTGTCTGTGTGTGCGTGTGCTATGTATGAGTGTGTATGTGTGTGTGTGCACGCGTGTGCACATCCATGTGTGCATATAATGCATGTGTGAGTTGAGGCTGTGAAGAGAACAGACTAGTGATGCAGCCATCCATCACCCACTCAGCCGGCGGGGTGTCCAGCATCTCAGCTCAGAGTTCCCAGGTTTATTAGAGGCCATCTCTAAGATCATCCCCGCTAATGGCTCATGCCGGCGGCCTGTCACATGCTTACCACACACACACACACACACACACTTTCACTTGATCACACTTATTAAAGTTGATGTGCAAAGCTCAGCCATCTAACAAAGTGTTTTCTTCTCTCTCTCTCTTTCTCTTTCTCTCCTTCCCACCTCTCTCCTTCACTCCCCTCCCTCCTCCTTGAGCCTCAGCTAATGTTGTTTGGCTGCTGGAGAAATGAAAAGCATCCTGTGGCTGGCAGTCAGAGTTTTTAATTGTGATTACCACTGCAAGGACTTAGAAATGATTTCCTGCGATGCTCAGCCAAATCAATCTTTAGCTCTCCACATTGTACATTCCGGGGGCCGAAATTGCGTCTTTGCGTAATTGAGTAATGTGAACACAACGCGTATTATTTGCCTGAAAGCAGAGTTCTCAAGCTGGGAGAGGAGTTAGGAGGCATAGTCTAGTGGCACTGCATAACATGATGTAACATGCAATATTGGGCGTGAATGCATGCATTGGAAGTGAATACACCAGTCACTGCCACGGTGGTATTGTGTTTCACAAAACAAGCTTTCAAATGATACCTATAGCAATACTACCAGCAAACTGTGGAGATAAGGACATTCAAAGTATCATGATTTGTAAGACTGAGCAAAGGAGAAAATGGTAAAATATGGCTGTCAAGTTTACAGCCACAGTAACATCTGTCCCTTTGTTTGGGTGCTGTTATGTCTCTGAACTCAGTATGAACTGTGTGGATACTTACTGTCATATTTTTGGCAACTCCTAGCACTCTGGCAAACCAAATCTCTTAGCTAAGTAATTGGCTGGTCTGTAGCCTATGCCTACATGACTGAAATGCTGTTAATGGTGGCCTTAAGATGAATGTGGTTTATCGATAAAGCTGGACGTAACGTGAGCAAATTTTTTGTCTGCTGCAGATGGTGGTGCCATTGGATGCTGTGTTGTTAGCAAAACCATGCTAACATTATGTGTTCTAGCTGTACAACAACGTTAGACAACTAGTTAATTTTGTTTGCTATACTGCCAATATCCGTTGATAGGTAGCTTATGCATGAATACACCTCCTCAACAAAAGATTTTTTTAACAGAATGAGGTATGAAATTCAACACAGTTCACTCAAAATCTCTTTGTTCTGTGTTTTAAACTTCCGCTGCACTCATTATATGTTGTCTCCCTGCCCTAAATCCCGGGCTGGACAACAGATGGTCCACATTGGACATTGGACAATAAGTGTAGGGTTCAAGGAGGGTCAAGTGGACACCCAACACCGTGACAGGTAATAATCGCAGGATATTTGGCAGTATGAAAGGGGCTTTTGCCTCATGTTCTCACTAAAGCTTAGAGGGATTTTATTTATTTAAATTTTTTAAATTAATTTATGGATGTTGTGTTTTCAATAACAGTCAATTTTGGTATAGCTCTTTGAGTGAAACGCCTCACAATGATTAAGACATTTGGTGAGGAAAACTCAGAAGGCTGCTGGGCCAAACCAAATGCCAGGTTGTGTGCTAAGACAAAGTGCAGACCAGCTAGCTGACGTACTGGCCGATGTCTTCAACATCTCTCTGAGCACCACTGGTGTCCTTACCTCTTTCAAGACCACCACTATCAGTCTCGTACCGAAAAATTTCACAGTGAACTGTCTCAATGTCTACTGCACAGAGGGTGGTGCACTTACATTCAGTGCCATCATTCCGCAGCAGCTGGTAAAGAAACTGCAAGAGTTGGGTCTGAACACCACCCTCTGTAACTGGATCCTGGACATCCTGGTTGGGAGACTGCAATCAGTCAGATAGGAAACAGGACCTCCAGCACCATCCTGCTGAACACAGGAGCCCCTCAAGGCTGCATGCTCAGCCCCCTGCTGTTAACACTTCTAACCCATGACTGTGCAGCTACACACAACTCAAACCACATCATCAAATTAACTGATGACACAACAACTGTGGTGGGTTTAATAAGTAGAGACAATGAGGCCCTGTACAGAGAGGAGGTGACTCAGCTCAGCAACTGGTGTGCTCACAACAACCTGTTCCTTAATGTGGACAAAACAAAAGAACTAATCATTGATTTCAGAAGACCTCCAGGCAAACACACCCCACTGTCCATAAACAACCTTCCAGTTGAGTTCCAGTTCCTGTTCAGGACACACATTTTCAGGGTGCACACATCACAGGCAACCTCACATGGACCAACACCTCATACACCTCACAGCAATGTCTCTATTTTCTACAGAAGCTGCGAAAGGCCCACCTCCCCTCCCTCATCCTGACAGCCTTCTACAGGGGTCTATTGAGAGTATTCTCAGTAGTTCCATCACAGTGTGGTTTGGTAACTGCACTGCTGCAGAACAAAAGGCCCTGCAGAGGATTGTGAGGACGGCTAAAAAGATCACAGGGATCTTTCTTCCCTCACTCTCTGACATCTACAACACCCACTCTCTGCGCAAAGCCACGAGCATTGTTAGACACAACACACCCATCCCATGGACTCCTCTCCCTAATGCCATCAGGTAAAAGGTACCGCAATATAACTGCTCACACATTTAGAATTGGAAATAGCTTCTTCCTTCAAGCAGTCAGACTGTTGAACAACAAAACATGACATGTTCTATTCACACTAAACTGAAATGCACTCCTGAACATTTTCTATGCTGCTAAATACTGTACTACTGTGAACAACAATCAGTACTCAGCGTCGTCTACTTATGCTCTGTCTGTCGCACTTTATGTACGTTTATAATGTGTGTGCACTAAATTTATCTTACTTGCACTAAATGTAGCCTAAGTGTACTGGATGTAGCCTGTCTCAAATATCTTTCATACATCATAAACGTAGCACCACTTGAATCCATGGTGAAACGTTGTTTCATCTCACTATATAGTTGTATGTGAGTATATAGTTGAAATGACAATAAAACCCACTTGATTTGACTTTACTTGACTTGCTGACCCACCTGGTTGATTTATCCAAGGACTCATTTTGCTTGCGCACACACACCATCCTCCTGCATCACATCATGAATTTTGCAGACCTGTTGAGGTATAGCTTAGTGGATGCTCATCGAACTGCACATGTTTTCAGAGCCCACACTAGCCTTTACAACAGCAACCTGTCAAACACCCAACAACAACAAGCTCTCAAACAATTCCTACTTTGGAGCCCCACACAGGTCATGGCAAGGTTTATTTACAGGCAGAGAGTCTGGATGACATCCCTCCTGCGTTTGTGTGTTTTTCTGCGACTCCCCATTGTGTGTAGCTCTCCTCCTATCTGAGGTCAGTGCTGGAGAAGGAGCAGCAGCCATCTGGCCTTTCTAGTCTGGCCTTTCTAGTTTACGGTTTAGATGGACAACACTAGTACTAGCTCCACTGTCTGCAACACACCTTAGGCCCCCATCTTAGTCTGTGGTTTTATGGACCTCCCTATGGGTATCTCGGGTCAGTCTAGTTCAAGACTAGCTTATCTCAAACGCACACACACACACACACACACTTTTTCAGAATTCATATTTTCAAATCAGTTAATGCAAAGGCCTAAACAGGAGCACTCAGAGCCCAAAATCATACATTTTCTTGGAAAGAACACAAATACTGATTTTAGTGCACTCTATTCATAAACAGGTTGCAGTGTGAAGACACCGTAGGTTCAAGGGAACTATGTGAACCCTGAGAGTAATGGCTGAATGGCATTTAAAGGTTTATTGGGGAATCTGCCTGAATGAGTGCATGTACACAAAGTGAAATATCAGTTTATTACCATACTTCTCTTAGCCTGATGTCTTTTACTTTGAAGTCTAGTTATGGAATCCAAAGCCTTTGGAGTATGCTGACGCAGTGCTGTTGTGAAATACAATATTGAGAGGAGGTACTACGACAGCGCTAGCCTGGCTATATTCCTCTGGAATTTGGACAAATCTTGGCATTTAGGACAGGCTTCTTTGGAAGCCTTCTGGTTGGCATATACATGTTAAGAGTTGTGAAAGGCTTGAAATCATCCTCAGAATTACATTGAATTTGAGAGACTACCTACCGATTGTTGACATAAAAAGCAATTTTGTGCATAAAAAGCAAGCTTCAATATGCCTGTCACCTGTGTGTGTGTGTGTGTGTGTGTGTGTGTGTGTGGATGTATATGTTTCATGTCTGTGCATGTATGTATGTGTGACTGCTTCCGTGCCTTTTAACGGCATGACTGGGAATAGACAGTGACCTTAAAATCTGACGGATGACTTGTGTGTCGGCTGAATCCAAAGCTAGACACGTATCCCCTCTTGGCTCACCTTAAGGTCAGCGCCGGTGGCGCCGCGCCGAGTGTGAAAGGACAATTCATTTCCAGCGTCTTCAACTTCAGAGACCCCCATCTCTCAATCGCCCTCCCACCCCGCGGCAGACGTCAGGTGGAATTAGAAGAGGTTTGGAAAGTAATTAATTTCTGGGGGAGCTGTGTTAGACGACAGAGAGGGTGGTCATTCACGGCTTGATTGGTCCCACTTGCCAGGTGAGTGAATGGGGAAAAAGAATTGTCACATGAGAATTAGGTTTGCAAATATATTCTGCTTTGCTGTACAAACATCTCTTGGCTTTGTATTTTAGAAGGAAATTGGATTTTAGCTGTCAGTATGTTGAAGTATTCTCAAACATCACAAATTTTAATGTGATTGCTGATGTCTTTGTCTCAGGGTATTTTTTTTATTCTGTGATTTTATATAGCTTACAAGCACTCTTTAAGAGAATGTGATTTCTGGACATTGTTTTTGAGTTCACCCATGCATTGAGTCAGTCAGTGGCAACCCAGTCATATGAATAAAATGAAGAAATTATGCAATATGATATGATATGACAAACAGATGACATAAAAGCATTACCATCTGACAGGCATTTATAGAAGCAACCGTATCCAGGGACACACACACACACACACGCACACACACACCACATTGTCATCTCACTGCCAACCCCAGTCCCATTCTCCTGTCTGCTTGC
Organism: Tenualosa ilisha; assembly: GCA_015244755.2. Taxonomy (NCBI): domain Eukaryota; kingdom Metazoa; phylum Chordata; class Actinopteri; order Clupeiformes; family Clupeidae; genus Tenualosa; species Tenualosa ilisha. Next base: position 1,636,020 of record PYXC01000541.1, read on the forward strand.
AGTAGGCTATAAATCGCATGTCATCAGACCTCATCCTTTTCTCTATTTAAGCATTGCCTATTTGCATTAACTCCCTGAAGTATTTGCTGATTTGTAATGAGATAATGACTGCGAGCTAACTTCAAAGAATCTTTGATAGAGCCAGGAGTGGGGCACTTATGGTAAATGATGTTGATGCAACAGCAGCTGTGCTCTCACACCAGAGGATTTGACATGAGCACAGTGGCTGGCAGGGAAAGATATATAGATATATACCTCCAGCTTTTTTTATTTATATATATATACATATAAATATATGTACCTCCATCTTTTATTCTAATGTCAGGGAGCATAGGCCAAGGTCCAAGAAAAATGAAACATGAAATACTTTCAGTATAAAAGAGGCATATAGGGGTTTGTGCGTGTGTATGAGAGAGAGTGTGAGTGTGTGTGTGTGTATGTGTGTGTGGGTGTATGTGTGTGTGTGTATGTGAGCGTGCTTAGAGCCACGTGAGGGGATGTGCCATAAGGTGGTGTTAGCATGCAACACTAGAAAGAGAGAGATAGAGAGAGAGAAAGAAAGCAATGAAGCGTTTCTCATGATGCATGTGAGTAGGGACGACACAAGGGGTATGCGTGAGAAAAAACACCTGTCTAAGCTTAGTATACTTCCTCCCCATGAGTCACAAGGCAGACCTGGATTCCACAAATATGCATGCCTCCAGTAGGTGCTGCAAATAGGGTGCTTTGTAGTTCGCAAGTGTGACAAGAGCCTCCATTTGAGCGCTCTATGGAACTGTGCCTGCGTGTCCACGGTAACTTATTTAATCCCCATAGTGTGTCATGAAACTTTACCATGCTAACTGAGAGAGAGAGAGAGAGAGAGAGAGAGAGAGAGAAATATGAAGAAAGAGAACATTTATGACTTTTTTTCAGTATTATATTTCAATATTATTCAATATTATATTTCAGTACTATTTTGAATATGTCTGAAGAAATAAGTTCAAATGAGAGGAGTGTTTTTCATTGTTCCCCTGCATTACTGACAGGCAAAGTGCAGTGTGTGGTTTTAGGCTTGATGGTGCTGTTATCAGGTCTGGTTTATCATTACCGGATGAGAAGCAATGATGCTGTGCCTCCTACCCTTGTCTCATTAGTAGCACTTTAATAGTGCACAGTCATATCAGGCAGCTCAGCCTCTGGAAGCGTGGGGGGTGGGAGCACCTCAACACTCAGCGCCCGATTCCCCCCACTGCCTCCCTGGCCGAGCAGATTGACAGATGACACACTGAGGATGATGGATTAGGCTCTTCCACTCTTCCCTCCAGTGACATCAATGCTGGCGCCAACCACGCTCGTTTTGAGATTACAGACAACCTCTCTCAGCGTGCTCTCTGTAACTCTCTCTCTCTGTCTCTCCAGCCAGCCCAACCCTCACACACACACACTCACACACACACACATACACACACACACAAAGGTCTGAAAGTCCAGGGGTGTCCAGTGCCAGAGGCACGTAAATCTGAAGCTGCCGGGAGGCATGACATCATGGAAGAGTCCGGAGGCCGCCACCTGCCGCCACCCCTCGAGAGGGAGACAGCATGTCAGACGCGCATCATTGGTGCTATCTTGTCCAGTTTGCCGCTATTTATCCGTTTAGTAAAAATGACGGAACTGTCGGAGCGGCTAGGGACCACTGAGGCATTTCCGGCTGTCTGAAGTTTGTGCTCAGAAAGCCCTACACATAAGTGATCTCAGCCAAGGCTAATTAGCAATGAACTCTACAGTGATAGTTACTGTTATTCACAGTAGTTTCTGAGAAATGTCGAGTGTGACTAATTACTGTAAAAGAAGCCACCAGAAGTGCAAATGGGCTGTAAAGCAACGGGGAAAGACAGATTTTGGCAGCCTTAACTGTCTGCTTGTGATGATGGGCCATGTTTCTTAGGAAGTTGCCGGACATTGGAGGGCACTGGGAATGTACGTTCGTAATTAGCTGGTCTCTGCCGTCGGACACCACAGGAGACATTGCCTGAAATTTCCAGCCGAAATCTTTAAGGATTAGGATGACTCCATGTGACAATACATCAACAATTCCCATAAATGGCAGGTTCAATTTAAGGTCAACTCAGCTGGAGAAATGAGTTTGCTCTGAGAATCTGGCCACAAAGCAACGCCGAATAACATAACTCTAAAACAGCCCAGCTGTATAAAAACGTCTGGAAAAGGTTCATCACTCTCATTATGCACACGCTGATTGTGTAATAGTGCATAGCCGGAGTGTTTGTCTTCAGTACTGTCTGTGTAACATAACAATTTATACTTGGCCAGTTCAAATGTTTATAGAATATACTTTGAGTCACTAATGAGATAGTTACACCAATGAGTTTAATTACATACAACTGTTTTACAAGCACAAGATATCTATTTCAAACTCCATTTCACAGAAAGATAACATTCAGTTCAGAATCAAAAGAGCTATCTTAGTATAGGGCTCTCAACTTTGTTGTGAAAAAATGGATATGTTTATGCGACCATGTTCTACAAATAGAAAAAGAGATCAGCCTTTTCAAAAGGCTATTTACTTTTTTTCATCAAAGTGATCATGTGACAGTGCAGTCAGCCCCCTGCCAGCCACAGGGCTAGTTACTCTGCAGAGCTGCCGCAAGAGAAAGAGTGATTGCTTCATCTCAGGGGATTGAATGAGCAGAGAAAAAATGGTGATCACAGGACAAGGGACCCGTTCCTAAAATAAAACCTAATGGAAATGTGCAGATGGGATGTACACTCTCTGTCTCCTCTCTCCCACTTTCTCTCTCTCTCTCTCAGATTTGTGTGTGTATGTATGTATGTGCGTGCATGCAATACACTGAAAGTAACATTTCCGTAAAACCAGTTCAGTTCAGGAACCAGCAAGCTGAACCTGAAGTCTGCAAATAAGAAGTTACTTGTACTGTAGGAATTAGACTCTGCAGTCCTCCAGTCATGGAAATAACAAAACGTAGTGACTCTTAGACTGTCATTACTTGCAAATTGCAAATTGTTTGACCTGTACCGCATACTGTATTGTTAAGCAAAATAGTTTACAATGAACTCCTCATTCTCTGTACTGCACATGTCTGCTTTTCCAGAGAAGTAATGTATCTGTGTAAATCAACCCAGCATGGGAAAAAAGGTGCACAGCAAGCTTTGTATCTTACAAGTGAAGGTATGAGGACTTGTAAAAACAAGGGAAGTCAGATACTTTGCTGATGATGCTTTAATGACTCCTGGAATTTAGGGAGACAGTTTCACTGGTTTGCTACAGATGGAATTCATTACAACACCATCACTCTAATCAGCATGTCATGGGAAACATAAGCACCTTGTTAATCCTCTTTCCTTTCCTTTTACTGCACTTAATGCACTGTGCATGTCTGACAACCGTAACTTTTGATTTGACTAAACTAAAAAGTCCTGTGGCAAATTCAAGTTAGAATGCTATGATATGACACAACTACTTTCTCAGTCACAGCTTTAAAAATGTGAGACCTTGACTTACATAAAGTACAGGCTACACTTCCTGGTGGTGTTTCTACAGGCTGCCACTAGAGCTCACTCTCAATCCAAGAGAAAGGATTCATCACAGTCAGAACCTCGGACAGCAATTAGATTTGTCCTTGCTCCTTCAAAAAGAAATGAATCACACGATTCTGGCTTGATTCATATCTTTTGTAATTAACTCAGAGAGACCAGTGTTGGGTGTCTTGTACCTGGCTCCTCGAAGCAATTAGAGCCTCACGCTACATGATCCCATGCACATGCAACAGTTTCTAACTCCACAAGAGATCGTAACAATCCCAGAATTCCCCTTACTCAAAGGCCGAACAACTGGCATCATGAGTTGCAGTAGTACACCTTCTCTAAAAAACATTAGCATTTCAAACTTGTTACATGTTTTCAGTACAGCAAAGATCAACAATTAAATAATCCAATTCCAACATTCAGTACCTATTATAGAGTGTGATACAGCACACTAGACTTATCACTTTTGTCAATAGGTACTGAATGTGATGCTGTAAAACATGACAGCTCCTGTCTTCACGCTGCAGATTTTTAAACCTGACATGTAACCACAGTGAGGTGTTGATGTTGCCCTAGAAGCTAGAGTTTGTTCATAATGGAAACCATTGAAATTATCATTTCTTTCTGTTGAGTGTGAAACGCTCAGAATGCTGCAGAATTCTGATGCTCAGAAACACCAAGGACGCAAAGTAACAAAACAAAACCCACAAAATATGTTAGCTCAAAAACTGTAGTCAATGTCTATCCTTTTACTCAGTTTGGGAATGTACAGACCTGTCAACCAAGGTCTCTGACATGACATGTGGTCTCATGGTTATCTCTGAATAATCAGAGTCTAATTTGATGCTGTAGCTGCTGTATCTTTGTTGAATAGACAATGAAATAGCTTGACCATTCTCTCAACAATCATAGCAAATGAAAACAGTTCATGGACAACCATGTTGCTATGTCTGCTTCGAGTACAGATACACTTAGTGAGAGAACAAGACCTCTGTGACTTTTAAAGTGGATTCCGCATCACAGAACAGTGCGGAATGTGATGCCATGAACTCTGTGGAAAAATTGCGGTCGCGACTGTGATGTCTGCATTACTTTGAAGTGCAGGCTAGAAAAGCAATTGACTCAACCAACTGCTAATTCCAATCTAGGATTGGAGGAAGCATTTTCATTACAAACTGCCTGTGTCTTCGAATGCTTCAGAGCCACTCGTATAGAAGAAAGCCATATCAAAGCCAAACACTGTCTGAGTGATTGCTTTCCTCTGATTAAGATGTATATCACCTGGGGTTTCAACACTGAGGCTATGTCAAGCACATCTGAAGAAGAGTTGTCTGTATAACTTTAAAATCTTAAATATTTCTCATAGTAGAGCTGCATTAGGTTTAAGGTAGAGCAGAGATCTGTGAAGTGTTCATGACACTCAAATCAGCAGTGAAATGTTCCTTTCTTAAGAGAACCGGTCTTTGGCTAGAGAGATGAGTCCCTTCAGAAGGGCATAATGAGCCCATCTGTCTAAGATATTTTGGTGGAGACTGTAACTTTAGCACCTTTATCACTCCCTCAGTGATAACACACTGCACAGGTTAGATTTTGCCTCAGTGATAACACACTGCACAGGTTAGATTTTGCCTCAGTGATAACACACTGCACAGGTTAGCTTTTGCCTCAGTGATAACACACTACTGGTTAGCTTTTGCCTCAGTGATAACACACTGCACAGGTTAGCTTTTGCCTCAGTGATAACACACTACTGGTCAGCTTTTGCCTCAGTGATAACACACTGCACTGGTTAGCTTTTGCCTCAGTGATAACACACTACTGGTTAGCTTTTGCCTCAGTGATAACACACTGCACTGGTTAGCTTTTGCCTCAGTGATAACACACTGCACTGGTTAGATTTTGCCTTTGCAGTGCTGAACCTACAAAGCCCCCACTGGTGGGTTACTCTGAACAAACTGTTGATGCAGGCTTAGAAAACAACAAGGTAATGACATAGATGCATTCTCTTTGCACCTTCCTGGTTTCTTTTTACAATATTTTCATTTATTTGTTTTGCAAAGCCAGATCCACTAGTCCACACAAGTAAACGTGAATCCATAAATCTGATAATTGTACAGTATGAGTTCCTCAGTGCCTCTGTTTTTATGGTGCACACTGCGCCACGGGGAATGAGAAAGTGCCAGAGCTCTGCAGTCTGTTAGCCTCATGACAAGAACATTTTGTGCAGGCTTCTGTGAAGGGCACGTGCATGTCTGCTCCAAAGCGCCTCAACTTCAGCGCTCTTCCTGCCTGAGAGGTGTGCTGCGCAAGGATGGCGCTGCCTTGTTCATTCACTTGTTTCTAAAGCTAGGAATGATTGGGGAACTTGACTGTTGGATATGTGTGTGTGTGTGTGTGTGTGTGTGTGTGTGTGTCGGGAGGGTAGGGGGGGTGTTGGTGGTGGTTGGGGCTGTCTCAAGGGCGGGTGGCAGTGGTGTGCCTACTGTTTGAGGATGGGGTCACCTTTGAGCTTCAGAGAGGCACTCAATCAGAGGCTCAACAGTGCAACATCTTTTTAGCTCAGTTACGAAAGGCAGGTAGAAAGATCCGCCCCACCCACCTACACACACACACACACACACACACACACACACACACACACACACACACACACACAACCCAACCCTGTTAAGGCTCTCTGACAGGCCAAGGGCCGCAGAGACTCCTCAGAGCTTGCAAAATCCCATAGACTTAATAACTCAGTCAATTAAGTCAGCACCTCCATCGACCACAGCGGGCTTTAATAATCTGGGCAGAGCATGAAATCCAATAACCTCGACAATGAATTGAACGTTGTTTTGACAGACAGGTGGAGTGAATCTACAGCTGCTGCCCTGTTGAAGTTTGGTGATATATGAGAAACACAACATTCTCTAAAATGCATCCCTAGGTTGTGGTTTAAGTGCCCACAGTCAAGGTTGAGGTAAAAAGCTGGATCATTTTCACATGTTGTCCTGAGTGAGACTGATGACACATTGGCAGCAGTTTGTTCTGTGCATAAACTACCCTCTGATCATTTGGAAGTGTTTTTTTGTTTGTTTTAATGAATATTCCTGTTCTTGGCAATGCATGAATGTGTTCCAAGGCCACAGTCATCACATCATCCATTCTGAAATCTCTTATTCAATTTCAATAGCTTAAGTAATGAACACATTTAATGACATGATGTCCACGGAAATCTCTTCCTTAGGCCATGGCATAATGCCAGAGACTCATGCTGACTTCAAACACAACAGACCACAGACCAGACCAAATGAGAATATCGCAGAAAACGACTGATTTATGTAAACATATTTTGATTTGCTGTATCAGGTTTGTCTCAGATGAATGTTTGATATATGACCCACAGCCCTTTCCCTCCAGCCATAATGGCTATCCAGTATCTGTATGACTTTTTCATTATCTGGTATTACATTGATCATCATAGCAGCCTTGGCTCTCTGTGCCAGCAATGCTTGTTTACCTTGAATTGCTCCAAAGCCCCAAGGCCACTGCTGCAAAGAGAGAAACAGGAGATTGAGACGCTCGGTATGCCTTTGAAAAGAACATGCCGTGCATCAGAACTGCCACAGACTAATAACAGTCAGGTTTCAAGGGAAAGAAAGTCTTTTTTGCCTGAGGAGAGTGCCATAAAGCGTATTCTAACTGAACTAATTAATTAAAAAGCTTCATGGGGCTAGTGATTGAATGCACTGTGTATAATTAGGCCTATACACCACCTTTTTACCTTCTTATTTCCAAATATGAATGCGAGGTTAGAAGCTTTTCTTTGAGAGAGAAAAGCTGCTGATATACTTGAGCAGATACTGAACAGTGCAGAGGAACTGCTTGCACTCTCAGTAAACTGCCTGAAGATATGTGGTTATGCCAAGTACTTACCAGAATCACAACTAAAAGAACTTCAGAATATTGGGCTTTCAAAATGATATCCTTAAATTGCAGTGAGCCCACCCACAGTTGTCACTCTCTGGAATAGCCTGACTAATAGCAGTACTGGATTGACCCACCACAAACTGTGGAAGCAAAGATCCACATCCTGCTGATGTAACATGGGGTTAACCACACAAGCAAGTACCTGGTGGATCTCAAAGGTGCAATTTAGCATCTATCCATCAAGCATAATAAATGAATCTAAGATCAGCTAATATTTTCTCAGCTAGCTTGTGTGAACTCAGGGGCCCTTGTTTTTTTCTCTCCCAAAAAAAGACAAAAAAGAACTGTCTAAAGGTCAAAAGTGAGCTACGTGAACTAAGAGGACTAAGTGAACTATTCCGTAAAATGTGGGGTGTTACATAGCCACAAAATTCACATAACTGCGATGAAGGCTAGATCACGTCATTCACTTGTGGGTGTAACAGTGCATCCAGGCAGTCAGAAAAGTTGATGCTACCATCACCATTACCATTGTCATAACAACTTCCAGAACAGGGTTCAACCCTGGTTGAGATCTGAGAGGCTTAATTCTGGATGTCAGCCCAGGGTCAATTTCAGTGTAAAGGATTTCAGCAGGATTGTTCAGTTAGAGTTCCCCAGTCTGCATTAGCTTGTGAAAAAACGAAATCCATTTCCAACTGTAAACAAGTCTTTTATCCTCAACTGAGATGTACAGTAATAAGGTTTTTGTTTACAAAACAGCATATTACAAAAACTGGCCATTCCTAATGGAGAGGTCTGGATTTTTTTGGTAAAATAGGAAATCTTAATCAACAACCTACAGGAGAATTAAATCCATTAAAATTTAAGCTTCATACTGATGGTTAGATGACTCCTACCAGGACAAATGATGGCTGGCATAGCGTACCTTTGAAGGAGACCTTCTGTGTTTTCTTTGAAAGTGAATACAACTGCATTTAAAATTATTGTTTAAAAAATGTTTACTGCATTTTTGGAAAGATTTCATAAACATAAACATAACCAAACATGATGTCATCCAACAATGCTTTCTCTAATCCAACCTGAACCTACTTACAATGACAAAGCTACACTCTGCTTGTTGAGAATTCAGCTCAGTTTCTGTGTCTAGTTTGCAGCCACCATGCATCGACAAAAACTGCTGACAACGTAGGAGAACAGAAAAGAAAGATCAGAGAAGAAAGGGTTGAAAGTCAGACTCCCTTTGGACAGGTGGGAATTCAGTTTTAGCTGAAAGTGACAGAATCTTTTTGTAACAGTGTAGTGGCTCTGCAGGTTTTTCGTAAAGTATTTAGCCTTCACAGATGGTCCCTGAAAGTATGAAGAACCTCTCTGAGATGCCACCCACCGTGTGGGTTATTGAGGAGAGACAAAATAATGAAAAGGGAAGAACACGTATTCTGTTACTAATATATTCAGTTATTTTAAACAAAAAATACACCTCAGTTACTGGCCATTGTTAAATTCAGTTCTTATGGCTCAAATACCAAATAGTTAAGATCAACTGCATAACAGGTCTTATTAATAGCGGTTATGTGGTTAGTTATTTACACCACTTGCCCATTGCAATAATTGGTTATCTGTGTGTAATTAAATTTGTTGCAGGAGTGCCACTAAAATCGCAGTACCATAAGCTTTCATTACAGTATTAAAATTTGGACAGCATAAGATTTCACATTCATTTGTAGCATGCTCAGTTACTGTGTTATATTTTTTCTTACCCTGTTAAAAACTCCAAGATTGGCTAAGATAAGGTTTTGCACATTGCTGCAACGTGTCAAATGTTTCACTGATAATTTCTTCTGAACAATTCACACTTCAGCATGTGAGAAAGGATCCTGTGCTTCATATTGAGATAGGCCCATGAGTCGCAGGGCAAGACCTGCTTTATCCAGCCATTTAGCTTTTAGTCGCCGTCTCATCTTCAGCTCTGAGAACAATAAGTAACTATGAATGACATGTTCTTCATGGGCATAACAGTAATGGAGAGGAATGATAATAACATATTTCATGTTTTGAATAATCATGTAGGAATTTCTTGAATTCATGTCAAGTATCACGAAACAGGGCTCCTTTTTTATTGTCGCAGGAAACCATACAAATTGCAGATACCAAACAATGACACTTTAAAACCTGAAAAGTGTGTTCTTTATAGGCAAAATTTCATTTAAAGGACAGGTTTGGTTTTTTACACTTGATGCCTTGTTTCCTGATCGTTTATGATGAAGAAAATTGATAAGATTAAAATATGGACAAATGCCTCAAATGAACTTTTGGAAAGCGTACAACACCATGACAGCAGCAAACGACTACAAGATGACCACAAATAACCCCCTTTTCATTTTCAGCGGCGGGGTATCTTATGCAAGCCAATGCAGTTGGACAAATTACAATTAAATCAAAGTCACACTTTGCAATGATTTTTGTGTCAGCATATCAGTGAACATTGCTGACCACTCCTATGCAGCCATTCTGTAGGTGAGTGGGGGGTGCTACCAGTCAGACTGGCGCCACCTAGTGCTGCCGCTCAATTTTTCATTTAGCTCCACCACTGCGTCAGAGACCTATCCGTAGGTTTCTACAAGCTCTGAGCTATGTGGACCAACCAGTAAACCGAGGGAGGGCTGGAAGCGACGACATTGAACTCAAACGGTGTGTTCCATCACGTACACATACATCACGACCAAGCAGTAGCCATTGGGTGAAGCAGAAAGTACCACCAGGAGGCAAAGCATTTGGTGCATCAGGCTAGGGTGCAACCGCAACAACTGAAAACTCTCAGGACAGAGGCATTCATCAGAATTGAAATCTTAGCCACTGTTATTCATCATAAACGATCGGAAAACAAGGCTTTATGTGTAAAAAATGGAACCCGCCCTCTAACAGCTGAAAAATTGAAACTTCAATTCATCTTTTATTATCCAAATAAGATTAATAAAGATACAATTAAGATACGGATTCTATTCTGGCAATCATCTGTCAAATATAAATCTAATACGTTGAATAAGCCAGTAAGCCACCGCATGGTTGCACAACATAAGTGTCATATGGTGTGTTTCAAAACCTTTAACTGGGAACACATTTACCTAGCCTGGCCATGTTTTCCTAGCACTTCTGCTTGATTATCATGTCCCTGCAGTGCTAGTCTGGATATGATCCCATTGAGCTTGTTGTCTCAGGAGGCATTTTATCCAGTCCAATCAGCGAACAGAGGAAGGTGTTGTGAATGCAGAGTTAGAATGCTATCAGTAAAGGCAAGATAGGGGCTGATCCAAAAATTTTAAACTTAAACACCACAAGCAAGCAATCAAATCTCACTACCTAATGTCCAGACCCTCTGTACAAAATAAAAGTGTAGAATGAGGGTCTGGTTTTATTACCAGGCTAACATTTTCCTGTCCCCTGGGCACATGTCTTTTCAGACAGGGTCCAGAGTGGAATTTGCTCATCTGTTCTGATAAGTTGTGTTATCAAGTGATTAAGATCTGATCTGAGTGCAGGTGTGCAGGCAACAACAAAGAGTCTAAGGGGAGCAAGGAGGATCCTAGACAGTAAGTACGTATCTAATTTAGACAGATTTGTGACTGTGACAGGAAATTAGTATTCTCATATGCAGGGTCTTCATCATATACAGGGTTAGAAAGGGCATTTGCAACAGGTTACTGACTCCTACTTACCCTCTTGAAAATATAATAATAAATAAATAAATAAAATCTCTTTGGATACTTACCTGTTGATTACTTTTTGAGTGATCACTTTTTGATTGGAAGAAACTGGCGACAGGTGTAAACAATTAAACTTCTTTTGTAAATTTTATTAGTAAGCCTGGAACATGGTTCAACCATCATACAGATCTTTGTTAAGATTCTGTAGATTTGTTATTTGTTATTCCTTGTGGAAGAAGGCGTGAAATGTTTATTCATGTTCCCATCCTCAGAGAACCTTTATGGGAAAAAGTCATGTCATTCTCCATACCTTGCTAACCTCAAGTCTTCGTCTCTAGAGTCATTAAAAAGGGCTTCTCTCACATTAATGAAATTAATTGTGCAAATTTACCACTGCTCTTCAGAATCTGCTATCTTTGGCTGTTACGAATTCTTGGTTCTGCTATCATCAACATGCAAATCACTGTCCAAGCATCGACAGGAAATGAAAGCTAAATCCCTGTGCCCTTTAAATCCAAAAAGATTAGTCTGAGGCGTGTCTCGCATAGAATGCTTCATCATGTGCATTAAACAGGCAAGAACAAAGGAAATTGATGAAGATTTGTATTACAAGACCACTGAGTATGATGTGATCTTACATTTGTGATCTTACGCACAAAACCATGACTAATGTTTCTCAATGGGGCTGTACAGCCCCCTCGAAAATGCTGGGGGGCACTGTGGGGGCGTTAAACGACAAATAGGGGGTGTTATCACAAATTTTAAAACTCTGCAAGCAAGTATTCAATTTGCAAGTATTCAATTTCATTTTAAATAAGAAATATATGATAAGCTGTGTTCACAGCTGTCTATGAGTAGGCCTATTTCTCAATCGGTGCCGCCCTTCGCAGCACACAGGTTGTGCACTTGATTAGAGCAGCAAGTGCTACAGGAGCACCATTTTATATGCATAACTCGTACAAATAAGAATAGTTGGGCAGACTGCTTTTCACGCAGATCTACATGAGCACATTTTCAATCTAAAAATGTCAGGATGTCTTGTCACACGTGGTCTACAAGGCTACAAGTTTCAACTGATTTAGACAATACATCAATCTCACTGATTCACTTTTGTAGCCTAATAGTTTGTTCACTGATTTACAGTTTAACAACTCTATTACACATACTGTATATACTTACATCACTATTACTGGGTGTTGTAAGTGGGTGTATGTAGGATGGTGGTGTGTATATGTGTGTGTGGTTGGGGGGTGACAAGGGATGTCATGAGGACCTAAAGGGTTTGTTCAAAAAGGTTGGAAACCACTGTTCTTGTGACTGCTGGAGAGCACACAGGTTTATGCCATTTCTTCTGTGCTATGTTTCATAAATACTGTAGTGGCAGTGAATGGCTGTGCCATCATGATGGCCCCAAGAACTGTATGACAAACAGGAATGGCCACTTGCTGACATAAGCACAGAGCTTCAATGTGGGAAAGAGGAGAGCCTGAGGAATGCAAGTGTTATTTACTTGCCAAAGATGGTCTCTATATTAAACTCAACATGGTCCTACTGGACCCTAAGTCAAGAATACATAGTCTGGGACTGCTTCCTCAGTTGATGTGCCAGTCCTCTAAGTATGGTGTCTGATATGATATCAAATATTTATGACACAGATGGAAAGCTCTTCTAACCCCCCTTTCCTGAATCAGTCCGCTGATGGTATTGAATCTTTTTTTTTGCCTGTTACAATTAGAACACTGCACCTGTCTATGGGAGGGAGGAAAATACTTGTTACAGATGCTGGCAACTCCAAGCACAGGTGGCCTTTAGAATACATTATTGCATTATTATAGATTATTATAGATTTTTAATTCATGCATTTTCCTCCATGGCCACACAGGTTGGACAGGTACTGTTTTTGACTCTTGTCTGTACAGCACATGTGTTATTAATGGGATGCCAATGTCTATGATGTGTACCTCCTAATACAGGTCATGCTATGTGCAATTTATCATACCACACCAAGCACAAGCAAAGACAGACCGAACTAACAATCCTCTTTTGATCATATCAACCATCCATTTAGCACTAGTAGCGGAAGTTTATTCTAGGACGTTTTGAATGAGTTGATGTGTGGTGGAAAGAAGTAGTTCTATCGATTCTATCTATCTATCACTGCTATCAAAACGTGTAAACGTTAGCAAAACTACATAGCACAGACATGGCAACAGTAGTATAAGCGGGAAATTAGCTCCATGGTGTGCGTATATCAGTGAAAATTGCACTTATCGAGGCGTAAAGGCCCCTCTGCTCCGCTTATCGCCGCCTCAAACCTGCAATATTCAGCAATAGACGCAGTCCGTGTCGTTCATTATCCTTACTTATTCCACACTAGGACAGAGTTTTAGTTTGTCTGTGCATCAAGCTCTCGTCATTAAACACACAATACATGGAAAGCCTTTTCTCACACATACAGATACACATCTGCTAACAAACCAAACCCTCGTTCTTCACTTTTGTTTCATACAGAGGGTCTGGACATTTGGTAGTGAGATTCGATTGCTTGCTTGAGGTGTTTTAAGTTTAAAAAGATTGGATCAGTCCCTGACTAATAGCTTGCCTTGACTGATAACATTCTACCTCTGCGCTCACAACGCCTCCCTCTATTCGTTGATTGGACAGGTTAAAATGACAACAATGAGCTCAATGGGATCAAATCCAGACTAGCACTGTAGGGAGATGATAATCAAGTGAAAGTGCAAGGAAGGCATAGCCATGCTACCAATACGATAAAAGTGGGCTTAACTGTTAAATGTTGTATACGAAACTCGAAAGTCTAACTTGAGTAAAAGTACAGATACCCTACCAAAAAAATTACTTACAAGTTCAAGTCACCCACTAGCATTTTACTCAAGTTTAGGCTTCAAAGTATCTTGTGTTTTCTGTAATCTATAATTAAATATACTTAAGAGTCAAGAAGTAAAAGTACAATTAGGCTAAAAAAAAGTCAAAAAATGTAAAAAGGCCTGAAAAAATATCACACACACACACACAGACACACACACACAGTCAGAATGAAAAATGGTGTCTACATCACATCAACAGGTTTAATGGGGAATTTATTGTTTGCACTTGCAGCTTCCCCAAAATCTTGTTGCAGTCAATTAGTTGACCACCAAATTCAACTTCATAACTATGCTGCCAATTGAAAATGTAGTGGAGTAAGCATGCAATATAGTGGAGTAAAAGTAAAGGTTGAAAGAGTTTTGACAACTCAAATAAAGCGTAGATACTCCCCAAACATACTTAAGTACTGTAGTGAAGTATTTTTACTTAGTTAGGATACATCTCTGCAAATTATGACACACCTCTCAAGGATCATTAGTCTGATTGGTTGTAGGTCTGTCTAAAGCCTGCAAAGGCATTTTGATCTACAGTATGTTCACAACTGCATAGTAAATCAGTATGTATGAGAACCAGGCTAAAGTTCTCCTTGTTTTTGTCAATTTATGATGTCAGTGCATGATGTGATACATGATCACTACATATAGAACACCTAGTATGTGGTGTTTCCGTTGGGATATTGTTATTTTGGGAAAATGCACAACACCAGCCTTAAATGAAGAACAAAGGAAGGTGAAGACTCGGAATAGGAAATTTGGGCTTGAAGTCTCACATTTCAAATGTAGCAGGCAACCAGCCCTGATTCCCCTGTTCTGTCTGTCAGTGGCAAGACGAAGATTTTCCTCAACATCTTGTGTGAGAATGTGTAACAGAGGCTTTCCAGTTGAGGAAACACTGTTTTGTGATGCTACACCAAACACATATAACTGAGTGTTAAGCTGAGCAGACCAGTATAAGCGCCCCCTGCTCATCTGCACTCGAGTGCAGCCTTCCCCAGTGCCCCATGTTCCAGAGTGCTTCCTTAATCTGCTTAGTGACCTCACCCTAGATGGTGCTACTCTGAAAGGCTCCCAAACACTTTTGGGTGGGTCGTGATGGAGCCACCTGCCATGCTGCAGCAGCAGCAGCAGCAGCAGCCTAGTCACCAGACCTGCATCAATCAAGATGAAGGGTCAGGCACTGAGTGATTGAACTCCCATTTCCAGGGCTGTAACCAGCATGAGACTAAATTGAAGCATGAAATTCTTACCAAAACTCTTGATGCAAACACTAATTTGTGTAAACCATCATTTCAAACCACAAAGTCAAAAAATCACCTCTCATCTGTCAAGGTGAAGGACTAGTAGGTCTTTAGATGTAGATTTTCATCTTGATTTACTCTGCCTGAAGAAGGCCTAACAATTGAAAGTTTGCAGATTTCAGTAAAAGACACATTTTGCACTGACTTAAGTGTGCGAAAATAACACTATGTAACTTTTCACCACTATATGAGGTATCCTTTTTATCAGACTATTTGCTCTGGCACCATCTCCAACAGAATTCACATGACATAGAGTCACTTGAAGCGTAGATATACGCAAGCTTTTGTCCCACCAGACATCCAGGACATGCACTGTGCAGTTCGACGTGTAGGGTAGGAAACCACCACAAAATAAGCAAAAAAAGCTTTACTGCATGACAAAGCTGACTGTATTGCCATCAGACACAAATAAGCATCTTCTAGCAGTGTTAGTAAGGCTCTGAAAAAAGTTTGGAAGGGTTTGAGTGCCTTTATGTAGCTAGTCCACATGTTTTACATTAAAAATGATAGAGTTGCTTTAATTGTAGTTGTTTACTCAATACAAAGGAAAACACCATAGACAGTAATTCAGATGTCTTCATTGGTTGTGAATAATATAAAACCAGTGGTTATGAGTTGCAAAACCTTGTTGCCAATCGGACCTGCAGAACAAATCTAAATTAGCCAGTGGTGCATCTTGCTTTTCACCCAGGCAATAACACTACAGAGTAGAGTTTTTGTCCCTTCTCTGACTACTGCTTTTTCAACTCTGTACAGTAAAATGGGTAATCTGCTGGCCGAACTGTCTCTTAACTAAAATTTAGATTTGAAGTATTACGTTATACCTCTTTAGAGATGTCATTGTTTATAAAGCATGAAGTGAGGCTTTCTCTCAGATGTTCTTTTTCTGATTTAGTTTCTGAATACTTATGACCATACTAATTCCATGCTGTCCATATTTAGGCCATGCATTATGTCCTAGCAGCTCTAAAATGGAATTTGGATAAAATGTTACATCATCCAACATTCACAACACCAACTCCACCTCTTCCTACATTATTTTCAGTCTTGCGGGGGGGTTCAGAGTCTCTAAATTTTACATAAATATGATCTGGCATTGAATAATGAACATAAGGTGCGAAATCATCTGAATCAACTCAGAATGTGTTGGAAAATATTTTTTTTCTCTGGATTGTCTGGAGACTTAACCGCAATGCTTGGAATTAAAGAAAATCCCAGCATTCCACAAAAAAAAACTAACAAAAAAAACAACAGAACCATGGTTTCACAAAATTTGCAGATCCATACCAAGAGGCAGATATGATGCAGTTTTGTTGTACCTCAAATAGAGTCAGGATAGATGATTAAATTCAGACCAAGTTTGTCTGCATAAATAAAATAACATGTTATGTGCGTATGGTACAAAATAATTGCAGTGTTTCCAATTAGCAGGGATTCTGTCTTGCGGTGTAAATGACATCCAGCATGGGAGAGTTGTTTCTGAAGGAGACAGCCTAGAGGTGATAATGAGGGGTAGTGACACAAACACAGGGTCAGTGCAGAGGATTGCACATTTACAGACTTTTCATTGGCTAAGAAAATGTACAGGAGGTTTCACACAAATACTATTTTTCAGGTGTTTTTTCCTAAGCTGTATTTCAGGTTACTAATGGAAACTGTAGTGTGTGTTGCCTCACTCACTCACTCACTCTCTCTCTCTCTCTCACACACACACACACACAGAGAGAGAGACAGACAGACAGAGGCAGCAAATAATGAATACAATCTTATACCTGTGGCCAAGTTGTGACACTTTATGTTTGTTTCATACTGTATAGTGTTATATAGCGTACACTCATTACTAAGACACAAAGGAGTTGTCACTATATGTCCCTAAAACAGTCTTTGTGACACATGTGCACACTCTCTCTCTGATACACACACACACACACACACACACACACACGCACGCACTAATATTAGATCACTGAGCTCATGTTTTAAATAGCTAATGTTCTTTTCTCATTGGAAGTAATCAGCTTTCTGAAATGAGACCTATCATTTCCCCTGTCCCTTGGGGGATATTTAATATCTATAGCTACTGGAAAGGTCCACATGCAAGCCCAGAGAAAGGTGTGCTTGGACTGTGCTAATCCATAACACAGAATAAAATATCAGACTTGAGTTGAGTTTTGATGCTTGATTTGGATGATACCTGTAATCAACTAATCGGCTGACCTACTGTGTGTGAATTAAATTTCCTAATCTGGGGTAAAAAAGGAAACTGATCTGTAATTATTCCTGGAGCAGAAGACCCCATGCGTGAGATGGTTACACTAATCTGATGTGTGGCAACAATTATTTGTGTTTACAGATACTCAGTTATTTGAACAAATGTTGCAAGCAGACCATTCAGCAAGGAAGCATGTTAGCACTGTCTCACAATTTCTCTTGGAGATGCTCTCTTTCGGAAACTTCTTTTGCTTGCTTTGGAATCAACTGGCAGTTTTTTATATACAGACGTCTGATTAGACAGACTGAGTTTATTTGAAAATAAAGTTTCAAGATGCTGATAGAGGTTTTGCCTAATAGCTCAATATATAGTGACACATAACACAAGACAAATATTTGGTGCAACAAACTTTTGCTTCAAGACTGCAGGAGTCATAGCACAAGAGATACAGTCATGCAAGAGTTATAAGTATGTATTACAGTATATATAACATTATATAATATCACTGGTTCTATAACAGAACTTACGAACAACTTACTGGTGCTGTGGTTTACATGATAAATATGATTAACTTATTTATTAGTAAGGTACATTATATAATAAATAATATAGAATTAAATAATTACTTGTTCCTTTGGAAATAGGGATACTAATTCACTATTTCACATTGTGAACCAACATGACCATCTTTTTTTAATGGAGCAGCATGTCTAGCCTAAGATTTGCTCCATACCCACATTCTGTCTCATTAAGTAGGCTCCAATCACTCCATCCACTCTGAGGTTACCTTGTAGTGAGTGGCAGCTAAATTACAGCTATTATTCTTTTGTCAGAACACAAAATTAATTTTCACTCTGGAACAAATGATAAAAAGTTCATTTAATTAAGTGTTTCCCTTTGTTGTCCAAATTAACATAAAAAGGAAGGAAAGAATCTAATGCTTAAATGATTGATTTTGTTTTTTGTTGTGTGAGAGATTGAAACTCCTCTGATGTGTGAGAGAAGAAAATGAACTTTAAAGCCTCCATAAAATCTGTAATGTTGATTTTCCTGCATGTCTTCTGCTCTGGATTCAAGTGGATTTATCTCCATGGCACCTGATAGCTGCACTCAGATCTGTTTCCATGGTATCTGATTGCTTTGTGCATTGGAGTTTCTATGGCATTCAACAGCCTCACCTAACACCTATCTGTGCACTCAGCGATGGTAGTATCATATATCAGACTCAGACTTCCCCTGTCCTTTACATTGTATTTTATCATGTTGACAATTTACACTAGACAATAATTACACTATTTGGAGATAATTAGGAAAAAATAAATAAAATTGTCTTTTGTTTGTGTTCCTGGCTTGTAATAGTCCTGCGGTCCTCAGATGACCAAAGCCTAGATAACATGACCCCACAGTAGGTGGACAAAGTAATGGAGAGGACTAAAACTTTTGCCATTTTTTAGATTCCAATGTATGTGCAATTTCAGTTTCTAAGTGTTTCAGACTGGGACACTTTTGCCAAAGAAATAAGAGAGAAAATAAGATACTTTCAAAATTTACAAGCTGATTGTCAGAACTTTCTGCTCTGACCCTAATAAACAGAGTTTGGCCAACTGTATCATCTTGTTTAAATAATACTTTTGAGAGTGTGGGTGCAATTCAGATATAATAGGCTTACTTTTTGTAACCTTTTCTGTTAGTTTGATCCCTGTTGTAGGTAAGCAAAACTCCACATAATAATTCCCTCACACATTTAATTAAAACTTTCACTAAAGTTGTTACAAGGCATAACCCGATGGGGGGGGCGTAGATGTGTACTCTGTCCTTACAAAAGAAAGAATAAGGAATAAGAATAAGGCCTTGCTTTGAAGATCTTTAAAAATAGCTAAAATTTTGTCAATATAGAATTGTTTAGCTCAGTCTGCTGTTAAGGTACCACAAATGAAAAAAGTCTGGATTTGATCTCCTTCAGCAGCAGCGGTGGGGGAGAATCAGGTGCCATTCATCAGGAATGGATGTAAGAGGGAGCAGACCTGATGAATTCAGGCAGATTCAGCGTGCTCTACAGGCCACAGTAGCAGTGGAATGGGGAACTTGGAATTCAATCAGCTACAGGGAGCCAGTGAAGGGTAATCAAGGGAAGAGAGACATGTTCTCTCTGATTGATCGAAGATCAGACACATCTCCATGCTCTAGATCATCTTCAATGCCCTCCCCCTCACAACTCAGGCATACTGAGATACTAGAGATACTAGAGATACTAGATACTAGAGCCTATAGACGACCAGGGTCCGCCCATGGAGTTGGATAAGATGTTGGCTGACTGATCTAGTCAGCTAACATCACTTACCTGAAACTGAAGTTAACAACCTCAGTCAGATACCACGTGCTTATTAGAGAAGGTAAGTTCTGTTGCCTGTCATATAACCCAAGAATCTCATTGTTTTATTGTTGGGTCAGTGATAAAGAGACAAGTTGGATGCTAAATACAGAAAAGAATCTGAAACGAGCAAAAACAGCAACCCAGAGGATATTTGTCTCAGTTGCCAAATATCCTCTTCACTAGCTAAGCTGTCATAGGCGCAACTATCTCAAGAATCATTTTGACAGTAAGCCCTATTTTATATGCTACCTTCACCAGACATTAGCGCCTGGACCTTATAATTCAATTGTTTATCGAGACCAGTACTATGCACCCATCTCTCCATGAGCACACTACAGCTATATCCTGACTTAGGGGAAATGTGTGTGTCCATGCAGTTGTGCGTCATCCAGTGTTTTATAAAAAATTAAAGAAAATCATTATCGAAACACCCTAGAGGGAAGATGTGTTATTCACAGTGAGACAGAGGACATGGCTCATCTTTGTACCCCATGGGTAGTGCTTAGAGGAAAACGACTAAATGTTTGATAGAAACTTGAGACTTCAAAGACAAAAGATGGTTTATTATAAAGGCCATTCAAAGTTCTTCCATCAGGACATCCTGTTTGAGTGCTATTAGTTGAAGCCATGCTTCTTCAGTAAGTTATTAGTATAAAGGACATCCCTGACAATGGCAAATGAAAGAACAATATTGATAGTCTGAAAGGGCGCATTGCATCCACAAAGCCTACCTGATCTCTGGTCTCTGGCTGGCAGACTCATTCATGTAAAATTCATTATCAGAGCTCACTTGTTTTCACATTGATGTTGAGGTGTTAATGTTAAGCATATTTCTCTCCTCACCCTGTAGTCTAAGAGACATAGCACTTAGAACAGAAGACACAGTTCATTACAATCACTGCGTTTACCATTCAAATCATTTTAAAAAATGTGTGGAAGCTTGCTTCTGAGTAGATGGTTCTCATTATATTATTCCTTTATGAGAAACGTCATAAAATGATGCCGATTCCCTTTATAATAGCCATTCAAATCTAAATATCATCCATGGCTGACATACAGCTTGTTGTTTACACTATTTTATCAGCAAAATAATCAACCAACAAATCTAAAGGCACTGGAGAAGATTTATTAGGCAGTTAAGTGCTGAAAGAGTGGTGTTCTGTCTGAATCTGACCTTCCTTCTCTTTTCGCATTCAGCAGTAGTTTTATTTAGGTTAGCTCCAAATGCCACATCCCTTATTATGAATAAAAAAAAACACGGACGGGTGAAGTTACACTGACAATTCTGACCAACCGAGTTGACTTGTAAGTTTGTCATGGTGTAGTAGCAGCCTATGCATGTGTTATCACCAAACATGTAAATGCCAGATGGCTCATGTGGTGATCATGATAAATCCACGGAGAAAACATGTTCTGTGCAGATGCTGAGACAGAATACGCTATCTGGGTTTGGGCACATCAGTATTCCCATGTCTACAAGAGGTGGCTGTGCATCCTGCACAATCATGGTGAACGTATCAGTGTAATTTCTGTCTCTGAATGTGAATGGACTAAAGGCTATTTGAACACAGATATTGAAACTGAAATAGTCATCACAATGTGCTGCAAAAACATTCTAAGTAAATATACATATATGTAGTTTTTCTTTTGACTCTGCCTGCAAATACATGTGGTGGAATTGCTATTCTCAATTTTGAAATTGCATGTATTTGTATGTATTTAGTCATGGCTTACTGAGGACATCATGCTGTGTGCCTACTGCAGATGCACCACTTTTGTCTGTCTTCTCTCCAGAGGTTCTCTGTCTGGGCTTTAGGCCACTTTTTCCACTGAAAATGCAAAGTAAAATCTTATTAAATTGAAAAATATGTATAGTTGCATGTGGAGCAGAGGCTTAGATGGTGTCTGGCAAGTTATATTTGTCAGTGAATTTAAACATAAAATTGTTCAGTAATACATGTTGAAATGTTAATGAATAAAGTTATATGATTTATGAGAACGAATGGCAAAACAAAAAAAAAATGGTTTTAAAAGTGTTCATTTTAATCAGTACTCATCAACCTTCTATTGAGCATATTCTAGTGGTGGCATATGTCATTAAAGGTACTCATCTCCGTCTGTCATTAGCTTTCCCACTGCTGGTGCACGGAGTATCAGGCATAACTATTTCATCCAATTACAGTCCAGTCATTTGTAAATGCATAAAACATTACTGACTCTGTCTACTTCATTTTTGCAACTTAAATAATACAGTGGACTGTTATAAAAAATGATCACTGATGACTATTTTAAGTTAAATATACAGTTAGACTACATCAACGGGTCAAAAAAAAAAATCCATCACATGCGGAAAGAAATAATAAAATAATAAGAAGAAAATGAGAAATAATGAAATCATTTGCATATTTTGCACAAAGTAGACTGGTTACAGGTAAAAAAAAAATCTACTCATAAATTAATCAGCAGAAATACAATATGTCAATGTGTCAAATATCCCTAACACGGAACATTACAAAAACCTTAAATAACGTTTGCCCATGGCTCTCCTATGGTTATTTTAAATTTTAACATGTATTTAAATTTTTATATTTTCTGTAAACCTTAGGTGTATTTTCAGAGAATGTTAGCTGTAGGTTGTCACAAACATTCTCGTTTTAGAAACCAAAAAATGAAACGTTATGCCATGATTGTATTGTGTATACGTTATATTTTAGTATTCCTATTATGAAACAATGTCAGAACATTCCTGGAACGTTGCACTGAATTGTTGGTATGTGGTCCAACAATTCAGCAAGTCAGAGAAACAATCAAACACAGTTGAGCCAATATCCAAAGTTGGCCTACAAGGATAAAACATATGTATGCCATGTCTTAAACCCTATATGTGCAGCCTTGCTTAAATAGTTTTATAGAGTAGAGGTAATGTAAATGCATGACACCCAACAGAATTTTTTTTCTGCAACCAAACTAACATTCTAGTTACATTTAAAAAACTTTCCTAGCTCCCTTCAGAGAACCAAAACTACCTTCATGGAACGTTCCCCTACCCAACAGATAACCTTCCCGGAACGTTCCCAAAACCAAAAAATGTTACCTGGGGTTAGGCTACAGAGTAGTAGGCCTATGTGACACGTCAGCCAGGAGTTGGCCCACTAGCATAGAATTTCAAGGCATGACACCAATATTGAAAATGTGAAATTTAAAGCGTTATGGATGAACTACATACTCACTGACAGTCTAGTGCGATTTGCAGTGTTGCTTGTGGGTAGCCGCACAATATCATTAATTAGCCAGCTACAACTAGATGTATAGTAATGTTAACAGAGCCAATGTTACGAAGTAGGCTAACTGATTAGACAGTGTTGGCTTTGGGAAGATTATGCCTGTTATGGTATTACACAAACATAATTCAGTTGAGTTCTCATTCTAATTATTTATATTCTGATGTGATGGCAAGCTACTTATAGCAGCCTATAACCTATTTAATGTGTTAGCTTAGCCTACTCACCAAGAATGACCACTGCTTCAACCATGAATTCATTTGTTGTTGATGGGAGTTATTTCTCCAAATCCTTGTCTGTTAGATGCCAGAAAGGATCATAATTGTAAATTCAAGGAATGCATATTCTTTTCTATTCTTATCTAATTGGTATTTTTGTTCCCACCACTCTCAAAAACGCTGTTATGATCCATTATTCTCTAGGAGGAATCTTCAATGTTTACCTAAAGTGACATATTCTTAACCAAATTCTATTTTGGAATTTTCATTAAGTCAGTTGAAAAATGTCTGTAAATGTTTAATTTGTGTATTTCAAATACATATTTAAATGAAGATTCAGTTTTTGGTCCATTTCTCTACACATTAATCAAAAGTAGTTGCTACCTGCAACACACTAGACCAGTGCTTCACAACCTTTTTTGTCTTGTGTACCCCCTGAGCCTTTTTGTCATACCATGAATACCCCCTCACTCATACGTGTTGATAATTCTCCAAAAGTAGAACGCAACACAGCTGATTATTAAATGAAAATCGTCTGCTATGATTTTGGTGCAGAGTGCCACAGGTTATTGTCTCCCCGGGGAACCTAGTTGTAGTGCACACATAACATTTTATTGATGGGCTTGATGGGCTTGAGTGATGACTGAGAATATTTATCATCTTGGAAATAAATTATTATTAAATATTTCCACGTACCCCTGGTTGGGAATCACTGCACTAGACAGTGTTTTTAGGTTAATTTATCAGTTTCGTAGTCACTTCGATGATTAAATGGCTCATTACGGGCTGAATGAAGGCTCTCTTGGCCGCCTCTAGCATAGATTCCACGGTTACTACACTTGCAGGATCTGATACACGGGGTCAGGCGAAACTAAACTGAAAGTGAATGAAAATGAAATTTATCACCAGCTTGTCAGTCAATGTAACGCACAAAAATAATCATCGCTGGTTTCTATTCTTTGGGTTGAAAGTTAATTCACATGGATTGGTGAGAATGTATGATGTTCCTTTTTTTTCAAAAAATCAGCAACTGAAGGTCGACCTTTGGAGAAAAAAAATGACAGTCATAGCTGATGTGCCTTTAAGCAAAAAAGATCTTGCTGATGTTTTCATAAATAAAATTGAAACACAAGAAACTAATTTAAATCTGCAGCACACATCTCCATAAGGTGACTGTGCTGTGAGAGCAGCACACATCTCCATAAGGTGACTGTGCTGTGAGAGCAGCACACATCTCCATAAGGTGACTGTGCTGTGAGAGCCAGCACACATCTCCATAAGGTGACTGTGCTGTGAGAACCAGCACACATCTCCATAAGGTGACTGTGCTGTGAGAACCAGCACACATCTCCATAAGGTGACTGTGCTGTGAGAACCAGCACACATCTCCATAAGGTGACTGTGCTGTGAGAGCAGCACACATCTCCATAAGGTGACTGTGCTGTGAGAGCAGCACACATCTCCATAAGGTGACTGTGCTGTGAGAGCAGTGAGAGCAGCACACATCTCCATAAGGTGACTGTGCTGTGAGAGCAGCACACATCTCCATAAGGTGACTGTGCTGTGAGAGCAGTGAGAGCAGCACACATCTCCATAAGGTGACTGTGCTGTGAGAGCAAGCAGTGGGAATATGTCATAGAGCCCATTGAAGTAGACACCATGCTAAGTCATTTTTTTCTTAGCATCTTGAGGAACATGAGACTTTAAATGAGAATTTGTTATTTATGATAGAAGTTTCAGGGGGGCAATGCAACTTTAAAGGAAATAACATTCTAAGCACCTACTGAGCTGACTAAGCTGGGTCTGTATGTAATGTGTTGCATAAAATTAACTTGGCGAAATGATTAAGCCCAGTCATTAAAGTAGCATTAGTTATTGCAGGATATTTTTAAGCAAATTTTTATAGTGTGTTGCATGTCATACAAATTAGAGCCCACTGTGTCTTCCATCATGCAAGGAAAATTAAATCCAATGTTGTACAAACGATGTACATGACTATGCTTATTTTAGGAAAGCTTATACATCCAACAGTATATTTTCAGTGTAAATGAATTATTGCTATGAGTGTTATTATTACAACCTATGTGGCATATTACTGATTTAACCACAACATTATTTAAATCAAAGGTTGTTCCAATCCAGTGGTAAGAGGTTGTCTTACTGTAGTTGGTACGTGGACATGTAGGCCTGAGTGCATGTTCCGTTTAAAGTCATGCCTCCTGGTCAATGATTCCAAATTTACCAGCTGGACATGGGTGTTGTGACATGCAAAACAAAACCAAAAGCTGGATGTTAATATTGCAGAATTTGACAGTGGAATGCAGTACAGTGTGGCTCGTAAAATCATGCCACTGCAGACCTCGGCATGTGGGGCGGATATAGGTGCAGTATGTTGGAGGGTGCTATAATGCTTGGACTTTGGAGTTTCTTTGGGCCCTTTAGCTGCCACAAAAGGGTGACCAGATGTCCGAATTTGACTTGATCTGATCTGTCCTGAGTCCCGATAAATATGCATCGGGACACTATTATGTCTATTAATAGTGCATATGCATCGGTACACTATTATGTTTTCAACATTCACTATCAAATTTCCTCAGTTTTCAGTGCTTAAAGGAAGTGATGATGTTCTGATGTTAATGCTTATGTGCATTAATAATATTGCCTATAATCTGTTTTGTTGTTGTTGTTGTTGTGATATTATGCCACAATTCTGTAACAATATTTACATTTACAGTTGTGCATCAGCAGACATTTTTATCCAAAGCAACTTATATTTAGTCAAATATACATTTTTCAGGGCCCGTATCCCCTAAAGCAATGAAGGGTTAAGTGCCTTGCTCAAGGGCCCAACGCTGGCAGTTGAGATTCAAACTGGGATTCGAATATGCAGTAAGGTGTAGGGAATCTTTTCTTTGCCATAACAACTGTGCAAAATGGTGTGTTCTGAAAGCACACTGCTGACATGTATACCCATATTTTCATAGATGACACCACATCATTTATTAATCTGGGGAAGTATCTGGATGAGCCCCACAGGTTAGGATGTTCTTGAATCAGTTTTGTCCAGAAGAAGACCTGTCTGGAATTTCCTAGTCTGTGTCCCTGGCCTTGTGTGCTCTGTAGATACACCCTCTGACCTCCTGACCCTGATCATCATGCACCACAGCTTACCCTGGGCCTCAGGGAGCCAATCAGTAGTTACCTTATTCTGTGCCCTGCTCGTTAGGGTATATTCTGCCTCTATTTCATCCTGTTTGCAAGAATGTGTTTTTAGGAACACTGAAAGACATTTTGGCTTGTGCCTGTAATCATGAGAGGAAGAACATTATGCCGTATACTTTATCATCTGACTCTTTAGAGATGGTGGCCAAGAGATTCCTTTTTTAGAAGCCCTACCTCCTGTTCAGAAGCAGGGGCATTCAGAACAGATGCCATGTAATCTGTTGCTTTGTGTTCAGTCTTAATTTTAATTTCAGTTCTCAGCTACAACTATTCCATCTGTTTTGTGTATTTTTTTTGTATTTTAAGAAACCCCCTCTCGCCTTATTTTATTAGCTATAAATCCATGTGGGATTTAGACAGAAATACACCATGTCCAATATTTCCTCAGTTAGAATAGGCTATAATGAAAGGAAGGTGATGGAAGGTTATAAGATAATAGAAATGCATTATGCCTAATTTCCATTATAGAATTGAGCAAGCAACCCAATAACTCGCCCATGATAACACAATAAGAAGCATTTATGAATGAGCTTGTGCCTGAGCAATAAGGTATAAAACTCTAACATACTGTAGCTGCAGGCAAAGAACAATATGACAGCACTCCAACCTATCATGTTGTATTTATAAAATAGATTAGCAAAAAATTGCTGCCCAGTGCTCATCCTGGGGCAGACACAATTGGACCCTGGAAAGTAAAACCATCTGTCTGCCTAAGAGCCCCATCACCTCAGTAGCCACAAAGGGGACGGAGGCGAAACCAGTGACAGACGAGGATAATTGGTGCAATTGGAAGGACGCAGCCCGGGCAGGCGTAACGCTGGAAGCAAGGATGGATCACCTCACACCTCACACCTCCCACCAGGCTGCCGCAGCCACAGCCCTGCTACAGCCACCATAATGGAAGATACAGTGGAGAGCTAGGCAGGACAAAGATGGATGTCCACCTGAGGACCAGTGCCATACTGGTTACACACATGTTAAAGAAGGAAGCCACTGACCATCAGTATAGCATGAATGAAACATTTAATTTCAGTTTAATACAGTTTTCATTTCTTCAAAGCTAACAGTGATCCTTGGTTGATTTAAAATGGAAACATTTGCATGTGTTTGGATTCAAGCTTTTTGCCGGAGTATGTTGGAGAAGCTACGTCCATCTACCTGAGGAAACAGTACTGTGGAGAAGTTTCTTGAAAAACCCAAATAGCAGAGAAGTTTGTCTTGTTCAACCAAGTCTTTATTGCGTTCACCGAGAGAATGGTTTTAACAGTGGTAATCCTCAACCATTCTAACCACTCTGATCTTTCTAACCATTCTAACCATTCTAACCTTACACCTTATCTATCTATCTTAAGTACTCTTGCTAGTAGATGATGTAGCTGGCACTGAGCCAATCCTACACAAGGCCTCAGTCTCTGTCCTTTTACGATGAGGCTCTAAACATGGTTTCAACACAGTTTTCAGAGAGGAGCCTACCAGTCTGCATACTACTCTCTTACTGGCATTTACACTTTCTTTTTATAGCACAACACTCTGCTGCATGCTCTATCCTATTTCTGTATACACACATACATATATTACTTGTTTCTACAAAATTCCCGACAGTACCAAACAGCAAACAAAGAATCAATGATCTACCTCACCCACAGTTACCCAAGTGTGTGTCTATGTTCTTATAGAACTGGCTTGGATTAGTGTTAGATGGCACCAGTTTTGTACTGCTAGTGATGCACAGGAAACACAATAAAGGCAGAAATCTAGTGGTTGATAAGATGGAGGATAAACTGTGAACCACTGAAGTAATAACGTGGTTCAGACAAACCATGAACTAAAGGTGCAAAGTTTTGAACCAATGTAATGAGGTTCTTTAATTAGTGGGAAAAGTGTTGATGTTGATACCTTGGTGTTTGTTATAATTTGTATATTTATTCTCTATTTAATATCTTGTTACAAACTTTGTGACTTTGGAGAGATTTTTGTTTGTTTCTTTCTTCAATTGTTCAGCAAGGTGTAAGAAGGCATTTCTATTTGTGTGGTACATGCCTACTGCCAGCATGGTATTTTTTAGTTTGCCATATTTAGTGGAGAAGTAGGATGTAACACTAGAAATATCTAATCAAAGTAACTAAGAATCTCATGATTTCAATTTCAATTTCACACCAACACCCATTACGATGCTAGGATTTGCTAATGGAAAGTACCCCAGACTGTCTTCACAAAGTAAGTCTGGTGATACCAGGCTAGATAACGCTACTTCAAGGCAGCCTCTGATCCTTAGTTTTCAGTGAAATATCCTTCCTGCACATTCTATTTGTATCTCTGACTCATAATGCATATGAAACAGTCTTTTTTCTGTTCAGCTTGAAGGAGGAAGCACTATTTTCAAACTGTTATTTCTGCTGTAGACAAAAGAAGCAGTGAAATAAATATCTCCTCTGCTAATTAATCCAGGAGCATTCTCTCTCTCTCTCTCTCTCTCGCTCTCTCTTGTGTGTGTGTGTATGTATGTAAATGTTAGGGAATTCACAGATATACAAAGGCAACTGCCATTCCATATATCCGACTTGGTCTAAACAACCTTATGAAAATCACCACACACATTGCATTGAGAAAAGTGACATCAGTAACAGAAAAGTGGACCCTGAGCAGATTGATATCTATACTGGACAATGACCATCACACTCTCCAGACAGAGGAGGATGTTTAGTGGCAGACTCCTGTCTCTGACATGCTCAGCTGACAGGCTGAGAAGGTTCTTTGTCCCACTGGCCATAGAGCCCTACAACGCCCCACACAGAGGAGGTATGAGACAGACTGGTCTGCTTGATTCTACTCCACACAGTGACCCCATGTCCTATGCCTGGATCTCACCTGGTCTACCTTTTACTTTTCGTTTCTTTACTTACCCTACCCAAGCTAAGACTGGATTGGACTATCACTGGACTCTTATACCCCACCCCATTCTATAACAACATCTTTTTAGTTTTTACTCTTTATATATCAAGGACTCGAATAAGCTTTTGCACGGCTTACATTGTTTTTTATATTGCTGCATTTTTATAATGTGTAACACTTTTGCACAAGGGTTACCATAGCATCCTCCTGCACATTCCACACTACTTCCACACCAAGCAACTTAGTACCCTAAATGGCACACATAATACGATTTTTTATTTGTATTTTTATTATGTATGTATGTCATGTGTATGCCATGTTGTGGAAGCTTAAGGATACCAGAATGTCTGAAAAGTATCTATCTATCTATCTATCTATCTATCTATCTATCTATCTATCTATCTATCTATCTATCTATCTATCTATTTACATTTTATGGGGCTGCCTCTGTTTGTTTGTCTGTTTTGACACAGTATGAGGTGCAAGGTCACATCTGTGTCTTTCAGTACCCCACTGTCTGGCACTGATAACTGAATATTCAGTCAGTCAGTATTGTTCTACTGTGTGGAGCCACAGGTACAAGGTGACTCGCAGTGGCTCCCTTCAACTTTGGATCACCCTCTCAAATACAGCCGATCAAAGCAACAGTCCATTGGCACCATATTGTATTGAGGTGATCTGCTCACTTTCAGAGTAAAGAAGAGGGTTTTTGAGAGTTTTCAAACATCACAGCCTCAGATTTCTCTGAACACAACTTTCAGCTGCAACTTATGAAATGATAAGATTGGTAAACATCTTCAGAGCCAAGTGAATAAAAAAGTCATCATTGTGGCTATTTTCAGATAGTATGATATTATAACACATGATTCTAGTTTTCTTTGGGGAGAACCTTGTTCAACAGGACATACGTTAGTGTGTAAAGCACAACATGGTGCACGGTTTGGCCCCACAGTGGTGTGAACCCCCCGTGTGCAAGTGTGATTTTCATGGAAATAAAATATGGAAGCCATCTGTCTAGGTCTCTGCCACCAGTGTCTCCGTCTGACTGATCAGAAGGGAGGGAGACAGACAAGGACAAGTTGTTGCCTGTGACACACAGTTGTGTGTGGACTCATCATGACATGCACCAGAAGGATTAGCACTAGACAAAGACTGGGGACAGACAGAGAGAGTGCTCAGACTGCAAAGTTTTTTTTTTTTTTTTGGTATACGTTTGGATAAAATGAGGTGTGCTTATGTTTCGTCATGAATCAAGAAAGACCAGGAGGAAATCAGAGTCTGTTTGTTGTTGCTATGATAAGTTATAGTTAGCTATATATACAATTACCTGGCATAGCATAGATAGGTAGCTTAGCAACAAGTCATGTAGGCCTACCTTGTATCTTTGCATGACCAGAGTGGGTAGAAGCACTAATCTTTCACATTCAAGGGAGAAGCAGTCTGGGTCAAGTCAGCTCATTTGGTCTGGTATAATGTGGCTCAGCCTGCTGCAAAAAATGTACTTTACAGGGATACCCAGATTTCAGACAGAGAGAAGCGAATCCCCAAGACCAGCTTGTGAATGGGTGGGTGTGTGTGGGGTGGAGGGGTGGGGGTGGGGGGGTCCTTTACATTTGAATGGGCAAGGCCTGTCCAGCTTTTAAGCCATAGACAGTAGCACACCAACAGTGCTTTCGGATGTTGTAATAAAATGACCGTAAATGTTTAGTGGTAAGTATATATGTTTGTGTAAGTATATATGTAAATGTTTAGTGGTAAGTATATATGTAAATGTTTAGTAGTAAGTATATATGTAAATGTTTAGTGGTAAGTATATATGTAAATGTAAGTCCTTATGAGTTCATGTTTGACCATAATGTTCTCAAACGCTGTCAAGTGGATAGTTAAAGAAGATAGGTGTGGAAGGGGTCCAAGGCAAATCCAAGTAAGGCCTGTATGAATTCAGATGTGTAGCAACATTTGAAGTCAGTGCTTTGTGTAGGCATAGTCTCTCTGAATGTACTGTGTAGATTTAATGGTCCAGGTGTCTGGGTCTTTCAAAAGTCGACACAATAGATGCATGCAGTCTTCTCTCAAAAGAAGAGGCTTTTGCTCTTAAGCTATCCAGAATTTCACCTATTTGCTGCAGAGCGCATTTCAAGGTCCTACGAGAATCGAGTTTGCCGAGGACAAACAGAGGCCTGGCAGTGCGCGCTGTGCATCACGAATCTGACGATATAGTCACTGTGATGAGATGCGTGAAGTGGTGTGAAGACAAATGCCTGCAGGGCCTCTCACTCCCAAGGTGTGGTCACACAACCCCCACACACAAAAAGACAGCCATGAGACACCTACTTTACCTGATAGCTGCACAGCCTCCTCTGCTCTCAAAGCTATGGCAGTCAGTGTGAATGGAAAACAGAGGTAGAGGTGGAACAGACTGAACCTCTGGATTTCTTCCGTTCACCTTGTTGCAAAGTTGCAACCTCACAACGCCATAGGAGGTTTTCAGCGACCTGCCCTGCAGACAGGAAAACAGAACTGATCCATGAGTTCCATCCCTCACATTTGCCTGAACTGTACATATTTGAAATGAAAATGAATTCCATTCAATCCCCCGAGTCAGTTTTACATTAAACCGGCCTCTCCATTCCCTCGGATATGTGAAGACACAAGAGAATCACTCATCATTCTGTCTGTGTCTGTGTTTAAATTTAGAATACAACACATTAATGCTGTTAGCTATTCATGAGAGTGAATAATTTGTGATTACATAAATTTAGAACATGGACATTTTTCATGCTAAGTAAGAGTCATAAAGTGGTAGAAAAATCATGGCAGTGAGCACCACTTACTTCTCACATCACTCATAAACACACACCGTAGTTTTCCAAACACACCACTCATTCATTTCCAGTATGTTAAATCAGTGGTGAAGTGTACTTTGATGCCTTTGCTCTATGATAGGAAGCCAAGTGCTCTTGCTAAACATTAGAATAAGACTCTTGCACTCACACTTCTCTCTTCCTGCCAGGATGGGTGGCAGGGCACAGCCCAGTGGAAGTCTCTGGAGAGGGGCTGGTGGCGTATGACTCATTCTTAAGGCTGCCTCACGCGTGGTGGGCTCCATTAATAACCATCTGAACCCTGTTTGAGCTATGGTGCCCAATATCTTCAGCCTCTGCTCGAGAGAGAGAGAGAGAGAGAGAGAGAGTATCTAGACATCTTTAGAAAATAGACCTCAGGCTTTTAGGCACACCGTCAGCACTGGATCACCTTTTCCAGACGTGCTTATGCACATCTAAACAGTTCATTAACAAAACACTGGTTAATGGAACTGGGACTTTCTCATCAGAGGTTCAAATCTGTCTATGTATTCCTCCTTTTGGTCTGTCGACTAATGCATTTAGAGTCTCTATATTGATTGACTTACAGAGAGGGAAATTAACTGACTGTATGAATGCATGACAAAACCAGACATGACGACTGCAAATATTTTGCAAAACCCGGAGTGTTTTTTATTTTCCCACATGAGCCCCACAGATTCGGTGTTTGTTGGGTTATCTATTTGTGTATGTGTGTGGGAAGCCTTGGCGGAGTATTTATGAAATATCTCCAGAGCGGCACACAGCGGGTGACTGAACAAGACCCAAAGTCAGCCGCTGAGGCTTAGCTCTGTAATACTGCCCAAAACTGCAGAACAAACCAGACTTTGACTGGCTTTTTCTGTGTTTTTTTTTTTCTTCTTTTTTTCTTTCCCATCCGGGGGACACAACAGAAGGGCAGCTTTGACACTGAATCAGAACACAGACAGACCACATAACCAGTCTTGCACCATGGGAGAGGCTCAGAACTACAATGGCGCCGTGTTCAATGCAGACACAGTCTGACT
Source organism: Tenualosa ilisha (assembly GCA_015244755.2). Lineage (NCBI taxonomy): Eukaryota > Metazoa > Chordata > Actinopteri > Clupeiformes > Clupeidae > Tenualosa > Tenualosa ilisha. Next base: position 1,669,435 of record PYXC01000541.1, read on the forward strand.
CCACTTTCCCCTGAGACTCCCTTCATGGTGTTTTTTTCTCTACCCTTAAAGCTTCTATTTCTTTACATCTCTCACTAAACCAGTCTTCATATTGGAAAAGTAAAGTTACTTCTTATTAAGTGTCACTTGATTGGTCAGGTTTCACCCTGGCTTCATATGTATCAGTCCATGTATGTTCTACAGTTCCAAATAGTGGACGAGCAGAATATTTTTTGAACGTGTAGAAAAAAAAATCAAGGGCAAATTGTCAAAGCTTTAGACTTTGTCACAGGGTACATGTGAATGCCCTGAATCAGCACTGGAGATAGAGCAGTGACTAATGTCTCTAATTCCAGACCCCTAGTGTCTCAAATCCCAGATCCTGTCTTCTGACCTCCTTTCGGGGCTTGATTCTGAAGATTGTCCTCGGCAGGCCACTTTAATGACCTAATGTGAGGAGCCTACCAGTAAGCGCCACTGGTTGGCAGCCTTATGATGCATTGTGTCTCATTACTGCCAGACCCAATGAATTTAACATGTTAACAGCTCCCTTTTTAGATTAGTAGAGGCAAAGGGATGAGGTGTCAAAAGCCATTCATTCTAAAGCCTCTTTAGGAGACTGCCTTCTCCTCGTCTGACTCATTTGGTGTGACATCACAGAGTCCAGATAAGGCAGATGTGAAATGGGACATGAAACAATGACAAATTAATGAGGTGTGTGTGTGTGTGTGAGAGAGAGAGAGAATGGCTTTGTTTCCTGTTTCAGTTACTGGCTAAAACGTCTGATTCTGAGGGGGATTTAGCAAAGTTTCAGACACATTCTTTGATGGGGTGTAGTGGCCTCTTTCAGCAAACTGTCTCTGTTGATTCAACTTTTTTTTTTATTTTTAATTGCCTTTGCCTGAATACATACCTCTGGTGCATCCATGTGCTGTGATCCAAGTGTGAGTGGCTATTATTTATTATTCTATATTTTATTTGAATTTGAACATTTTTAATGAACCCCTCTATAAGGCCTTATGAACATATTGATGAAGAGTTATAATATATTCATTAAGCCTAATAACTATTGGCATGAACATCTATCATGGTTTATATGTCTGATGTTCATGATGCATTATGGAGACTGGATCCACAGAAAGTGTTAGATTTCAGAATTTCACATATGGTGTCTTCTTTTGAAAGTCGGTAAAACAACCCATGTTGGTCATGTTTTTCAGGAATGGGAACATGATGCTATGTGCTGCACATGAGGTTTCAGGTGTGGAAAATATCACATGCAGGCTCACAGACTCTGTATTGCCTGTATGAGCTCAGTATGATGGCGGCCATAGATATTTTTTTCAGATACATCTCTGTTGCTTCAATGTCATAGGGTTTAATTCTGCTGTGTAGGTGGATAGATCTGCATTCGACATAGACAAAAATCCCCACAGATACAGGAAGTGCTTCATGAAAAATGTAACTCAACTGTGTTTTATTGATGAAAGCCCTTGAAAACCTAATGTGTGTCAGACTACAGTCAAAGGGGTTCAAGACCCATTTACATCCGAAATGCTGATATTGAGGATCTTTAATGGCTGTTTTGCCCTTAGTCCATTCTGGTGTGACACAGAGGGCAGTCTTCCCATGTCCAGATGCATCTCTTGGAGAGATGAGGGACCCCTGTTGAGGACACCCAGCAGGAGTGACCCGATTCTCCCCCGCCACACCAGGTTGCCACAAACAGCAAATAACCTTCCTGGAGGAAGCAAATAATGCTCACAACTCCACTTACATGTCATATGGCTTTGTGCATGTGTGTGTGTGTGTGTATGTGTGTGTGTGTGTGTGTGTGTGTGTGTGTGTGTGTGGTGTGTGTGTGTGTGTGTGTGTGTGTGTGTGTGTGTGAGCAATTTATATCCATTTGACTGTGTCTTGTATAACTAAAACACGTCACTGTGGCACTGCCCCAGATGACGTGAAAGCTGCATTAGGAGTAAACTAATTGATTTGCATATGCCTCACAGTATGCATACCGCGGCATGTTCTGGCAGATTTATTTCCATCAGTGGTGGTCCCTTGAGTTTCATTTATCAGGGTAATCGATGATTTGTGCCCAATCCAGGGTAAACAACAAATCAGTTAGAACATCAGTCATTAAAGAACATGGAAAACATTCTTTAGCACTACCTGTGCCACACATTTGTGTTCTAAATTAAATTCAGTGTGCCTTTTTCTCTTCGTGAAATGTTAGGCTGTGACACCTGTGGCTTGATGTTTAAAACCTGTCAGATTTTTCCTTGAGCTTCCCTGCCATATCTGTCTTGTTTCACACATATTATATTATGCCTTGGTGACAGCGCTTTGTCTTTTATTCTGCTACACCACTGGGATTTCTGATCACATGACATGAGCCATAGTGACATTTGTGCCGCCTTTCTGTTTTCAAAAGGAACCTCTGGAAACCTCTCTCCCATCCATAGCTTATTTCTTCTGACAGACCAGTGGGAAGATATCCGCCCTTAAGCACAACCTAGTTAGGTTCTTCCAGTCAAGAGCTCAGCTTCTTATTGCACTAGTTAAATAGTGTTACTTAGAAGTCATCCTCACTCATTAATATACTGCAGACAACAAAGCACGTGTTTTACTTAATGTGGTGGGGGAGGGGTTTGGGAGAATTTTGTTGTGGCGCGACTATGCCATCTGAGGAAACTTACCCCAGATAATAACAACCCATCAAATCTAACAAGATAATGAAACCAGTAGAGCACATGGACATTGAATAAGGACAAGTCCAACCCCTTGGGAGGGTAGACAAGACACACTAAACAAGTACAGATAAACATAAAAAACAAGTACAGACAAAGACACTAAACAAGTACAGGCAAACAAGGACATCACATGACCATGAGCATCATTGACCATGACCATGAGCACCTGCAACTCCACCCGCTGCCCCTACAGCTCCTGCCCATCAGGAAGGGGAAAGAAAGGGACAGACTACAGAATTTAACCATTAGGCCATTAACACCCAGTTCATATAGTATGGATCGGATCAAATTTGAACTCAGATCACTCTGTACCTCCTCAAATATAATTGTTTGCTGTTGTTTGCTGTGATTATTCTGCTCACTCTTCCTTCTTCCCTCTGTGTCTAAACTATGAGCTTGTATTTAAACTGGCCTGAAGGGGTTCTCTCTTTATTTGAATAAGCGAGCAGCAAGGTCCAATGCTGCAACTCTAAGCAACAGCATTACTGGTAGCTACGGCTAGTATCTACCGCATAATGTATATGGCAAAGCCACATTACTGCTGTGAAGCTGTTTTCCACAGTGAAATACAGATTTTTGACTTGGAGATCAAAGCAGGACCATATACAGCAACAGTTTGAAAACAGGACTGAAAGCTGAACTGGCATGGTGCTGAAAAATGCATGAAGAATATACATGTGTGCCGACGTTCATTCTGATTTCATTTAAAACTGAAATGGTTCAGAGAGTTTAGGTATGAGATTGATTCTTCACTCTTCCAGTTACTGCTGAAACCACGGCTAACCCAGCCCCTTTAAAAAGAAACATATGGTATATTTCAAACGTAATTATGGTCCTGTGCAGCTCCTGGGGTGTGACTCATTTTGGTTGAAGTGACTGATGGACTAAATAACAAAATACTAAATTGTCTGTCTATGTAGATAACACAGTACAAAAAGGGCAAATGGTTGTTTTGGGATAGGACTGGATTTGGATTTTAATTTGGATTTTGTTCAAAAATCAGTCTGATTTGGTGAGATCTGTGAGATTTGTGTCTTGGACATACAGCATAAGACATTATACGTGAGACTTGACAGTTAAACCTCATTGAACAGAGGCGACTTAACACAACTCAACACAAACACCTTCAGTGGATTAGTAGAAATCCACTCACAAACAGACTAGCCACAAATATCCAGTTTCTATTTAAAATAAGAAACATCATTTTCACCCCATTATCTCAAACTGTTTTTGTTTTCAATCGCTAACAAGCTTTTTTTGATCACCAGCCTCATTTACTTTACTCTACAATTTGCACACCATCTGCCTGTTCTGGCCACATGGTTGACACATTTCTTGCTCTTTTCACACTATATGCAGTCCATGAATGCATTTCTATAATGCTTACATTTTCTTTACATACAGTGTCAGTGTCACCCCAACAACAAAATTATGTATCTTTTATGTCTTATTTGCAAGTGCTTTAACACAGTGTGCCTGAAATGGAAATGTAATGTCCAAAACCTTAAATGCAGTACAAAACCTTTTAGCAATAACAGCAGCACAACAGTTACATAGATGATAATTCTTGAATGACAGTAACACTAGACAGATAATTGAAAAAAAAAACAGAAAAGGATTTCAGTTGCAATTGGATATGTTGATAGGTTGACATCAGACTGATGTTTTGTTGTATTTGGAGTTTTAAACAAAATTATTACAGATTGTTAACAAAATGTGCTTTTGACCAGAAAACGAATTGTGTGACGTAGGTGTTTTGCTGTGCTAAGAATTTCAAAAAAGTATTTTAAGTATAGGTTATTGCTTGTTAGCGATTGAAAAAATCTGTAAAATCTGTCATATCAAATAGTTATGCTTGTTGCCTCCATAATGCAGAGAAAGGTCTTGTGCTGTCCTTTGAAAGACTATAAGTAAGCGAGAACGAAGAGAGGGAAAACAAGTAATAAGCACACAGCAGGCCAGATTAGATGGGTCTCTAGAGCAATGGATGGAACAGGTGGATGAATACCACATACACATGTGCTTGGCTAATTAGGTGTGCAGGAGAAATGGCATTGGCATTGTAAGATGTGAAACACTTTAAATAGACAGAAGCTATCAAACAATCAACATATGTAAGTATGGATCAGGCTGCTGTCAAGTAAATGCTTAAATGCTCCATGGTCATTTAAGTAATAGTGGGTCTATGCCTTCAATTACTGGATTGTTATAGTTTCTTAGTCTCGGATTACTCTTTTTCACCCTGCTCCAAAAGGCTTTGTATTTTCGTCATTATCATATAAATGATTTGTTATGTCTCAGTTTCATGTTAAAACTCAATCAGTTAATATTTTAGCTTCATATCCCAAGGCATTTACCCAATGCAGGCAAAGCCATCTTGTTTCCTCATGCTCACCTCACACAGTGTTATTGCACAGCCAATCAATGATTTCCCATGAGAGACCTTTTTCATGAATATCTTTGCAAAAACAGGACCTGCTGATGTGTTCAAATTATTCTATCTTGCTTGCATCCTCTCTGATTATTAAAGCAGGAGTGGACTGCAAGTTCCTGGGCTTGTCTGCTATTTACCCAACTTAAACAATGTGATGACAAGATAAATACACAACAAATGCCTCAGCATAACAATTGGCAGGGCATCAAACAGTAGCTGCAGCCTTAACCTGCTTGTATGACCTTTATACTAACACTGACTGCGTGACATGAGAATCTGAGAATGAGTGAACCTGTTACAGCTGGACATACGTTAATGGGAAATAGATATTAGAACCCCACAGGATGTGGTATGCGTGGAGAATATGGCCCTTTAGATTCCAGTAGACATTTAAATGCTAATAGGGTCACGCAACCCCACAGGTCCTTTAAGATGCAATTAAGGGGGGGAAGTAAGTATATGTATGGTGTGCATTGCTGTGTTTACTGCTGAAAGTCCTCATTCACCCTGAGTGAAACCGAGGCTGTATTCCCTCCTAAGCTTTCCATTAGGCAGGGAATACAGCAGGGTACTATCAATCATCTGAACAGAGGGATGGGTGTGAGTCTCCAAGAGCAGCTAATGTATCTTAATTCATTCTCTGCCCTTGAACCATCCCTAAGTCCCTGCCTTAAAATCCCCCTTTCTAATGTCTTCATTCCCCTCCCTTTGTGTATGCTGTTGTGTGTGCAGCCCCAGACTCACACACACTCCCACTAATGCCCCTCCCCTACACATACATAGACACACACACACACACACACACACACACTCACTCACTCACGCACAAACCATACTTTCTGTTCTGTCAAACCAAAGCCATGGCACAGCTATTTGTATTTCACCAATCACTGTTTCCTTTGAGACATCAGCACAGAGACCCTAATACATGAAAACAGAGAGTTTAATCGCTCAACAAGGCCTTTGATAGCAACCCTGGAGAGTGGCAAACCACTGTGAAAACACTTGGAGGGCAGAAAGAGATAGAGAGAGAGAGAGAGAGAGAGAGCAGAGTGCAAGAGAAAGAGAGAGAGAGAAAGTGAGAGATGTAGCTTAGACTGAAGCAGACAGGGCAGGGGCAAGGCGGATGAAGTTTGGCCTTTCTTTGAAAGAGAACATCCTGTAGAAAAAATGAGAGATTATACCATGCACATGAGATGCACTACAGCCCATCCACTGAGAGTCCACTGAGCCCATATCCCATATTTTTTTCCTGAAAAAAGAGCTCCAATCTTTGCCTAAGAGCTGGGCCCACACCCTGTTCCAAGAGTGGGATGATGAAAAATAAGTAGGTGAAATGGTTCTGATATTAACATACAAATGATACCACCAGCCCATTCCACGTTTTCCCCAGTGAGTAAAGGGTAGACTACGAGTGTTTACAGAGACCCTAAATTTAGCAAATACACTCAGATCTAAAAATTCAATCGCTGAAAGACGTACATGACAGTAAGTGCCTCTGTGAGGGCTATGCAATATGAGTCAAAGTCTGAGAGTGGGGCGTCATACGTTGCCACTAAAATCTAAAAGCCATGTCTGCGGTCAGATTAGATTACACAGTTTCAGATGTAACCTGAGTATTGTTGAAATATATGTTTAGTTTCTGCAAATTATCAGCCTTCATGGACAGCCATAATTATGCAGACACTGCAAGGTCCCATCCATTTCGGGGGTGGGTGTGGTTCTGGTTCTCCTGCTCCAATAAAATTGAATGCAGTCTAATGTTAGTCAGACTGAATTGACAGGCAACCTGAAAACGAATTCAAAACAATTACTCTGTGCTCGTTACTGCTGCATGTTTCCTCAGAACCGGAAGCTTTCGGCACTTCGTGCACTAGGACACTTAAAACCCTTTCACCAAAATAGACTTAAAAATAACCATCAAAAAGCAACAACAAACAGGTTTTCTCTTCTGCAGGCAAATCAGTTGTAATTGACAATAGAAGGATCAGTGCTGAGGATTCTGAGCCCTGAATCATCTGTTGTGGGACATTAAAGCATATGCCCTTGCATCACAACAAAAATGTCAACTTCATCTCAACATCATCCTCAGGAATGGAAGAAACATCAAGCTCCTTCCAAGGCCAAGTTCTTCTCTGAGTTCCTCTGTTAAAGTTTGAAATTGCAGTGGTGAAAGCATATTATTGTTGTTTTTGACACATTTTTAAAACATACAGAACATAAAATGAATCATTAAATCAGAAACATGAAGACAAGTTATAAATCCTTTTAAGGCAGTTCTAAAAGGGAGTTCAGGTCTTGTGAAATGACAGACATAAAGCCATGTCGGGGGACTGAACTCTCCTTGATGATGTTGTTGAGGGTGAGCACTGTACAGGATGGCCTCATCAGGCCTTCTCAGTCAGTCCCGGAGGAGAAGATGATGAAATGTCAATATTCTAGCAGCATCTATTTGTGCCGTATGCAGCTCATCAGAGAGGCCCACTGTCAGACAACCCTCAACTGAACTGCCAAACACTGGCCAGCTCTGTCGGCACCACACATTTTAAGAATGATTCCCATATCCATGCTTTTAAGTCCATTTAGTTTCAGTGGGAACATCGGAAATGCTTTCATGAAATGTGGATTGATTATATGCTAAAGACAAATTCACAGTGGTGTTCCTGAGTTGAATAATCTGGAAAACATTTTTTTTAAAGGAGGTTTAAAACTTGATTGTAGCAGATAGATGATCCACTTAAGATTACAGCCTGTGAATTACTGTGTAAGAAGTAGGTAAAAACCACGTGACAAATAGAAATTTATGTGTAATATTGTCATAATTTGTCTACAATCCACCTTTCATCAAAATCAGTGTACAGCGTGTACAAAATCATGGAAATGTAAGCAGGATTGCCCTTATGGTAATGAAATATAAAACTACTTAGTTGTAAAATTATTATGTGCATACAAATAATTGAACATTATTAAATGAAATGCAAAGGCAAGTTGACATTAGAAATATTGATCTATTTCTCATACGTTTATTGCTTCCCATAACAAATATAGGGTAGTCCGGTAATCAATGGGAGAGTTGAGAGTTCTTTTTAATCTACAAGCCTGAAAGTGGCAAGTGAGCATGTCTGGCTTGATGCGCTCGTAACTATTTTTAGATTAGCCCGGCAGCTGACCCCAGCTGAAAGACCAGGACAACTCTCCTGCACATTTCCAGTTGGACACGCATTGACATAGTGCCAGTATGAATGCTTGCCTTCTGGTTCACTGAATCAAAAGTCTGACAATGACTTTGTTTTGATTATCATCAGCATGTACCACTGTTTCCCTCTGTACAAAGAGTGATAGTTAAACTGACAATATGGTTTGCTATAGGGTTTGGGTTATGTGAGAATTAGTTAGTTAAAATCTAGGGTTAAGGTAAAATGGTCATTACTAGTAGTAGACAGGTATATATTTACTAGATTACAGCATTGAGGGTAAGGGCTACAGTAGATTTTTGGATTAGGAGGACATCACCTAGTGTTGGGATTGGATAGTATAATTGTCATACAGAATACAGTCTGAAAAAAAGTCAAAATAGACATTTCTGAAATTCATTCAAGTCTTATTTAACACCTTGTTAGGAAAGAAATGAACAGTATGAAGCCTATGCTTCTATGCTTAGAAGAAACTGAACTATGCAGTTGAACTGGGGACACATGGTGAGACATTTCACTTTGTCCTGCAAATGTGAGATTATTAATCATATTTATACAACAGTTAGGTCCAGTCAAACTATTTTTCGATTTCTGATTTGATGAGACGCATTCTACATGTCACTAGCCGTGGGTATATCCAATGATATACCATAGGTGACTCTTCACAGCTAATAATCACTTTGCATTTTCCATTGAGCTGACCGATGTAAATGTTCCATTCATACAAAGAGAGAGCAGTGATTTTCATAACAGCACATTTGGTGGTACTGTTAGAGAAAAGGTCCTAATGGAGTAATGTGAATATAGCTAGAGCTTGGTATTTGACATACAGACAAGCAAGCGGGTGTGTGCACAAGCACAATATAGTTGCTCTCCCTGAACTTCCAAGCCATCGATTAACTGTTGTGTTTCTTGGGAATGGGTAAAACTAAGCTTAAAACTATTTTGGAAGGCTGAGGATGAACAAACAGAAATGAAATCTAAATGCTAGAAAATACAATTCGGTGTCTTAAAACTTCATTAGTTGGCAGTGGAACAGTTGTATTATTTGGCTTTCTATTTCTCTAAATAATTTAACAGTAATGACTTCATTGATCTACTGTATCTGTATCATAGTCACAAATCACCATGACAACCGATCATTATTACCACCAAAAATGGCAGTGCCTTCCCAGAAAGCAACACGGTGAGAAATAACTGATCTAACTATGTAAGCTCATTACCAAACTGTTTAATGTTCTCAGCCAAGGTGATGTAGGTTTGCAGTTTGTATGATGCAAAATCACCATTTTCAATTACAGGAAGACTACATAAATGTTCATCTTTCACAGTGCCTTCAGACCATCTGTTTGTAATATCAGTTTTCCTCTCTAATGTTTTGTCTTAGAGCAGTGTGAAACCTTCTGAGCAGGGCTTGTATTACATTTGGTTTAGAATACGTACAGTAACTGAATGATATTGAACCCATCAAACACAATAAATTGACTGTGATGACAGAGCAAATGGTTTTGCCATTTTATAGTTTGTGTGTGGAGTTGCACTGCTTGTGTTTTTACAGTGAGAGAGAGAGAGAGAGAGAGAGAGAGAGAGAGATAAACAATTACAGATGTGCCAGAAAAAAAACTGTTTCCCAAGGCATGGTAACTCTGAAAGGCTGGTAAAGCCTTTTAAGTGCTTGACTGTTAGTGCTAGTATGCATCATTCACAACCTCCCAAACAACAGTCCACAACCTCCAACAAACACATCTCTACAGGTTAAAACTTATTCATTTGAGTATGATCATTTAAATGTAAGCCTAGTTTGCCCTAAATTGGGGTGGTGTGCGTGTGTGTGTGTGTGTGTGTGTATGTGTGTGTGTGTGTGTGTGTGTGTGTAGGGGGTTGGGGGGAGTTTGGGGTTGGTGATTCCCATATACCAATTAGAGTCTTGCCAGCCTGTAAAAGGTGCCACCTCTTTCGCTGTCCCTGTCAGCGTGCTCCGAGGTCAGGTGCCAGAGGAACCCTGCTCCACCTCCAGCCCACCCAAAATTTCCAGACGCATGATGAGTGGCCTCATTAGGGCCTTTCTGCCATTCAGCTTTGCCTTTAGAAACACATTTTAAATACATTATTCACCTTGAAGTAAGGAAGCACTAAATGTTAAAAGCTGGGACTGTAATGAATTGTAAGCCTGTGACTGACATTAATTCTCAAAGTTAGTTGTTGGCTTCTACCAACTCAAAAGCAACAAAAGGGCAATGTGCGGAACTAGGTTCACAGCAAGTCAACTAGTGGATTTGGACAGGAGGGTGGAAGCTGAACAGAGAAGGCCAAGAGCAGGCAGAAGAGGACTGCTCTCTCTCAGGGTTCATAACTGGTAGCTTAACATCAGGCACACACACTGAGAATGGAAGGTGGCTGCCTAACATCTCCTAAAAGTGTTGTATTTGTCAAAAGTCCACTTGAGCTTGCTCAGTGAATGACAGCATGCTGAAGAGCAGGTACAAACAGAAGCAATGTCAGTTTGAACTGACTACAGACGCTTCACTTTTTTGCCATGAAAAATTGAAATGCTAATGATATGTGACTCATTCAGTCAGTATCATTCTCTCTCTCTCTCTCTCTCTCTCTCTCTCTCTCTCTTTTACTCTTTCTAACTCTCTGACTCTGAAGAAGCAGAGCGCCTCTGATCCGAGCTGAGTTATTGGGAGTTTCTGATTTAATTGTTTTGTAATGCATGGGGCTTCGGAGCGTGAGTCATAACTGGGGGAAATGCAAATGACACAGAAACTTGGGGTGGGGGAAGGAGATGTTCTTAGGGAGGATAGGCATCAGTAGTAGACTAAGCAATGTTCCGTTCTCCGACAGGAACGGCTATTTTTAGTGGGTTATGTAAAAAAATCCTGTTAGCTGCTGCTTATAGTTTGTTTGATGTCTAGATCTCTTTCCCAAGTTTTCCTAACACAGTTTTGTCAAGGTGCTGCAGAGCACATTTATAAATAGCTGCTATTTCAAATCTGTAAAGATAGGTATTCTTGGGAACTTGGAGAGGATGATAATTTATGTAAATTTATGAAGTTATAATAATTCATTCAAAAATCTTTCTGGATGTACTCTGAAACATTCACCATGTCTTGAGTAGATGTTTACGCCTAACCCACAAAGTGCTAAAGATCCTCTTTTTGTGGCATACATTTCAGGTCAGGTGTCGTAGCACAAATAGATCATTTCTTCCAGTCATGCAGATATTCCAGTCATGCAGTTCATCTACCATGTAAAATGAGAACACTAGAAAACAAACATTAAATATGCATGCATTTTTGAGATGTGAGTATTATATTGACTAAACAGCATTTAAAGTTAAATTAAATATTGTGACCGACGCAAGCAAGCGCAGCAGGCATACGGGTGTTTGTTGCTTGAATTCCCCCTCTACACATTTTTTTTCTTTTTTTTTTGGTGTCTCTTCCTCAGGACACCAAAACATACACCAAATAATAATGAATACTCTTTTGATCATGTGAGGGAAATTTGGCATCTTTGGTCTTTAACCCAGCTGTGAATTAGTGAAACACACAGCACACAGTAAAGTAAACACTAACAGGAGCAGTTGGCTGCCTACTATAGGGGCACCCGGGGAGCAGTGATGGGTTAGGTGCCTTGCAAGGGTGCTTCAGCCATGGTCCACTGGACAAGGATCAAACCGACAACTCCTCGGTAACAGGGCTGAAGCCCTAACCAGTAGGCCATGGCTGAAACTCACTGGGAATGTAGATACACTTGCCTCGTTGCAATTAGTCCTGAGGATGCAGGGTGGTCTGGCATTGTTTTTGGGGATTAACTCAAGCACCTTAGTCTCAAAGAGCCACATCAAACGAGCCCTCACACACCCATATTTGGTGTTGTGTCACCTATTGACAGACAAAAAAAAAAAATTTTTGAGTTCTCTTTTTTGCAACCTTTTCATCAGCGATTCTTGGGACACTGAAACACCGGGGCACTTGAAATTCAGTGGGCATGTAGCCCTATTAGGCCCATAGCGCATAGTAAAGTTTTGACGACTCTCCCCCTTTACTGTTCTGACTTGCTTGCTTGCTTGTAGTGTTTTGATTTTCTTTGGTTTATTTAGCAGAGTGATTTTACTTTTGTTTTTCTCTTTGTTTAATAATTGCATGTGCCTGCTATCAGAGCTATGCTTGCTGGCTTACCAGTGGCTGTGGACTGGGGCTTTAATCCCCTTTCATTTGTGTGTGTTTGCTGTGTTTTCATTTGGTTAATTTCACTTTGGTTTGCAGTGTAAAACATGTAGTTTGATTTGCAGGGATATCATTGATGAGGTCAGGGCACTTCTCATGGTAAGCTAAATTAGTCAGCTAGTGACTGGAAATGTTTAAATGTGTCCTGTACTGATCTAATTTGTGGACCCACTTGTACAACTGTTTATATATTGCTTTGACCATGTATATATTACCTTGAATTAGAAGAAAAAATAAATAAAATTATATTTTTATAATGACTGAATCTGCACACTTCCATCTCTTTTTCTCAGACTGCCAGTCCTGTATGAGTCTAAGAGGTAGGTAGTATGATTTTAGGTCCGTTGGTCCTCCACTAAGGGAGGTTTCTGGGTAACAGGATCTAAATGATTTTACTCATGGCTCTGGCACACCTATCTCCAGACGCAAAGGCACAATCATGGGCCTTGAGTGCAGCTTTTATAGAGTTATTTTTTTATGGTTTTTGATTGGGATATACCCAGATTGTTTTTGTTGGTGCAACATCTTCCACACACTTCTGTATGAATCCAGTGACTGCCTCTGTATACTCGTCTATATCGCCATTTGATGCATCACGGAACATACCCCTGTCTTGTAATGTGCTGTGGGATTCCTCGGACCAACAGTGAGCCGCCTTGACAGTGGGTGCACTTTGCTTCAGGTTATGCCTATAAACTGGCAGGAGCACGATGGATGAGTGATCTGATTTGCCAAATAGTGGGCGGAGATGGGGCTTGAATGCATCGTGGAAGGGAGAGTAGCAGTGATCCAGTATATGGTCTCCACGTGTGTTCACATCGATGTGTTGGAAGTATTTTGGCAGTACCTTTCTCAGAGTATGTATGGATGCAAGTTTTCCGCTTTGGTGACTGTCGCCTATAGTTCTTTTAGTACAAATTCTACTGTATGTCGGCTTGCAGTGGATTGTAGGCAGTTGTCACAACAGCTGTGAACTCTCTTGGCAACCAGAATGGATGGACAGTAATGCGTGAGATATTCCAAGTCCGGAGAGCAAAAAGACTTGAAGTGATGAATGTTCCCTGTATCACACCAAGCATTGTTAATCATTGCCAGGCTTTTCCCAATAATTCTTTTGACCTGTCAACCCAAAACACAGAGAACCCAGATGGCATGGTCTGGTTTATCTTCTGACGGCCAGTGAGACAGATGATGTTACAGTCCCTCATTTCCCTCTGAAAGGAGATTCTAATAGCTTGCACAACTTATTGTCCAAAGACTGGACGTAGGCTAGAAGTATGCTTGGAAGTGGTGGTTGGTTAGCATTCCATCTCCTCCATGGCAACAAAACCTGTTCCTTGGACACTGTAACACCAAACTCACTGGGCATGTAGATCCACCTGAGTCTTAACACACAATCAATTTTGGTCTGGTCTTGGTCACTTTTCACAGAATAACTGCAGAACCGTACAAAAATGTAGTGGAAGATAGGTCTAAATGAGCTGCCCTCAACTAACCCCTCAACCTCCCATTTGAGCAAAGCGCCACTTATTGACACACAAAAATCGCAATATTTTGGAGCAATTACCATCAGTTATTCTTAAGACACCGAAACATTGGATTGTTTCAGACTCACTGGGCATAGAACTTCACTGGGCTCAGCTATTTTGGTCCCCAGGGACAGCTTCTCCCCTGTGCTGGTGCCCCTGCAAGAACTGTAGGCTAATGGTTTGGCCAACGAAATTTTACTGGTACATAGCTCTCAAGGAGACATATCCAATGAACCCTTAACCACCCTTGTGTAGTGTAGTGCCATCTGATGAGAAACAAAAATTTGTCAAAATGGCTGTTTTGTTTTTTTTGGAGGGTGGGGGGGGCTAATGACACTTGGTGGGCATGTAGCCATACAAGGCTTGTAGCATATCAGCTATTTTGGTCTGCCATGATATCTTCACCCCTTGTGCTTAGACAAACCATTATGTTAAAGAAGGAATTCAGACTGTGAACAGGTGTGAACAGTATGCATGTGTGTTGACATGTGTATATATACATAGGAGCAAATCTGTAAGACTTGTATGGGTATGAATGGATATCCATTTCCTTCGAATGGCATATGCAGCAATGTACAGTGGTCATATTATCTAGTTATTTATAAAATTTTACATGCATCAATCAAATATCTGAACAATCGTAAAAACACTGAACTAAAAAAAAGATCTTAGGCAGTAAGACTGAAATTTGTTTGTGTGTAGCTCTTGCTTACAAATTTTGTTTGCAAAGCAAGAGCCTTTGTTTGAAAAACACCTATTTACTGTAGTGAGGACAGACAAATAACACATTTACTTATCTATTTATTTCTCTCTCTCTCTCTCTCTCTCTCTCTCTATATATATATATATATGTATATTGTATTGTCACAGTTGTGCACAATGTCGTGACATATTCATGACAGATTTATTTGTGCCATAATCTAGCAGATTGCATGACATAAACCACAGGGTGCTGGAAGCAGCAAGTAAAATGAGTGCAGCAACGTCACACATGTGATACATCTGTTCGGAAAAGGTTAAAAAAAAACGTAATAAATAAATTTATGGAATTGAAAGTACAATATTAATGTATGAACATATGAACGTATGACATATAAACTTGAAGTAGAACTACCTTAAAAACGTTCTTCTAATTATTCTCACAGAACAAGGTAACCAGTTTGGACAGTTTAGGCATATATTTAGAGATTCTATCCTGACAACCATAACATTGCAAGGCAGTCATCCTCTATAAATTAGATGTAGACAGCAAGATGTGACCTCTCTGTGAACTCAGTACCACCTATTGCTGTTTTATACTAGAACATTTTTCTCAGTTATACTTGTCTTTGTTGTATCCTTTTATAAAGAAAGGATTTCAATTATTTATTTAACAGTGCTGCGGGGAAAAAAATCTTGTTTATGCATGATCAGACCTCTCAGGGTACCCTTGCAAAACCAAAGGGTCACAAATCAATTTATGGTGGAGCCAGCTTATTTCTGCCTCTAACAACGAATTCAATACCCTTCATTCAGGGCAGGAAAAAACTTGAAGGTGCTATTCTCCATGCTATTATCTGAAACCTTGCATCAGGAAATAGACGTTAAAATACATCATAGGCCATTATAAGAGACTGCCTGATATCATCCAAGATGAATAAAAAGAGACTAAAGTCATTGTATTGTAAAAAAATAAAATCATTGTATTGTATAGCCTGAAGCAACTCTTTCTGTTTGTTCCTTTGATAGTGAATGGTCCTTGGATGCTAGGCCAGCCTTGGAAGAGAGATAGGTATTTAGTTTCTCCTTATTAGCTTGACACAATCTATGTTTGAAGTGATGGCACACAATGAACTCCTTAACAGAACAGCATTTCCTCTGGACATCTAATTATACTAAATGTCTCTCTTTCTGTGTGTGTGTGTGAGTCTGCGTGTGCGTGTGTACATGCATGTTTGCGTGTGTGGGTGTGTGCATGTTTGCGTGTGTGGGTGTGTGCATGTTTGTCCTTTCATCACGCTCATAACTGCACATGGGCTGCTGGCTTCTCATTAGTTGACCCTCTTGTTATTTTCCCCGCCAGTCCAGTGCGGCTCCTATGCTGTCTCGTGGACAAAAATACCTCCACTCTGACAGAGATTCCTTTGCTATGCACAGTTCACCCAAAGGCAGCATATGGCTGCTAATCACCAGCCTCCCTTTATGACTGCTTTATCAGCCCCTTCTAATTGCAGCTACTGAGGATATTAGGAGAGAGTACAAAAGGTATGGACACTGAGGGGCTGGCTATTTTCTTTTTTTAAAGTGAAATTTGCCTGACATTGCAAGTATTACTTTCCCTAATTTATTTATCAGCTCTCACTAAGGAATTGTTTGGACCACGTCAGGTGTTTTGTTTTGTTCTGTTTTGTTTACCTTCCTTTATTTCTGAACCATCTCATCCACAATGACGGATATCCGTGAAAAGTCCCCCGACCCATCTTGTTCAAATTAATCTTGCTTTACAATGCTATGCATCCTGACAGAATCGATTGTGAAAAATGTCGGTTAGCTCATGTGCCGTGTACCTCCCCACCCTCCTGCCCAGCTTAGTGCCGTCCGCTGCAGTAAAGCTCCAGATGTATGCTGAAAATGATTTATTGGGCCTCGCAGCGTGTGGGGGTATCAGGGTATTTGTGGGATAATTTACCCGCGCAGATTCATCAGTGTCCCCGGCTGTTGGAAATGTGCCCGCCGGTCTCATTTAGGATGTCAGTCTTGTCCCTGGTTACGGGCCGAGGCGGTGCCTCATTAGGCTGTGTAAATGAAGGACTCAATCAGTCTCAGGTCATAAGGCAACATACGGAGAGCGGGCCTGCCTAGTTTTTATTTACGCCTCAATGGAGTGTAGCAATGAGGAACATGTGCTCCAAATCCAATTTTATTACCAATCAAGAAGGGATAAAACAAGGGAGTTGTGCAGATATTAACTGTGATTATTCTTGGGAAACAGACACGTGTCAACATGCCATGCTCTAAGTGTTTGTGTGTGTGTGTGTGTGTGTGTGTGTCTGTGTGTTTCTCATTACGTATGCATTGGTGTGTGTGTGTGTGTGTGTGTGTGTGTGTGTGTGTGATTACGTATGCATTGGTATGTGTGTGTGCACTGGTGTATACTGTGTGTGTGTGTGTGTGTGTGTGTGTGTGTGTGTGTGTGTGTGTGTGTTTGAGCATCTTTGTAAATAAAGACCACAAAGCCCAGCCCTGGTTTTGTGTGCCTCCCAGTTAAATTAACATTCTAGTAATTAGTGTGGATGTTTACCGACAGAGCATGTGGCTTTCAAAGTGTCACGGCTCTTTCATCCTGACTTGTCATGTAAAGGAGAGGTGTGTGACTGCGCCCACCAGCTAATTACTCATACATGAAACACAGAGAGGCCGGATCTTTGACATCTATACGCCAACGAGCAAGCAGCAGGAGTCTGTGCGCTGGTGCAGTGGTGCTAGCCTATTAGCACCAGTGCAATGGGACAACGTAGCTGGCCCCCTCAAAGACTGTGGCTCTCTTTCTGTGGCATCAATGCTGCCTTATAAGGTGGTACAGGATTAGGGTGGGGTACTGATGGTTAGATCAATCCCCCACCCCCACCCCCAGCCCCAGCTCCATTCTTCCTTGGCAGCCATCTTGGAGAGAAAGAATGGACAAAAAAAAGAGTGAACAGTGGACAAAATATAATAAAATAAAGAACAAAGGTGTCAGATAAACACAGACAAGTTTGCTGGAGTTTAAATGTATTTATAAAGAGGGTGAGTCTGTATCAGTCTGCATCTTGGGAGTTTTTCATTTCATCGAAATCCTCCAACCCCTTGTGTTCTTTCTTTATTTCTTTTTTTTCACTCTGCTTTGATAATTCGGATGAAAGGACGTGGGCGTGCTTCTGTGAATATTGTGCTGAATTCCTAATAGCCAATCCCCACATTCCCTCTCTCTTTGTTTATCCCGCCATATTCAGTAATAAAATTCTTGCCGTGGAGTGCAAGGCAGTTGGCTGCTGGTGAATGAGAGTGGAGGAGCAGCTGAGAGAGGACAGGGGGAGACTCACTGCTGGATGGTGTCCTTGAGAGGATAAATAAGAACTGAGGGGGCTTCAGGGGCTATTGGACTCAAATCCCTGTTCAAATGCAGCTTTCCCAAATGCAGACAGCCATCAGTGAGGGATGGTTGCTGGTTTCATAAAATACACAGGACATTATTTTGTTTATTTTCTGAACTATCCCAGATAATATGTTTCCTAATCTGGTTTTCTAACTATGTCTGACTTGTATGAAGTGAATTTGACAAACAAATAGACAAAAATTAAAAGAGCTTTTGAAAAGAAATGAAGAGAAAAGAGCCTCTTCACATGATGCAGCTTGAGTCTTATGCATCTGCACAAAGGATACAGCTATAGCAACTCAGGCCTAGAAAACTAAAGCTTTTATTTATTTCCTTTTGTGAATCTAATACCTGGAATCAGCTTATTCAGCCCTGGCCCCTTAAGGGCAGTGGGATAGTGTATCATAGCCTGTCCTCACCTGGCTGGAAAGCTCTGATGTCATTAGGTCTTGCCCTTGCTGAGTGAGGTAATGGCACACCGCTGCTTGCTAACCCTCCGCTGGGGAAGCCGTGCCAGATCGGCGCGGCCACACCCGGGGATATAGCCCTGACTCACGGGGACAAGGTCAGCCAGAAAACAATGCCAGCCAGCACCAACCACTTTACACGGCCAAGCAAACAGCTACAGCTTGGCTACTATGTCCAAGGGAACATCCTGTAAGGTCTCAACTGTGTAATGATAGCACTGCTGGAAAATTAAGTATATGAATTATTATTATTATACAGCAAGATGACATTTCGTTTTGTTTTTATACAGCACATTTTTGCTAATGCCGATGATTGTGTAAGGGGATTGCTGTGAGTTACCTAAACACTGAATCATAATGTAATCAATCTCTAATGTAAAATGTAAAAACTGGTAGGTCTATATGGAGATGATATTTCTTTGTCAAACTATTAAAGCCTAATGGAGAAAAAAAGCTTAGGCCTGACAGCTACACTAACAGCAGCTAACACATCTACAACCACATCTTCACAAGCACATTCAAGGAAAAAAGACACAGTGAACCACTATTTAAATTTTAACTTATCATGTATATTTGTAATTTATAATATAATGTACATTATTTTCTGTTGAGGTCCACTATTCTGACCGTATTACATTTGTATTGCATGACATCTCGTGTCATGGCCTCATTACCACTTCAAACATGCATTCATTTCTGATATACGAACACTGTGTCGTTCATTATCCCTCACATTTGACTGTCCAGAATGCTGCAGTATATTCTGGAATGCAGTATTATTTAGCATATGTATACTATATATCAGTATGTCAGGATTAATGTCTTGCTTTGTCTAAAATACACCAATTTCATACTATTACTTTATAAATTCAAGGCCAACCAACCAAATAGACTATAACTTTCCCATTCTACATAATATCAATTTGACAGAAAGTGTCATAACAAATTAATAAAGGGTTATAAAGTGTTTATAATTCCTGAAAATAATTGACATTGTGGTATATTTACTCATGGTAAGAAATGCACTTATGCGCTACTGTCAAGTGATGATGATCATGTTTAAATACACACACACACACACACACACACACACACACACACACACACACACACACACACACACACACACGTCTCCTCCCTGGCCTGTTGCCCCAAAATGGCTACCTTGGTATCTGGTAAACTGACAGTTTTACTGCACTGCTCTCAACTTCCAAAGTGGCCAAACTTTCTTTAATGTTGCCTCAGCCACAGGTGGTCAAGGCTCTCTCCATTTATACATTTTGAGTACATGTTTATGCTGTTCCTGGTTGTTTTTGATATGGCTCAAATTTCAGTGAATTTGTTGTTGGCAGCTAATGGCCTGTGCAATTTTGGTCTGAATGAACTGGGATTTGAATAATGCAATAAACCCTGCCTGAGCAAAAAAAAAGAAAAAAAAAAACTCGGAGACATGCCATTTTTACATTTGCCTCGGCATTATCGAGCGTTAGCATGCTACACTGTGCAAATCATTAACAGGGAATGATTGCCTCTCAGTACCGTATGGGCAGGATCAGCTCTCGGGATGACACTGTGTGTGTGCTCTCTCCAAACAACCCTCGTGCCAAGCCAGACAGATGTACTTCCCCCACAGTTGCGATGACTTCCTTCGCCGCAGCACTGGTGCCAGTGGCACAGTGCTCTGGCTCACGGCTCGCTGATGAGTCACTCTCTTTGCTATGCGATGCCGCTTGGCTCAGCACTCACTTAGGCGGCGGCCCGCGCTGTATTTCCCAAAGACAAAGCCTGCTCTCCAAGGTGAGTGGTTGGCAGCATTAGCAGAGAAGACATCACTTGCTAATTGGAGATTGCCATGCATGATTTATGTATCTGATTTTATGCTCAAATCATTTTCATCACATTTTCATTTACAACTAACTATGGATGTTGTTGCTAAAGAGCTGAGGAATTTGTAATCTGCTGTTGACATTTGTACTTCATAGGATAAGGCTGATTTATATTGACATCTCTTACAAAATGTATATCCCTCACACAGTGGTGCAAATAATGATTTTTGCATAACTTTCCCTCTCTTCAATCAATTAAATTTAGATTTAATTCTAGAATCTAGAAGCTCTTGTTTAGAACAAAACTACTTTTTGTGTATCTATAATGGGCAAAATGAATTGGATTTGTACCTATTTGGTCCATATCTGTTGTATTAATAATTGAGGTAACTATCCAGTCAAAGATTATGCCATGATGAGCATAATATATGGAAGTAGCCTATACAGTCAGATTGGTTGTAAAATACAGTATGATGCTGCAATTGTAGTTCCATATTTTGACCAGTAGTTTAATGTTTCCAGTGGGGCTGTCATCTGCTCTCAACCCATCCACCCTGCAGTACCTCTGGGCCAATTTACATTTTACATTTAGCAGTTGCTTTTATCCAAAGCGTCTTACATATTCTGTCAACTATCAGTTACATCAGGGCCAGTCTCCCTTACAGCTACTTAGAGCTAAATGCCTTGCTCAAGGGCACAACGGTGGCAGGCAGGATTCAAACCAACAATTTTCCAGGCTCCTTAACCACTACGCCACCACCGCCCATGTTTGGGAAACAGTGCTTTATAAAATGAATTAATACTAGTGCAGTTCCTGTACAAAGCATGTTTTCTAGGAAACTGCTAGGCCAGTTACATGTGTGTAGGTGCATCTTCATGTAATCTGGGTCCATGCAGTTGGAAGAGTCACTTGTTAACTGAAGGTACAAAGAAAGTCCAATGCAGTGAGAGTTGAAATGGCAAACTTGGGTTGCAGGTAACAGGCATGTTGTTGTCACTGTGTTGTCAGAGCCACTGCATAATCTTGTATTTGTGAGTTTGTTGCACACCAACAACATAGACTACAGAAGCCATGTCTGTTGAGCTCAGAGGTTTTTAACATTATCTGTCATGTTCCAACACTTCAGGCCACAGCACTTGTTGCTTACCCCTGTGGGTTGGTGTGTATGGGCATTTTGTTCCAAAATCTGTGAAATTCAAACAATTTGTATATCGCTGAGTTGAGAAATAGTAATTCAATTAAACTGTAAAAGGTGTATTTGACACAAAATGTGATAAGTTACTGAGCACACGAGTCAGTTGCTTTATCTGCACACTGATTCTGTTCTGCACTGGGAGGGTGAGTGCTGAGGGTGCTTTTTTTCATATTAACAGTGTCAATAATAACAATTAACAATAGCATGTTTTTATGCTAACAACAACAAACTTGACACTGCACTTGTGCCATTAGCACACAAATACAAATAGAGTTATGTGAAGAGGCAGACAGACAGACAGTCACACTCACAGACACAGGCAGACGCTTCTTCCATGTACAGATAGAAGATAGCCATTAGCAGTGGTAAACGGCCTCTTATCCATAATGAAAATGTATGAATACAAATGGACCTCAGGATTTTCAGTTTTTAGCCAGAAAAGTTTTAGACACCAGATGTGGATTCATTCGACAAAAATAGCCTAAATATTAGTTCTACAAAAGCGATTCAATCCTTTACTTCATACTCCTAGTCAAGCCAGCCAGCCATAATGGATGGGATCATTAGTTTGTTGGTTAAGCTCAAATGTCACTAGAACACACGTTCCCCAGTGGGAACAGAGCAAGCACCTATCTATTAAACTTGATCAATATTTGTTTTCCCTCCCTCAGGTTGACTCAGGTTCATAACTATGGCCGCACTTGGCCCTGAGCCTGTATTATCTCTGTTTGTAGTGGAATGTCTTTCCTGGAACAATAACCTGGCACAGCTCCTCATCTCATGCCATGCTTGTGCTGCTCGGTTTCCGTGGAAACTAGATATTGGTATGTGAAAACAAAGATCTCCTGCAAGGGCAGATGTAGTGACTTCAACAGGTTTCATTTCTTCCCTTCTGTGTTGAAACCGCCCTTTTTTTTCAAAGAGAGGAGAGAAAAGATTAATGGATTTATTATGTTTAAAGTGATGCCAAAGTCCCCCTTTGGCCTTGGATAACGAGTGCAGTTACAAAGTCTTCACACAGTGTGGTATCTCGGCACAGTGTGAGGTGCTCTGTCTGGTGATGGCACTTACGTTCTTCTGGAGACTACCCAAGGCAAGATGGCAGTGCAACTATCAGCATGTTGCTATTGTCTCTTCACTGGTGGAAGGTATGGGGAAAAATCTAAGAACAAAGAAATGAGCAGACATGGACTATGTATGACTCTGCTACACAAAATATGCGATAGTATAGTGGACTGAACACTTCACAGAGCAATTGGTAGCCCAATTGCATGGTTTTAGAACAGTGTGGAGATTTTGTGGATTATATGCGCTCCCATGGCAAGGCATAATATGCTGTGTGACCATGAAGCAAATTCATTCCAGTGGTGTGTTCTGTTATGAAAGTCACTCATGTGGTCATATACCCAACACCACTGGTCTAAACTGATCAGAGATGTTGAGACTATTATCACGTACTGGTTAGTGTGCAAAGAAAAACCCAGATTGTCTGCACTCTTTGCATATATAGTGAAGATAAAATCATGGTAAATGGCTTAGCATCACACATCTCTGTAATGGGATGATATACATGCAGTAAGCAGGAGAGTGAGGTTAGTTAGATGGGGTGGTGCTTAAAAGATAGTGAGCTAGTAAAACAAATAGATAGAAAGACTAAAACTCCAATTACACTGATGTGATCAGGAAATACTCCTATTAACAACAAAATATTCACAGTGATAGTATTTTACTTACCACCGGGGGAAAAAAAACATGTAGGCAGAAACACAAATTGCAATTTGACGCAGAATGCCGATGGTGCCTTTATAGTTTTACTTAACTGCACTGGAACCAGGCTCTTTCTCAACTCAAAGGTTTTGTCTCAGCAAAGGTGTCAGCGCTGCTTCTTTGATATCACACTTGCATGTGTGACTGTTCTCTGAGCAATGAACAAGGGCATTGATGTTCCACTGATAATGAGTGTGTTCAATGTGGATGCACCCACTCCATTCTTATGGCATGGTAGTCCTTTATGCCCTAAATATATCAGTGTGACATTTTATCTCTGGAGACTATGAGCGTGGGGGAAAATTGAGAGGGGACAAGTAAGAGAACTAGAGAGGGAGAGAGGGAGAGAGGGAGTGTGTGATGGAGGGAGGAGAGATAGAGTGTGTGAGGGAGAGAGGGAGGATAAGACAGAGACAGACAGGGTTTTCTCATTCTTGAGAGAAAGTCTCATTGATGTGACATGTGTGACATGTCATATGATTCTTCCAATTCCCATTTGTGTCTTCACTGCCACATAAAAGAGCCTCAACTGATTATGCATGGCCACAGAAAATTCCATGAGCAAGTACAGGTATTCAGCCCTCCAGGAGTCACGATTCCTGATCATGCTCTGAGCTACGCTTAGTACTTTGAAATGCACTTTTATTTGTTGATGGAAGTGGAGGGCACAACTGTTTCACAACATTTAGTCATATTTGCATGTCTCTCATTTGCTACCAACACAGTTGCATACATTTGTGCATTGGTAAAAGTGTTTACGTAATTAAAGTTTGAGACCAGTATCTCAAAAACATTTAAAACATTTTTAAAAAGTCTTTCCTCATTAAGTCAGTAAATTAAGAAACACATCTCCTATCATTTTATCAGCATAAAGCTTAGAGCAAAATGTGTGTCCCCATGACATGTCAAATGGCTATGAATGCTATGCCTTGAAAACTTAGAGAGCACTTAGAGAGGACATTATCAGTATGGCCAGGTTTCCATCCAGCTTCTTAATGCAAATTTAAGTAATTCTAATAAGAAATATTAAGTTTGAAACACCTGCAAATTTGCATTAGTCCCCTAATGTGAATATAAAATATAAATCGATTTGCTTCAGAGAGGTGGATTAACTCTTGATTCCAATAAGTCATAATGTGATTAAAGTCAATGGGAACAGTTATATATTCACAGATACCGCGTTTCTATCCACAGACGTCCTGGCAACATTACATTTTGATCCCTCGTAACACGTCACTTGATTAGGCTAATGTTCATTATTAATTTGCACCGATGGGAACACATATTCTTGAGCAGGGGTTTTATTAAGGCGGATATGACATGTGAATAAGTAAACCCGGCTACTGACCTCTAAGGGCTCTACAGAGACTTTGCCAAGTTCCCAACAAATACTCACTTTGCAGGTATAAAAAGAGCCACCACAAAGCGATGGAATTAGCAGCTGATGGGATCTGCTCCACCAGGAAAAGGCACAGGTGTCATATTTTCCCTGAAAAGCTCTCTTTAGTAAGTACTTCATCTCCTACAAGTCCTCATGCATTATTGAGAGGCAGCATCCAACTCCCTTTTCATCTCTGTATAATCCGATCATCAAAGGACTGATATTATCACAGACTCCAGGTGCCAAGGCCATTATCAATTAATGTGCCCTTTTGACTTGTTGGCGTTGGCATGCAGTCACCTGTTAGCCAGAGTAGTGAATTAAAAGTAGTGAAATAAAAAAGCAGCTCATATAAACTTAAGATGATGTCAAATATAACTAGTTGGAACTAGGAGAGAGAGTGTAGTGAAGTACACAGCTAAATGTGGTTTGAAAATTTCATGATTTCAGACTTTTAGATGGTATAATCAGTATTTTATCAGTAGAAAACGAAGTTTCTAAATAAGTGATGGAGGCTAAAAGGTCTTTTTCTTAAGTACATTACAGAGTGTCACAGTGTAAGCCTCAAGATACCACTTAAGAAGGGAAATGCACTACTGACTGGGAATAGCAGTCTCTTCTATTCACTGTGCGGCACCTCATTTCATTTGGATGCCGCTTGAGCTGAGATGTTTGTCAGAGGACCATCTGTGCTAAAATCATAAGGATCTAAAGTATCACCTAATCTGAAGGAGGTGCCTTTTCTGTCTTGATTTGCGGCTTAGCAAAGTTGCATTTGTCTTGCTTGATGAGGCTAGGTTATGCCAAGTAGAAGAGAGAAGATAACCCACCACCCTGCTGGCGTGAGATAATCTCTCCCTTTGCACAGGCCTAGAGCACTAGGAGGAGTAACGGTATTTAGTGAGATGCTGCAGACGTCAAGCTACTCCAGATGTTTGGGGATAAATGGAAGGACTTTTTTTTTTTAAACAGTGACTTTCAATATATAGCTAAGACTGTGAGGTGTAATAAATATGGTGCACAACACCAGTTACAGTAACAAGCCATGCCCTAAGCCATATGGTGTTTGTTATGCTTTTATAATGTGAAGTTAAGATCTCTGAATAAAAAAAAAAAACACTTCTGCATTCATTTTTATCAGTGTTCACTTTCAGCACTCAGCTTGCTTGGGCGGGCTAAACACCTAAGCTTCTTGCCAACAATTACAGCTCCTGCCAACTTTTTTGTAAACTTAACAACCACCAGTGTCACATTTTAGTGGAATATTTTGTTATTGTGTTACTTTGATATGACATTAGTGTTTTGATGGATTGAAAAAGAATTTCAATTGTATATCAAAAACACTTCAAAGTGTGTGCATTGTCTTGAAGCATTTGAAATGAATGAGCAAAATGAGCTGAATGAACAAATGAAACCTTTTAATAAACCTCAGCTTGCAACTGTGTTTATCAGTGCTGTTACTGTGATACAGCACACATCATAGGCTTTTTACATGTGTACCACACGATGAAACACTACAAACACATACAGTCACTAATAATTTAATACAACTTATAAATAAATAAATAACCAACTAAAGGAAAAAAGCATGTGTCATTCTGGACAATGTTTCACCAACACACCAAACACATCTACTACTATAGTCTATGTTGATTCTTCAGGAAACTCCAGAGAATGATGACAATGATGACGATATTGTTATGTGAATCCCTTCACCCGTGCACCCATCTTCTGCTATTCCCTTTGTCATGTCTGTGAGCAAAAGTGGCAGCGGGTGGAAGGTGCGTGATCTCCGGGTGTTAGCGCTCAGCTGTGCTGTGTGGGCTCGGCTCACTGCTGTCTATGTATAGCCTGCCTAGTCCCAGGGCTGGGAGGAGGTGGGTGGGGTGAGGTGGGGTGGGGTGGGGGCAGGCACGCACCAAGAGACAACCAAGGGGCAGGAGCAGATGGGAGCAGCGGATGAAGAGCAAAACATGGGAGAGTGGGAGACAGACTGCGGCAGAGAGAGGGCAGGAGAGAGCGCTGGAGAACTGATGTGTGTGTGTGAGTGTGAGAGAGAGAGAGAGAGAGAGTGACAGACAGAGAGAGATAGAGATCTGCCGACTAGTGCTGTATAACCAGTATCATTATAAAGGCTTGCAGGAAGTCCTTAGGGGCCCAGTAGAGGTGCTTTTCGTGAGAAGAGGCACTTAACTCCTCCAGGGGATGTGTGAATATTCCCCTGCAACGTTTATCATCAAAACCTCGTCACTGGCCCATTGGCACTGCCCAGCACATACCGACTGCGTCTCAGCACAGGTTAGTGGGGTCCTACATCAAATGGATGTTGCAAAGGCTAACAAGTAGAACAACAATATGTTCTGCGTCAGATGCCTAGGACAGTCCTCTGGCTAAA
Organism: Tenualosa ilisha; assembly: GCA_015244755.2. Lineage (NCBI taxonomy): Eukaryota > Metazoa > Chordata > Actinopteri > Clupeiformes > Clupeidae > Tenualosa > Tenualosa ilisha. The sequence goes on from PYXC01000541.1 coordinate 1,696,705, forward strand.
CGTCCGTTGTGGTTCGTCCTACTGGGTTCACCAGGAAATACTAGAGGCCAGTACATGGCAGGGCTCCCTGAGCTGTGTGGTGCCATTTGCGCTGTGCTTCGGCCAGCATAAGCCACTGAAAACAATTGGATTAAGAGAGCAGCTGTACTGTTGTCTTGTTGTATTTGAAGGCGCCTTCCCTCTGCTGTTGTGACCATCACATCACGTGGTTCCATCAGCTTCAGTGCTCTCATGTGGGCTAAGTTACCTTTCAGCAGGGGCTCACAGTGCCCTCAGCAGCACCAGTAGCATGCTAGTTCAAAAACACAGCATGAGATCAGTAGGCTATGTTTGACAATTCAGTGTTCCTTTTTTGTTCAATGTTGGAAATGGGCAGGTGGGTATGAATAGATTTTGATGTTACAGATGTAGTTTGTCAGATAGGGATGAGAAAGACATATTGTCATGGGGACAAATAAGGTGTCTCGGCTGCAGTCTGGAGAGCAGTGTCACTCGTTTTGAGAGCCTCAAACTCGCAAGCCCTGTGGAAACCGTTCCTTCCATTCCAAAGAGCTGCCTATTTGTCTAAGCCATGGCACCCCAGAGCCACTGTGCCTGGCCCATCTGAAGTGTGTTCACACACACTCAGAAAAAGCACAGCTTGTCAAGTAAAACAATAGGAAATAACCAGATAAATATGATCAGGAAGAAGAAAAACAACACATAAGTTGCATTTAATGTTAATGAACTTGAAATTGATTGATGAGTTGAAGGAGTATATGTGTTGAATGTGTATCCATCTGGTGGTTTGCTGAGGTAGAAGAGATTTTTTTCATTAAGGGAAAGTGTGGGGGTGGGAAAGCTGAGATCTTTTAGAGAGGTCGACAGGTTATTAGGACTGGAGCAGGTGCCATTGCACCTTTTAGAGTAAGGTACAATTCTCATCTCTGCCTCTCCTCCTTTCCTGCACTTCCACACTGTCAGAATTATATTGTGTGTGTGTGCGTAAGTGTGTGTATAAATGTGTGCAAGTTTGTGTGTGTGTGTGTGTGTGTGTGCGCTCGCATGTGTGTGTGTATCTGCGTGTGTGTATGTTTAACACACAAAATTTTATAGACAAATACAGAGACCTCATTCACCCGTTGAGTACAAATGCCCTGGGTGGCTTTTGACTTTAGCCCTAAAGTGGTCAGTGTCCACATGATCTTGCGAAACACATCCCAATTTAAGACACTGAGCTCCCTCACAGGCCCTTGGAGGCTGTGTGTATGTGGCATGAGTGATATTGCAGTGCAGAAATGTAGAGGCTCCATCTATTGCTGCGTGTGATGTGCGAATGTGAAGTGCCTTGAGATGCATGTTTGGATGAAGGACACTGGCCTTGTTCCTCTGATCACTGCCCAGGGGCCCTTTGTACCATATATATAGCCTTGTCATACATTATAAAGCAAGGTGAGAATATCATCCAAATAGAAAGACCATCAAGAATTGATGAGCATCATCATGGAGAAATGTGTGCTTACAGTATACACACACATGTGCTGGGACAGTTGGTGAAGTTGTCCAAAAACTGGTCTCTTCAGAAACACATTTTAACCCAATTATACAAGCTTACATCATTGTCTTTAGGGAATTAAGTATCCCCTTCAATTCCAAACTGGCCCACATGGGCACCTGTCTGTCTATGATCGTGCTTTAGTATACAAACAAAAAAACAAAAAAAAACAAACAAAAACTGAGTGTCATTCTGGGACAGGCTTCTACAAAGCGCTGTTGATAATTTCTGCCTGTATATATTTTGGCCATTGGCAAAAATACAGAGATGGTGATGAACATTAGAAATGACACTGTCTAGAAACACACTGCTTAGTAGCATCGAAAAAGATCACATGCATTGAGCTCTTTTCTGTCTAATTAGGATTTTAGGGTTCTTAGATACCATTAAGACTGTGCTGGGATATACAATGATTTAGCAGAACCATAATGCTTGTACCAATTTGGGAGTTTGGGGAATTCTCCTTCAATGTGTTTATATCAGTGTAATGACATAGTTATACATATTTTATGCACTGTTGCACCAAACCAGCAATCAGAGGTGTTTTCATTGGCAGTCATAGGCAGTAATGTCAGGCAGCACAGAGCACTGGCTCAAGTGAGTCTCCTTAAATCACATGACTCCTTCTCTCCCAGGTGAATGAGAGACCTGCCAAAGAAGAAGAGATTGCATTTTTAATTATTAAACATTGTATGCTAATGAAAATAAATTAATCATATTAATTCAAAATATTTCCACACCTGCTATGTTTTTTAAAAAGCTCTGTGGCATTCACGTTCAATGGCAAAGAAGATTTTCCCAGAAAAAAACAATAATGTGTTCATGTAGAACAAAACAAAAGGTCATGGACATTGCGTTGTTATTTGTAAAGAATTACAAGTTTATTTGCCTTCAAGTTCATTTTGATGCCACATTGCCTTACAGTCAAGAGAATGGTGTTTCTTAGACTGCCGATCCATGTCTTGTATTGCACTATGCGATCTAGGTTTGGTCATGCTTATAGGAGCTTGCCCATTTCTTTTTGTTAACAAATGAGAGCCAGGTAATTGAAAACTGACTACTTTACTTTTACTGTCAGTTCAGCTGTGGTAAGTTAAACAGTGAGATGTTAATGAATTCCTGTGTTCTCTATTCAATCAATTACATATGAAAAGATGCTCAATACTCTGCATCATTCTCACAGACTCAGTAGCACCATAGCTTTTCCAGCTACTGGAATACATTTGCACCCAACCTTGGAATAAAAACTGCCAATTAAACAATATAAATGTCAAGGCAATTTCTCTGAGGAACTTTTTGTTCAGAATACTGTTGAATGTTTGGGTTTTGAGATGTGTTTCTTCCAGACTTGTCTGAAGGCTGTCTCCTGATGCTGATCCTGCTTCTTCCTCGGGAGGTGCAGACTTTTCTCTTACTGTGGTTTCCTCATGTGCGTGCCTGTACTCCCATACAGGGTGGTGAATTATTTACGCTCAGCCATAAACGGAAAGGTGTGTGTGTGTGTGTGTGTGTGGCTAGCAAGCAGCAGGAGAGGGGGACAACTGGAGGTGAGGCTGCATGTGTGAATCACCGCCCATGAATGTCACTAGAAGAACATGGAGCTGCAGTGAGCAATCCATACTGCAAGCCCAACAGTCAATGCTGCTGTTAAGAACAGTGGTGAAAACATTAACGCATACCAAGCTTTTTTCTTTTTTTTTTTTAGACAAAACAAAAATGACCCTAGCTTTTTTCTGCTTCTGTAGAAATAGTGTCAATATCAACAGCAATATTTTGTTTTGGTGTTAGCATGATAAAAACATCATATTTTCTTTTTTGCCATTTCATAGGCAGACAAACCGAGATCCCTGAGCCCATTGTGGACTGCCTTCATTTCAATGAGTGATAAATGCTGGACAAGTTGTGGCTTGCAGTTCCAATCTAAAATACCAAGGGAACAGGGAAATCTAATTTCAGCGCTGACCTGTCAATGTCATCAATGGTTACCATGACTGAGAAGTTTAATTCATCCAGTGTCAGTTGCCACGGACAACCTCATACATTAAATATTTAAACTCAGGGTGTTTAATATGAGACAAGGCTTCCATGCTGAACAAGGGAGGCAGAGATGACGGCGGAGTCTGCGGCCAGTGGGGAATTTTCTTGTCCTGGCTCTGGCTCTTGCATCGTCAATGATTCATCTGCTCAAAACAAATATCATGAAAAATAATTTAGCATTAAGTGAGAAACATTTTCAAATACAAAGGTTGACAATGTCTGTGGATGTTTACGTAACCCTGTATGGGCAATTACCCCTGACTGAACGAGGCAAAACTACCTGTGATCATTTATACTGCATGTGGATGTGGACCTTGTGGAATCTTCTAGAAGCCCTGAATGTTAGCTGGTGCTTCATTTCACAGAGTAATTTAGACAGGTGTTTTCTTCCCATTCAGCTTTATCATTCAGACCTTTTTTATATATAAACCTAAGGTATATAAGTCTCAGCACTTGGAAGAGAGAGAGATTGTTGAAGCCACACGCAAAGACCAAGTTCTGGTTCACTAGAGATGCTAAATCCACTGTCTGCTGTACATGACCACATGACAACACCCCCCCCCCCCCCCCCACACACACACACACACACACACACACTTACCCATTATCCTGGCCTATGTCTTGGGAGAAGGACTGACCTTTCCCCCTGGTGGCTGTGCACCTCAGGTGGTGCTCAGACATAGCCTAACCACTCAGTGAGCGAAGGCCTGCCAGGCAGCCTCAGTCTCCTCTGACAGCTGGGTGTGTGTTTTTAATCTAACCCCTCTCTCCCCATGGGAGAGAGACAACCCCTCACCCCACCACCACCACCACACACACACACACCTACCCACCCCACACTCACACTGTGCATTATTCATAGCTTGTTATGAAGATGAGGGGGAATCTTAATTTTGCCCATTTCGGCTGCAGGGGAGTGGGGGATGGGAGGTGTGTGTGTGTGTGTGTGTGTGTGTGTGTGTGTGTGTGTGTGTGAAGGTGGAGAGCTAGTAGGTGTCTGGAGTGGGTGTGCATTTAACCTAACTCAGGAAATGAGAGCACTTTAATATGAATGCACATCAGCGCTTCTTTGTGGCAAATGAAATTATATCATCCCATATTGAAATTTTTATTTGCATTCTCCTGCCACAGACAGGAAACGTATTGGCCTCTTCCAAACACACATTCTGAGGCATTTGTAATGATGCATTTTTATAGAGCAAGCACAAATTATTGGCACTCATGTACTTTTTTTAATAATCCTGATGCAAATGAATGTTTTTTTTTTTCGAAAGGAGAAAAATCCCAAAATGAGAGAGTAAAATGCCATGCGCATTAGCGCTGTCAGTATTTGCTCTCTACTGGCCATACAATTTCACAAAACCTTCACACACATAAATTAGAATGACTGGTTTCTGAAGGGCCACTAAAAGCTCATCCGAACACCATTGTACATGCACACACGCACGCACGCCCGCACACACACACGCCCACACACACACACATCACTATCACATTCTTACTGTCTCTAGCTCGCGATCTCTCTCATTCACTCACGCACACACACACATACAAGCATGCACACCTGTCCAATGTTTGTTGATGACGTTACACAGACCGGTTAAAAAACAAAAAGACTTTCTTTAGAGACGTGTGCCGCTTGCGTGTTTATTCAGTATGATTGAGCTGGTGTATGGGAGCACGCTCCGCCCCGGACCTCTCCATTTGTCATCATCTTAGCCCTTTCAGGCCAGCTCCTTGGCAGCCGTCAGACACGAGCGAGCCCCCCAGCCTCGGCTTTCATAATCCTACCCTGTGCATGTGCAGACACGACCGCAGCGCACAAGAACACCCGTCTCATAGAAATTAATCCATTGATCCGCTCGCGGGCCGTCAGTCACAGAACAATTTAGAGTTAGATTTATGGGATGTCAAGAGCTGCCCACTATGCCCTGAATGAATAATTAAACTGTGATTTGAAAAAAATATATATATCACACCGGCAGAAGTTTCAGTTCCTGCCATCACAGAGACAAAGATGAGATTCTGCCTTGGTTCTTACATAACTGATCATCATGGTGTCCCAGAGTCTATCACAGGGGTGCTCAGAGAGACATTACCGAATGACTCAACTTACTAAATGTTCTGTGTGCAATCTAATCTCACATTGGTATGGCTACTGAAGCATTCCTTGAGTTGTGTAGTGTCTTCCATATCCCCATGGCTATAATGAGCTATTAGAGAATGAACACTTTTTACAGTTGATTTCATGAGCAACAAAAGTACACATGAAAGTGTGTTAATCCTTGTGATGCCTCTTCCTTCTTAAAATAGACTGCTCTTTAATTAACACATTTGTGCTCAAGGTTGAAGAGAATGTACCAATTACTATTTTACAGCTTGATATGTGATATATGATCAGTAAATCCCAGTTATTTTTCTGGAGATGAATACACATACACCCAGTGTGATACAACTGTAGTGATCGCAGTGATTTTAAAAACATTTAAATGAGCAAACAGACCTCCTCTGCACCTTTTATGTTCTGCAGCACAATTGTGTGAAATGACTCTTACATAGATGGCAGAAACAACTCTTACATAGATGGCAGAAACAACTCTAACATAGCTGGCAGAAACAGCACAAAAATTGGTCATGAATAATAAAACAGTTCTTTGTTTGCCATGATGCGAGCACATCATTTGCTGCTGATATCTCTGACATGTTCTATGTTGTGTGGCCATAAAGAAAAGAGTGCATCATCTTCTGGGAAATTGCCAAAGCTCTGAAAAGGTGTTGCTGCAGTGTCTGACAGCCTCCCCCCAACCAAAGCAACATAGGAACACCCCTGTGGTTCAGGCTTAACATCAGCCACAGCATGCCCCCAAATAGAGGCTCAGTCCAGGTGGGAGTGCACTGGAAGAAGGGAGGAGTGGGAACCGATGAGAAGCCTTGGGAACTGTACCTCAGAAATGCAGAGATACTGCCCATCATGTCTCCACAGAGACAGGACAGACTGGACAGACTTTGGTCAACTACAGACTGACATATATTGCTTGTAAGTGCCACTCAATGAGAACGATTACGAGTAATAGAGGAGTAGCAGAGTGAAAAATGGCCATCCAACCAAAGCCAAAAAACTTTTGCTTTATAAAAGATTCCTATCATTCTTTCTCAAAATCACCACGTTTTTGTCATGACACACTGATATATGAACAACCAAGTTAGTGTACTGAGTTTGAACCAAATATCACTGTTGCTTCAAACAGAGCAAGGCCAAGTTGGAAGAACAGAGGGACAGACAGAAATATACCTTTCTAGCCTTGAGGAAGACTGTAGTGAAGAACACAAAGACATTTTCTGTGGGTGAGCAACACTATAGACATTTTCTGCAGTGTATGAGGAGAAATCTTCAAGGCTAATTTACCTTGGTGGAAAAAGCAAACTGTCCAAACCTCACTGAACTGAATTCTTAGTTTACTTTCAGACTCAGTGTGACATGTTTTGAAAAGGAGTTCATCGTGATGGCGCAGTGTCCCACACACTCTCACTGTAACATAGCAACAGAGATTGTTTGACTAGCCTTGTTCGCCAAGGTCAAGAATTTCTCTAGTGCATGCCAACAGGTGAGAAATCATTAGACAATAACAGTGTCTTGCTGGAAACATAAAATGTTAAATTTGTGAATTTTCCTTTTGAAAGGAATTTAAGAGACAGATTTTTGTCTTTTTGATTTGCTAAATTGTTTCCTCTTGTTTCATGTTCTTTTAAAGAATTTGTCATAGCAGAGGCTTTGGCTCTCATTTGAACGCCTGAAAATAAAACAATGAAATGGCATACAAGGTAAGGCTAACAAACAGCAGACATTGGAACCTCATAACGCTGTGTCTCTCCCAGTGCAAATGAAATAACACACTTGTACAGGCCTTACTAACTACTGCTCCAAGGATGTGGGGGAGAGGGTAACATGTACAGGAAGCTCTTCAGAGTACTGATCATGTATTAAACAGACTTCCCCCTCTCAAATATTCATATGGAGGGGTTCACACATTAATCTTTGATGAGCCCGCTCCCTTCTGCATACAATTGGGGATTGGCTCATTGCCTACAATTGTATTGCATTGAGGTTTGCAATTTTCATATACTGTGGTGAGTTTTGAGTGTCCTAAATTAGAATCCATATCGTATTAAATGCAGTGTTATGCTCTACGCTGTTGTTTACAAAGTAAGGATGTGATATTTTCTCCCCCTCTGTCTTCCTTTGTCTTTATGTATATGGTATGGCCTTATTTGGGCTCCTTGCAAGTAGTGTAATTAGCAGATAGCAGTGATGTTATTGCAGCTACCTGAGAGATTTAGATGAACTGGATTAGATTTGCCCACACATTAATATGTTCACTCATGCATGAAGCTGTGAAGAAATCTCAGCTGACCTTCACACACACACACACACGCACACACACACACACACACACACACACACCAGACACCAGACAAAGGGAGCTTGAGAAAGACAAACACTATCCTAAAAATTCTCAAAAATCAATCCTGCCTTACCTAAAAAACAAAGTGATGAAGTTCTATAAGGAATGTGAGGATGTGTGCAGTTATGCGGGCAGGGTCAGAATCTTCATAGATTCTGACGTCATTCCCCTGGCCAGCACCGCCCCCACCCTGATTATTACACTGCAGGAGGGGCCCAGGCTGATTAGCCTCATGAACTTGGGCATCAGGACTGCAAATGAAGGGTAAGGGGGTTCACAGGGACACTGGTGGGCTGGAGGCTTTATCGACCTGCCTTATAGATCCCACTAATAAACCCAGGGGACTTCAAACTCACCCACACATGCATACTTTCACACGTACAGTATGCTGAACCCAACTCCTCCTCTACACACGGGTCTGTGTGTGTATATGTGTGTGTTTGTGTGTATGTGTATGTGTGACCTAACATGTATACATGTGCACACCCATTGAAAGCTTGATTTCTTAATACAACTGCAATCTTTTTTTTTTACTTCTTGGTAAATATCTGTGTATTGACTAAGGTAAATTTTGGTTCTTTTCATGTCTGGAACAGTTGAAATTCCTGAATAATGCTTTCAGATATCTTGAGATGGATGATTAAAGGTGATTAACATTTATGGGGAAATTACAGTGATATAAAGGGCTGCTGAATTCAAATGAATGAGCCTTTATAACATAATAATAGAAAAGTTGTATGATTTTGAAGGAGTTAATATACCTGGTACCTAATATATATGTTTTTGGTGTCTTGGTGTTTATTTGTTGTCATTACTTACACCACCATCCCCACCATATTTGGCATCATGTCCATTATATATATATTTTTAGTACCATAATTTTGATAATTACCCTAATTATACTGATGTAGGATCTCATTCCTGTCTTATTATTGACTTTAGTACTTGTTAAGTACTAAACTTGATGCCTGTCTCTCAGACATAAAAACCTGGATGACTAATAATTTCTTATGTTTAAATTCTGATAAAACTGAAGTTATGATGATTGGCTCTAAACAGCTGACCAACACTCTACCCCTTCACCAAAACTTACTCAGTGCCTGTCACTGTCATGTAACGCAAAAATTAAAGACCTCGGGGTAATTACTGACCAGGACCTCCCTCTAAATAGTCATGTAAAAAATATTTCAAAAACATCTTTTTTCCACCTACGAAATATTGCTAAGGTTACAAAGTTCCTATCCTTTGAGAATGCTGAAAAATTAATACACGCATTTATTACTTCCAGGCTCGATTATTGCAATGCTCTGTTCTCTGGGTGTAGTAATACCTGTATCAAAAAACTACAACTAATACAAAATGCTGCGGCCCGAACACTCACCAGGACTAAAAAATATGAACATATCTCTCCTATTCTTGCTTCCTTACATTGGCTCCCTACTAAAAGTTGAATTGATTTTAAAATACTCCTCCTAACCTACAAAGCCCTCAAGGGCGATGTACCAACATATATTAAAGACTTGTCCTGCTTGTCCCTTACCACCCTCCTAGAACCCTAAGATCCCAAAAATCTGGTCTCCTTGTAATCCCAAGAATATCAAAATCTACAATAGGAAGAGCCTTTTGTTACCGTGCACCCCTCCTGTGGAATAATCCCACCCACATTCGACAAGCAGACACTCTCAATACCTTTAAGTCTAGACTTTAAACCTTTCTCTTTACTGTTTCCCATAGTTAGGGATGGTGCATGGCAAATCATCACTTCTCATGGGTCTTTTGGGAGGGACTGCCTCTGCTGTTGGCCCCAGTTGCGAGACATGGCGGCCACTGACCATCCCTACAGTGGTGCTGGGTTGCCATGCATCATACCTTAGTTATGCTGCTATAGCCTAGTGTCGCCACACAAGTTTCATGTGTCATGCTGTACAACTCTCTCTCTCTATCTTTCTCTCTCTCTCTCTCTCTCTCTTTCAGCTCTCTCTCAATATTTATATATATATATATATATTTATATACATATATGTATGCCCAAATTACACATTTGCTCTCTGATGTGTGAGCCTGGCCTAATTCACTTTCTTCCTCTGTCCACAATTATCTTTGCTGAGAGTCATCCCTGCCTCATTCCGGTGGACTCCTCTCACCCTCCCCTCCTGAGTGGACTACAACCAACACTACGGGAGGCCCATGTCAGGACCAACTCTCCATCATAGAGGCCCTTCCTGGACGCCCATGCTAGGCCCGACTCCTCTTCCTTAAGGCTTTGTGATTGACCCCCCCTCACAATGGCTATTACCCCCATGACCCATCTCACTCCTTTGAGTTTGACACTATGTCTGGCATTGTCCAGCCATAATTCCTGATAACCACCTATAGACTGACTACCATGTAATGTAAAGTGGGATAATACTCTATTATGAACTATTATGAACCTTAGCTAAAACCATAGGCAACTTGTAGTCTGTCATGGTTACTATTGATTGAAATTTTTCTGCATGGCCCCTGGCAGTTGGGTTAGCCCCTTGAGTCGTGGATCTGCCCAAGGTTTCTTCCTAGATTAACTGAACATAAGGGAGTTTTTCCTTGCCTTTGTTGCTCTTGGGTGCTCCTTCTGTGAAGCGCCACGAGACAATACTATTGTAAAATGCGCTGTATAAATGAAACTGAATTGAATTGAACTGAATTATTTAAACAGTTTTCCTGATTGTGGCTTTCCACTAGCAGCTGATTAAACAACCAAGTGAAAGAAAAACAGCTTTAAATTTGGGCATTTGGAATGGATCCCAAAGTGAGCCGCTACTTCTATTATTGTGCTGCTGAGGTACACAGGTAAGTCAAAGTGTTTATTGGAAAAGTAAAACCTGTGTAAATCTGGGAGCAGCGGAATGTGTACATGTACATACGTTATGTCTCTAAAGATGTGACTCTCACTTGGGGTCCCGGTATTCACATTCAGTAATGCCTGCAGCTAAAACACTCCCAGTCTGGCTGGGTCCTCGTTGTGGATTTATTTATTTTTGACTTTCATGAGAAAGATCTTCAATGAAGGGCATACAAATGCCCCTGCCCACTTGTCTCTACCCCAACCCACACATACCCTCCTGCCTTGATCATATCAAACATTTTTGAGTGCTTCTTGTCTGGTTATTGGGTAAAATACATATATTGTATGTAGGAAAGTGTTTATTTCTTCAATGGAAATGGCTCCTCTGTGTGTGTGTGTGTGTGTGTGTGTGTGTGTGTGTGTCCACACGCATGCGTGTCAGGGTGAGGAATATTTGTCACTGTCATAGTTGTTTATCTGGGAACAGGATGTGTCATGAGCTTACTGGTGGGTTACCTTGTTTGATCTCTCAGAGGGCAGTACCTGACATGTGTGTACATCTGATGGTTCACACAGTTTAACAGAGCATGAAGCTCATAAAGCTACAGTGGCTTCTCCTCTCTCTCTCTCTCTTAATCGCAAATGATTTGCAATTCATGCAAAATGGCAACTATATTTCCATACAAACGGCACTGAAGTCACTTATGTGAAGGTTGGGGTCTCTGTCACGTCACAAAACTGCTGTGCCAGGAGATATGGGGCTGGATGATGAGACCATTGAACTCTACCAAATGTCTGTTTTTTAACTCACCTCCACAGTTCTGGAAGGTTCTTTGAAAAGTGTAAACAATGAAAGCTCTCTAAAGATAGCATATTGATCATATGTGAGAGATATCTGCTAAGACGTGGTTTACATTGTTTTTTGGTCCTGGAGTATTTATCCAATCCTGTAGCTAATGACCACGAGTCAACAAGCTCAAAACTGGTAAAAGGTAAACAAATTGCATACATATTGTGCTTTTCTACTCCTCTGTGAACTCATAGCTCTTTATTTGCAGTTTCACACCTCCCATTCACTTATTCACGCACCCATGACAGAGGCTGCCTTCCAAGAAGTCAACCTGCAGTTTGAGGTTCAGTGTCTCGAATCCCAAGATACCCCAAGATACTTGGACAGGGTCAGAAAGAGCTGGGCTAAAACCAAACCTGCAACCTTCAACACTGCCTAAGTATGCAAACTAAGCCACCTCGGTGCGTTAAGGGTTTAAGCATCCTAATTCTCAAAGCCAGGGGACATAATGAACAATTCCATTAACAAGACTGCTGACAGACAGAAGTTTGGTTGATGTCACATTTCCGTGCTGCTTGATGAGGAAAAACAAAGCCTGCTTTATTGCTTGCTAACATTAATATGTGGAGTTGACAACCAGAAGCAACATCAGTTCATACAGCTGCAGATATTCATTCAATTTAGAACATCATTGCAAGTGTTCTATTATAGAGCTCAAAAGCATCAACTTGTAACATCCCTATTTTACCATCTTAACTATAAATTGTATCAATGAAATTGCTTTTATCATATGTACTGCCAGTGTAGGCAGTATTCATCAGCTAGTTGATGCGAAGAAATTAACAGCTCTAAACTTATTTCAGCTCACAATTCACTTAAACCTGTGTTTTCATAAAACCATACAGCAGGGATACAGTTAGGGTAAGACTGGGTACACCCAGGTGAAAAAAAAGTGCACCTTATAAAAATATGCTATGCGCTTGGTAAAGTGCTTTTGTATGCATAGCAGTAGGTTTTATGTACACTCAAAATGCTTGCAACAATAAGGCCTTCATGTGTTCCCTTTAGCAGGAGCTCGCCTGTGGGCCTAGGTCAGATCATAAACATCTGCTCTCTGCTGGAGATTCAACAAGACTCACTTTCTCAAATAGAGTTCAATGCTTTTTGGCCATGCCATCATTGTCTTAAAGGAGAAGTTCAGTATTTTTCATTTTTGGATGATGGCCATTTCGAACCAAAACAGCATTAACTGGTGCAGTTTTGAGTCAAACAACAACAGCATAAAATGCAACAGCATATTGCATCCATTAAGAGTTGTCTCAAGTCTTTTTAAATTAGAATGGATAAATGGAGTATTGGCCCTTGCTCTCGGATGTTAAAATAGAGTATATTCAACTTTAATCAAAAATAAGCTCAAGTGCAATTTTACAAGCCCAATTAAATCCTTCAGTTTAGGCTGGGTATTGAAATGGCCCTTTTGGCTAAATGGCGCCCTCTTTGACAGCCACAATTGAACTATAATTGCTTTGTGTTAATTGACATCACATGTAGACTTTGTTCTAATTCACACATGTTTTAGTGGTAATTTCTACTAGTAGTAGAATAGTGGTAATTAAAGTCCAAGTCAAGTTATTCAGCTATAAGCAACTGGACTTCTTTTTTGGAGCTTGAAGACGTTTCACCTTTCATCCAAAAGTTCTGGCTTGGTGATGGGCAGACCAGGAGACCCTGGACTGTGGGTGTAACCATAAGCTGAAGACCACACCTCCCATCATGTGATAATGAGTCACACGAGTCACCCATTGCATAATTAGCATTATCAATGTGGGAATTGGAGTTGAACTGATCATTATGATCACAGGATCCAGGATTCTAAGTCCAAGATTTTTATATGAAGGAGGGCACAACCATGCCCCATGTTCATGATAGCTCTTTGGCCATGCACAACCTCTCCTAATTCATTAAAGCCAAGACAATTCTATGCCTCCTTTAAAAAAGTTTGTGTCACATTTGGTAATCAACTTGTTCAGAAGACTTTCTCTGAGGTTGACAATATCACTCCTGATAATTGTGATGCAAACTATTTTAAATGTTAGTGCTACCATTATAACATAAAACAACACTTTTCTTGTTATTTTCCTCTAGACTGTTAACAATAACTATAAAGACAACTGTATCCACACTGACAAACGATAAAGAAAGTCTCACAAGAATATTTCTTGTGTTTGTTAATGTAACATCCAATATTTGGTGGATTTTTATTGACTTTCAGTATTTATGTTGTTTACAAAATTGCTCCAAAAGTGATCCCAAATGACACATCATTATACTAGCTAGTAAGAGTGTCATTATTCTTATAAGCTGGAGTGAGTTGCTATGTTTATTGTGGCAGAGAGGAGGTAGTTCAGTAGTTAGTGAAAGAGGACAACACATTTTTGAAACCAAACCTAATGTAAGTTCAGATTCAGATCAGATACTCTTTTTATCTAGAGTTGATTTATTTCACGAGACAAAGGACAGCCATTTTCGAAATGTAAAGCATTCATGTTGTGCACAAGTATATTCAGGATATTTCTAGCTCACTTTTGTTTTCAGATGTTGTGCTGTGGTATAGTGTGCTATGTATTCTTCCACTCTCTACATTTGTGGGTTTGGATGTATGTGTGTGAGTTTGTGTGTGTGTGTGTGTTGGGGGTGGGGGCGGTGAGCATGTGTTTGTGTTTTCCTGTATCATCCCCATCCTCCCTGGAGTGAATCATTTGTCGGCAAGACTTAGAAGGCACGAGAAAAAAAAAGGTGGGGGAACGCCGAGGAACGCCATTTTATGTTTATTTTTAGATGAAAGAGCATTGCAGCCACCGCCTCTTACAGTAGCTACTCCCTGATTTGCACATCTCCTTCCTGCTTTTCCTCCTCCGTTGCCCGATCTCCCTCATGCCCATATGTGAATTCACTGCTTGGAACACATTTCACATGCAGGCAGAGACAGACTGATGCGGTTTTCAGCACAGAACTATGGTTCTAACTGTGCATGGATTCACATTGTCTTCTCACATTATCAAATCATACAGAGCCCCCACACAGGTGCTTCAGAGTGTCTCGCCAAATTTTCCTCCCTGGGGTATTTCCAGATGGCCAATAAAACCGCAGTCTAAAGTGAGAATAATAATTTCCTGTACAATTATTTTACGCTTTTAATGTCAAGCAGCCTGAACACAATACATTGGTAACTTGTTTTCTGGTGATATATGGTGAGTTATATTCGTTGTTATCATCTAGTTATACTTTACATGACAGAAACACAAGAAAGGTAAATGAAAACTAAACATGATAACCTAAATTGAAAGGCACTTGAAAAACCTTACCTCTCTCCTTACCCCTTTAAAACAATTCGAAATTCACTTTTACTTAGTGTCTAGAGAATAGCCTCTTTTGTGTTGCCAGACATACAGGCAGCCTAATTGTCCCAGTCTCATTCCTGGCCAACAAGGGAAAGCAAAACACACAAAGCTCTAAAATGAGATTATCACATATATATCATATCCAGATAAATCATTTAGGCACACCAAGCATTTGCTCCTGAAGCAGGCTTGGGGATTGTTTGATGACCAGTCGCTTAGCAACTGTGGATTACGACCATCTGTTGAGGTCTCCATTGGAGGCCCTTGCAGGAAGATGCAAAAGGGAATTCCTCTATTATATAGTTTCTGCTCTTAAAATGCACTGTGCAATGTGCCAGAGCAACCAGCTCTGTTTACTCTTCCAGTCACCCCAAAATAGAAGAGGACCAGCCTCCTCTGTGCATGCCTGCGAAGTTGTGTTTGTGTTTCTTGACGAGACTCACTTCCTCCTTGCAATGGCTTGTTTTATGGCCTTGTTCATTAGAAGAGAACCTTGATGGTTTCAGAGCTCCATGGCGATGAAGTGCCTCGGAGAGACTTCTTTCCTGAGTGCATCCTGCTAAATCATTTACTAGGAACTAGGAGAAAAAATGTAATATTCATGCAAACAAATGTCCTTTTTATTCCTTTTTGTCTCTGGAGGTTTTGATGAGTTGGGCATTTCAAATGATTCCCGTTAATGAGTCTGATGCTCTTTGAATACTTGATTTGGATATTTTGTCATCTATGGCTGAGTGCTGAAAAGATTATTAATAAAACATTTAATTTTGGACAATTATGCAGTGCTCTAATATTTGCGTTATTTCACATTTGAATAAACTTTTTATCTCTGGGAGTCAGACTTCACTGAATGTTACAGGTAATGTACTGGATATTTTGCTACAGTATTTACCAGCCTGATGGAGAATAGTGGCAAATATTTATGTATGTATATATGTATATATCTGAAATAGGCCTATGTCTCAGACATTCATTTGAAATGCCCTATGCCAGTTCTCTCAGTGGGGTTTGCAAGGTTTTTGATTGAGGAACTGCGCCTCTAAACATTGTTTTGTGCAAAGTTCTGCTTCACTTAGAGGTTGTAGGCAAAAGATGAATAGTTGAGTTGGAATTGAAGTGTTATGCAAGGCACTTCCAGATATGCTATGTGGGTGTGTCGTTGGGGGTAGGAAAGTTGGCAGGCTGAAGTGAATTTCAGGTTGCTCTTAAAGCTAAAGCTCTTGAAGTTGAAACCAAAACCATTTGGGTTCAGTGACTTTTTAGATTATTTAAGATAAAACATTGAACATGTTACAAGAATGTTCTGCTTAAACTTTTTAATCATAATTTGAGGAACTTCATCCTTCTTTTTGTAAATCTTATCTATTGTTATATTTGTCCTCATTATTATTTCATAAGTAAAAGCTGGCAACGAACAGTATGCCAATGTCTCTGCCTGTCTGTAGTAAAGATATCACACGGGACTGGAGACATTTTGATATTTGATTCAGAATACAGTATCTGATTCTGCTATGCTATTTAATAGCCTGCATATTATAAATCTTAAATCACACAAATCAGCGGCATTAAAGCCCTCTCCTTGAGTGTCGTATCTTAGAACAGCTGAAGTTAGACAGGAGCCACAAGTTCACTTAAAGCATCAATTACAGCAGGGAGGCTTAAATGCTTGTCTCACAAATGCCCGGGAGTATTGGATCCCCAAGGTTGCATTTTGACTTTTAGGAAGCCATGTCTTGGGGCTTACAGTCTTTCTGTGCCAATGATGAATAACGAGCATTGTCTTTGTGACTCCAGGAACAGTAAGTGAGTCTGGCTGAGCGGAAAGCTCAGTGGGCTCCCTTTGGAGAGATGCAGTCAGCTGCTGCAGAGGCACAGTGGCGGCTCTCAGACTTGTGCTGTGTGTTTGCTATGTAGGCAGTGAGTGGGATACCTAATGACTTTTCGCCGTAATTCAAAGTCTCTTTTTTTATTCTCTATAGCTGATTTTCCCCCACTGACCTCACAGACAGTGTCATTATTCATTGCCTTATTTTAAATCTATTTCAAAGCTATCTTGTTTCCTGAGCTTATTCTGGGAGAAGTAAACATTAGCATCTGATGCTTTTTATTGTGGTCTTGCTTATTTCCCACATGATCATTAATCAATCATTAATCAAATAGCATTTTCTGCAACTTGAAAGGTGGAACTTTCTTAACTAGCATACCTTTGACTTTGACCTCCTATGTTTATACTTATAATACAGCAGAGTATTTTTATAGGTAATATTACAAGCTAAATCCATAGCATAGCAATCTCTCTGTGCTTTTAACATCTTGTACAGGCCGTTAAAGAAGGCTGATGGAATATGTATTTTGTCTCTTTTCCTCTGAGAAAGTCATTAAAACTCTCTACCCCGTCACTGCCTCACTGTGGAAAAGGTATCTATTTCTTGACTCCCTACCATGGTCAATGCTTGCATTATCAGCCTGCCATGAAATTCCCCATAGGCTATGTGATCAGAAAGTGAGAGTGAGAGAGGGAGAGAGAGAGAGAGAGAGAGAGAGAAAACAAGCCTTTGGAATCCTTCAATTGCCATGATTAGTATGCTGGAAAAAAAGTCCCATCTGTCATGGCAGGGTAGAACGAGGCGGGGGGAAGGGGGGGATTCCCTGTGGGAGGGGGCAGGGCTTGGGCAGAGTGGAGGGATTAACCACTGACACAGCTGACGCATGGCGCCTGCTAAAAAGGTGCCCAAGAGCACACACGCTCCCTCAATAGATGAGGGTGGTGACAACCGCCACCACTACCGCACCACACACACACACACACACACACACACACACACACACACCCATGCACGCGCTGCCCCAACCCCCGGCGCTTACACACGTCTCTATTAGATTTATAGAAGGGGCCACATCTGGTCCTAGACGCCAAGAACAAAAGAGAGCGTTCCTGACTCAAAGAGCAGGGGGCCTGGGGGGTGGTGGGGGTATGTCATAAAGGGATATTTCACCCTGTGTGCCAGTGAAGTATGGTGTGTTTTCGCATCCCAAAATTCTGTTACGTCTGAATAGGGGTGTCAGGTGCGAACAAGGCCTTCAGATTTAATTAACTTGCATCGTGCGTTGGTCCCAACATGCATATTTAAGTGATCTCTGCTGTAGTGTTACTCTGCATGTGATGAACTATGGGGCCCTGTTGGGGTGTCGCAGATCGGTGGGACGTCATTCACGTGCACACATAGCAAAGACATTCAGCCTTGCAGAAGCAGACACCCCACAGAGCGCTCTAAAGGGAGGACCAAATGCACATGGCCTTTGCAGAGTGGCACTGCACCAGTGATGCTAGTGATTCTATTGAGTAAAACAGCGGGTGCAATATTTCTTTTTGTTTATATGTGCCCAGTGGTATGAGGAGGACCAAAATGACTTGGCCAAGTTGCATGTGCCAAAATAATAGAGTGACCTTTTGAGAGGTACAAATGTCTATATTTGTCCCGCTGTTGGCTCTGAATGGACCACAGCGGACATCCTCTCTAGGCTGTCTCTCGCTATTAAGTAGCAGTCTTTTCAAATGTCACCGAAATAACTTGGGTTTGTACACTAAAGAAGGCTTGCTGCCTCTCCCATCTCTCTGAGCCATGCGCTTTCATTCCAGCCCCAATTTAGAGCTGGCTGATCAAACTGTCTGCTGACTGCAGGCCAACCAAGCCTCATTACCCTGCGTCTCATTCACAACATATAGGTAACCTGTCACACGTGAGAAGAAATCAGTAGCACAGTGCGTCTCCTGGGACCGTGTCATGCAGCGAACACATCCCAACAACCTCCTCCCCCACAGTACGACAATTACTGGCTGATTTGCGGCATGGGTGTTGTTTTGCTGGTGTGTCTCCCATTTTGAACACATGGGCAGTTGCATAAATTGAGACTTAAGTAAGCACCGCTTCACTTGAGTGAACAGTAATAGATAAATGAATGTAGATATTTATAGAGAAAGGGAGGCGTGGAGAATGTGTGCTGGGCTCCTGGAGGCTTGCTGAACACTGACCCACCTCATGTAAAAATAGAATACTGCTGACAAAGGGCGTTCATGAACAATCAATATGTTTAGCCCTGCATTAAAGCACAAATACCTGTCAAAGTAAAGTACATTGCTTTAACCCCATGCTTGGAGCTCTGGCTGAGCCTGCACTGCACTCCTTTTACTCTAACCATTGGCTCTATTTGACATTTCTTCGGTTCTTAACACTGAAAGTATACTGCAGTATAAGCAATAGTCACTAACACGCTGATGAGTACACTTCTTCAAACCACCAGCATGTACTAACATTTGTGCACATTTGAGCAGCATGGTTTTAATAAACAGGGACAATTTAAATTCAGTTCAAACCATAAGGTAACATAGGTAGTTCAAGAAGAAGAAGAAGAAGAAAAAGATTCATAACTTAAACCAAATTCTATTCAATTTTATTCATATAGTTTATTCATAGCATAGAATAGTATATCTCAGGACATTTTACAGATCTCAGCTTGAACATGAACCTTGACCCCTTGGACTCACAACAAAAGAAACCCCTCTTCCACTTCCATAGCATTTGAGACTGAAATTCCAAATTAAAAGTCAATTTTTACTGATTTTCATCTTTTCGCTAGTCAGTTTTCAATTAATCAAATACATGCTGCGGCCAATAAATAAATATATAAGCAAACAAATATATTTTTGATTTATGATGACACTGTATGATAGCACTGTTGCATGTTGCTTTCTCCTGTTACCCAAAGAAAGTAAAGCGCACTTCCCAGGTCCCCTTCATCTTCACATCCTACACCTGCAACTCTCTGTAAACCTAAAGCCTTGAGTCCTCTTCCCTTAGATACTCAGTGACTGTTTATCAATTCAGTAGGCTCACACGTAGCAGAAACAGTTTCAAGTGCCTGAGGAGGTTTAACTGCAAAGCAAAACAAGTGAATGGAATTCTAATTTTAGGCTTACCACATTTTTACCGTTTTTGTGTGTACAAAGACAAGTTTGCAGACAACTAACTAATACCTTGATGACACCCAAATGCATGTGTGTATTTAGGTAGCAAGTATACTTCTCACTATGGGGTAGTCATTTTACACATGACTGTGCAATAAACGTGTGTGTGTGTGTGTGTGTGTGTGTGTGTGTGTGTGTGTGTGTGTGTGTGTATGTATGTGTGTGTTTGTTTGTTTGTTTGCATTTGTGAATGTGGCACCTCTTTCAAACCCTAGTTCAGGGTGGAACCATGGCGGTAATTCAAACCACACAAGTCATCTTTGGGTGGTTACTCCCAGGTCTGAGCTATTCAGACTGGACCCAGGCTTTGGGGAAGATGCATAATCTCCAGGCCATAGTAGTAATACAGACAGTGCTCACCAAGCTGTGATGTCATCTGTGCCCGTGTAAGTCACATTTGTGTGTCATCATGACAGGGCACTAGTGTCTCTCTATGGATGTAATCATTGTGCGTGATGAAGAGCAGAGTTTCACTCTGATCGCACTTGGTTAAATGTAATCTGATTCTGGAATTGTATGCAGTGCACGAAAGGCATGACATGATGGTGGATTTAGTTTATGGAGATTTAACTGTGGGACTAATACTACAGAGCTAAACTACTTGGCTATTATCCCCCCTTTACAATTATTTATTGTGTCTGCCTATCTGGCCAGCAGGGGTGGTTAGGGGTATGTTCAGGCTCCAAGAGTCCAGTTGGAAAGGAATTGGACAAGAGAAGTCACACATTAAGCCCAAATAAGGTTTACAAATTAGTTGGAGAAATGTGTTGATTATCTCAGAGTGATGATCAGCAGACTCTATTATAGTTTGGTCTTTTCTTCTTTGTCTTCCTTTGAGGTTTGTGGTTATTTTGCCAGAGACTTTCATCAGTCCTTTGTGTGATGCTTAAGCCTACTTGAGAGTCACAGTCTTTTATTTTGAGACTCATAAGGGGAGAGGAAAAACATCTAACATAGCTTGACAGATCTGATCTGTAACTGAATATCCCGGAGTAACACTTTTGAAATAACTGCTTGCCATATTTCATTTTAACTGAAGAACTCCTTACCACTGACATGTATAGTTCCCATGGAGTTACTTCAACTTTGAGTCATCTTAAAATGCAGCCTTGCATTCACTTACATTGCACATAATACAGTGGCCACATGGCAGAACTTGACAAGGCAAGGAAGGGCAAGGCAAGTCAAGGCAATTTTATTTATATAGTGCATTTATATAGTGCGTCATACACAAAGGAATTTCAATGTGCTGTACAATGATAAAAGCAAAGTACAGTAGACGATAAAAAGTAAAAGCACACAATAAAACTAATAAAGGTATGCAATGATTAACATAAAAGTAAAAGTGTACAGAGTATAAATAGAAAGATAAGCGTGAGGGTGTCATATACATGATTGTATATGAAAGCCGCCCTGATGCTAGTTCATTAGAATGATAACCTCAGAGGACTGTTTTTGACATTGTGTCATTACGATTGTCTCTTCAAGTTCTGTAGCTGTTTCTTGAGATGTTTTAAGTTAAAAGTACTACTCATAGCTTGTAACACTTTGGTAATAACTATTTTGTAGACAGGCTATGTTTTTATTTCAGGTTTGGGGGCAATAAGCACTTATCCTGCATCTGTGTTTTGTGACTTTTTACAACATATTGTTTAAACTTCTAAACTTCTTTGTTTGTGTCTTACATCTTTAGATTTAAGTTCCATTTGACCTTGCAGAGTGGTGCTGTTGAAAGGTAAAATGAGGTACATAACACATCATAACAGACGTCAACGAGCCTACATGAGAACTATCACTCCTTGAAGAGCGGAGGTTGTCTCAGCAATTGCACTCGGCTGCCCATTCACAAAAAGGATGATGTGCTTTAGCGACTGTCATAACAAAGACATGGCCCACAGCCATGACTGCACGGTGACAGGATGTCTGATGTTCACACTCTTTCCTTTTTGCAGCTGACTGACAGCAGTGGTTCTCATAGATGGGAAGAGCACTGTGCTTCTGAGCTATTCACACAGTGTTCAGTGTTCAGGGTCTCAGCTCAAATCACCAGCATACTTACACATACCATATCTTTTTCCATGGTACCCACCTCTCATACAAAGTTACTGTATACAGCAGATGTCACTGTCTGGTAAGCTTCATAGTCTTCCATTCATAACTTGACTTGAATGCCCTCTGTGGATTAAAATAGCTTTTAACACTGTCTGTCTGTCTGCTTCTCTCTCTCTCTCATATGCACACACACAAACACACACACACACACACACACACGCATGCACACACACACACACACATGGATGAGTCATTTTCACTGATATGAATGAGGGAAAGGATAGGAAAGCCCTGTCACATTGCCATCAGACGTGTAGAGACACAAAGCTGTATGAGGGGTGGGTGGGTTATGAGGGCGGGTGGGCGGGCAGGCAGAGATGTGTCCCTGGGCCACTGCGGGCTCACGGCCCCAGGAGGGAGAGAGCTGTCTACATTTCCTGGGTGTGAATGAGGAGGCTCTCACTGTGGCTCCTTCCCACCACCCAGTGTTTCACTTACCCCCAGTCTTGGTTCTGCAGTCTCACTTCCTCTCTCTCTCTCTCTCTCTCTTTCTCTCTTTTTCTCACTCTCTCTCTCAGTCTCTCTCTCAATCTCTGTCTCATTACCACCTTTCTCTCTATCCCATGTTCCATCTCTGCCTGTTTGCTTTTTTTCACTAAACTATACTATCTGTCTCTCCTCATGTATTTTCTGTCATACAGTTGTCTGTTTGCTCTTTTCCCCCACCATGCTTTCCCCATTATTCACTACCATTAACACTATGATGCTATTCACATGGAGGGAATAGTCTTGAGAAATTAAGGATACAACACATCTGTTTTCCTGAGAAGATACTGTTTATGGACGGCCCTAAATATCAGCTCCAGTACTAGTGAAATGTTACAAGCTCAACTCACATTTAAATCTGATTCACTGGCCATAACTCTGCCATGTCTGTCTTTATTTGTGAAGGATGCAAGAGACATCAGGTACACATCCTTGATATCCTCATGGGCTTACATCAAGAATCAGGCTGTAGTGGTGCACATGCCCACTCAGTGTGGCAATGCTATGTCCTATAGCCAAGTCCTATTCTTCTCAGCTATGTCCTGTTATTTAGGGTCTTTCTAAGAAGGTGTTTATTTGAGCTATTTTTAACCAGGGCAGAAGCTCTGAACATAAAGACAGTCTTATACAGTTCAAAAGGAAAGAACAGGTTTTCTTCAACTTTTCTGTGACAGCCATTTTGTCCAGGAGGAATATGCAGCAACTTCGCAATTCCCACTTGTGAGCAACTTGATAAAAATCTGCATGTTGTTACCTACTATTGCAATCCAAAAAACATTATTGCCTTAATGATGTAAACACGCTTCCAACCTCCCGAAGCAGTAGAGTCCCAGTTTGGTTGGATGTCTTTGTCTTTGGGTGCCCACCTGCCGTGCTGCTTACGTTTGTCACAGCCAGATGACAAGCTTTTCTCGAGGTGGAGCGTTTGCGCAGTAAGCTACATCTTGGCGAAGGAAGAAAAATTTGTTTTTGATCTTTGAGAGTGCAGAGGAGAGCTGCAAACGCTGAGGATCCGTCTTCTTAAGAAACACGGTGATGGAGAGACTGGGGGGAGGATTGAACATTTGTAAGGAGATGACTGAGATGTGCAATTCATAAACTCCCCATGTCAGCAGGTAAAAGAAACCAACCTGGATTCTCTCCCTGAGACAGAGAGATGGATAGTATCAATTTGTTCCTGTCAGTCAGCTGTTTTTCACGCTATCAGAGTTTTATATGATGTTGTTACTGTTGTCTCTGCCTTTCTACTGGTTATAGCAATGTTGTGACATTGCTATAATGTACAATGTACGAACATCTAAAAATCCCTAAATAAATAGGGATCTCAGCAGTGTTTATTTTTTGTTTGAGACTAGATCTGGTATTTGAGTTTCATTGGCCAAAGAACTGTGAGTGGTTTCAGACACCTTATTAAAATGGGTCTCCATTACTGACAAGCATAAAAGAATGCCATTTAATGCAGGAATAAAACAGTCAAGGTCCATGTCTGCATCAAGACTGCTGATACAAGCTTGGTTCATTAGCGCTTACCTCATGGCCATGAGGAGCCAGGTCCCCAGCCGGCCCCTCCCTCAGTTGAGAGGCCCACAGTCATTAACACCAGAGGAGGAGCTGGCAGTCACCAGTACCATGGACAGCGGCCCTGCTTGCCCCACATGGCGCCTGAGCAGATGTCCCCGGCTCTCGGGAGCAGTGGGTGGGTGGGAGGGGGAGATGGGTGTCTGAGCAGGAAAAGGGCTGTTCTGGGCTGTCCAGCTGCCCAGCCATCTCCTCTTGTATTCATGGTGGTGCTCACAGGAGGAGCAGCCTACTCTGCCATGATACAAATATTAACTTGAACTTGCCCCCACCCCACCTCCCTTTCTCTCTCACCCCCCCCCCCCTCCCCCCCCCCCCCTGCCACGGACTGACTGACCTGTGACTGTTTTAGAAAGCATCATTTATGTCTCCAGATATTTTTCTTTCCATTGTTCCATGCTTGTTGATATTACCACAAGAAAATACACCCCTCTGAAGCCCATGCCCAAAGAGAGAGTGATAGAGAGAGGAAGAGGTGGAAAGAAAGAGGGGGGTTGGAGAGAGATTGTATGTAATGTACTCCTTCATTATTAACCCAGCTTCATGATCACAGGGTTTACCCACTACAGGTTAAGTGCCTCTGTGAGAGGCTAATCAGTTAGGCAGGCACAAGTGATACAGAGAGAGAGAGAGCTCAGTGTGCTCTGGCTTCTCACATTTGACATCCATCCAGCAGCAGAAGTGCTTGTTGACGTCGGGCCCCTGGAGAAGAGGACTATGGGTTATAGTCGGCTTCCTGCCTGCCGGGCTGAGTGACAGCAATCGTGACGGACACAGACTCTCAGCAGAGATCTGAGGGAGGATTCCCCCCCCCACACACACACCTTCTCCAAATACCCCAGCCCAACCCCCTCCTATCCCAGTTCACCCCATCAGCTGCTAGTCTGGATGCCCCCAACCTAACCCCCCCACCCTGCCACACCTCACCTCCCCCACTCCTCACCAGCCCCGGGGCTTTTAGCCGGTGCGACTGAATGATTTATGACCAGAGAGGAGATGTTGCGTCACTTGGGCGGTGTCTCTGTGAATCGCTTGTTCTTGCTGGGGTGCGTTATTTTTACACAGCAGTTTGACCCCTCCAGTACACTTCTGAGATTACCACACATGCACACACACACACACACACACACACACACACACACACACACGCTAAAAAGGACCTGAGTATCTACTGGCACAGAGTGCCACACTGCCAACACTGTGAATGAACCAAGAGGGACCAGATGTTTTTCAGAAATATCTAACACAACAAACACACACACACGCACACTCACACGCATACACACACACACACACACAGAGACACACACACACAACAACAACAACAACACCAAGCCCTTCCCCCCTGCTTAGTAACCAAGGGACACTGGGCTACCTTTGACATAAACCTGTGTCTGCAAATTACTTCCCCTAGGTGTTCCTGCTCATACACACAAACACAAACACACACACACACACGCACACCAGGAGAATCAGATATACACAGAGGTTAAACGACAGGGAGATTTAATTTCTAGACCAAGACAAACGTGGAAGGGTTGGGTGGGAGTTTGGGGGGGGGGGATATTGTCTTATTTGTATGGAATTCCCTGGAGCAATGGCCCCTCTGTCTTCCCCTTTCTGCCTTGAGCCTTGAACCTAGCAGCTCTGTCAGCCTGCCTCTTCCAGCGGGAGGTGCGTGGAGGATCACGTGGGAGGGAGGGGGGTTAGTTTGATGATTAAACACTCGCACATGAGCACAACTTATGAGCTGCTAAAATGGTGGCTCCCAGTGTGGGGTCTACTGTTCATGTTTATTTTACTGTCCTAACTGAAAGAGAAAAGATTTTACCAAATGCCAGTAGTCTGAAAAAAAAAAATAAAAAAACTGCCAGGATTTATTCCTGTATGGCAGTGAATTCAAGAGAGGCGTGTTCTTGTTCGTATATTTATTGTTTTGTATACGAGTGTTTACGTTGAATGCTTATGATGAAACTAGATACATTTTTTGTTAGCGTTTCATTGTTAATGGGATGTTGAGCATCAGGTAAACCCTCAGGTTCATCAGTTTATCACTCATACTTTCTCTTTGTGAGCATCAAGATCGTGTCCAGAAAACAAGATGCCCAACATGTCTGTTATGCAGCCCTGATACACAGCTCTGATAGGGCGTCAGCTTTGTCAATCATAACCCTAACCATGAGGTACAATCTGAAATCAATTGTCAGCTGACAAACTCCAGTCAGAGCAGAAAAGAAAACAACAAGTCAAAGATGAGAGCAGGAGATTGGGTATGGGGTAGAGGCTGGTGGTAGGGGTAAGGGTGTTTTCATGTTTCTTGCCAACGGCATCAGTGGAGCAATGCAAATGAATGCAGGACTGAGATGAATAGCAACTAAACATAGCCACAGGGCTACCCACAAACAGAAAGTCTGGTGCAAGCTACCGAAGGTGGCACAAAATGCAAGAAGTGTGGTTAAGGATTTTGTGTGTGTGTGTGTGTGTGTGTGTTGTTATTTTTTCAGTCTCTTCAACAAAATGGAGATGGGGGCAGAACCTGATGACAGTGCCAATGACATGGGGATCAGATGGCCGGTAGGCAGTGGGGGAAAATCTGACATCATCCTCGACTGCAAAGAGACTAGCAGTCTAACTGACAGCACCGGGGAGATAAAGTCTCCTACATGCTGCCCTGTGTGGCTCTATGCTCAAGACAAGTCACTTGGCTTTAGCCCCTCCTTGCTGTTCCCCACCTTTGTTCTGTCAGTTGGAGCCACAGCATGATAAATGGAATGATTTTTTCCTCCTCTTTCTCTCTCTGTTCCACTCCCCACTTCTACTCAAGCTGAATGCTGAAAGAGAGATGAATGCTGGGCTGGAGGATGAATTCTCCAGCGAGGCCTCTGGAGGCTCTCACTAAGCATAGGTGCACGAGCCACAACACACACACACACACACACACACACACACTATGCCTCCATGTACTCTCTAACACACGTGTTCCTCAGTGGCCTGTTGCTCGGCAACACCTCTCTGATTGGGTTAGGCTCGGGGAGGCAGGGCTCAGGCCCTGGCACTGGTACAGGCCTCAGGAGCCACCGCCACACCCACCAACCCCAGCTCTCCCCCCACCTTCAGCCACTAAGGCATCAGGGCATGGGGCAGGACACAAGCAAGCGGCACCATAGTACAGTGTTACCCTGTGGCAAGGGACATTGGCCTGAGAGTGTGTGATGCTGTTGATTGGTCCCATGCCTCCCAACAAGTTTAGCGATAGTGATTGTGACTGACTCAAACTAGAGCTTCCTTTGAAATGAACTGCTATGTGTGTGTGTGTGTGTGTGTTTCATAGAGAGGTGGCCTTGACGACCACCCCTCACCAACAACCCCCCAACCCTCCGTTCGTGGTCCCCATGGGGACGTCGCCTTGTGCTGTGTGATAGCCTCCCGGTAGGAATGTTTGTTTTTGCTGTCCTCCTCTCTGACATCTCGCAGATTCTTTTCTTTTGCTCCCCCTTCCCTCCATAGGTCCACCTCTGCCTACAACCCCAACCCTCTGGGAGCATCATCCATTGGTTAATATGTATCTTAAGCTTTTTCTTTGTTTTCCCTGTAGGCTGGCCCTGCCAGTCTGACAGCGTAAGAATAGCTATTTGCACGTCCCTGCGGGCATCCATTTGCAAGACTAAGTGTGTAGAAGTTATCAAAGGCCAATTGGAGCCGGTGTGGGGAGAGTGCTTTTCTCCACACGGACGATAAACACATCGAGCATCCCTTCACCATCTTGACCACACATCCTCTGGGGCAGCCGAGATAGACCCCATCCCTTGGAGACACACACCAATGGAAAAACAGAAAGCAGAAATGACGAGATAAGAAAAGGGGGAGGGAGAGAAGGGGAAGCAGATAGAGAGAGAGAGAGAAAGAGAGATAAAGAGAGAGTAAGAATGAAACAGGAAGAGGGAGGACAGGGGAAAAAGAAAGGGGGGGGGGCAGAAGAAAGAAGCTAGACCCACAGGAAAGGGATGGAGGGTATGGATGGCAGAGCTGTGGTGTGGTGCGACCTCGCTACAGATCTGCATGAGATGCTCATTTCCCAAGTCATTGCGTTAAGAGTGTGACTGCAGGAAGCTTCATTTGAGTTCATTATGTCTAATCTGGGGAGCTGCATGCCTGAAGCGTTATACACTGCGCTGCTATTGGTGTGCTTTGTTGTCTCATCGCCTCAACTTAAAGTGTGTGTGTGTGTGTGTGTCCCACGCAGGTTGAAGAATGGGAGAAACCATTTCAACAACACAATCCTAGTTTCAAAATGTCCCTGAACTACAGGGCGATTTCATTTGCAGAGGCAAATGAAACAATACTGAAACTTGTTCTCATATGACCACAGTCCAAATTCTTGGCAGCAGCCACTTTGTCTGTGGTTGCTGTTCTTGAAAGATAGGCTTGGCAGGCAGTCGGTGCTCGCTCAGTGTTCAGGTGTTCAGTAGTGTTGGAAGGCAGTGGTTTTTAAAATAGAAGCACTTTCTATCTATTTCTGTCTCATGAATGGATCAAGGAAACGCTTTGCATATCACAAAGTAATCTCGGCACATGTGTCCAAGTATCTCTCATACAAAGAAGTTACCATTTTAGAAAGACCCAAGTTAAAGTTGGAAGGAGATCAAAGGGATTGTCGTAGACCAGACAATAAAAGGAAATGTTTTCTGCCATGTTTTTAAGACGGCACTGTCAGCCTTTGGACTTGCCTTTGGAGCTGTAGAAGTTGATAAGTTGACAACACTCCAGTCAGTCACAGCCTTTGCTCCATCTCTGGCTGGGCCATTCCATCCCAGCCTATTTCCATTGAACAGTCCTATTTACATATGATTTAATTACTTTTTGTTAAACTTCCCAACTTATACATCAGTCTTGTTGAGATGTTCTTTTAGTATGAAAGACCATTACCATCAACCTGTATGGTATCTTGCTCTGAAAATGTCCCTATATGACCTATAGTACATGACATTGGCAGTGGTCAGGCAGTAAAAGAACTTGATGCAATGTCCTTGTCTGTCTCTGAACTGACAGTTGGGTGCATTATGGGTTAAGTGAGGCTGTCCAATACAGGTTTTTACTGAAGTTATAGGATAAAATGTTCAAATATCTAACATATACTGAACTGCTCCTGTGAAAAGAATGATCTGTGAACCATCCATAGGCAAGGCTCTTTCAATCTAATGTGTGCATTTACATAAGATTCTGTCAGTCAGTTCTTGATTCTGATTTAATTGTCCTAAGATCATCAATCCTCATACATCTTTGTATACAAAGATACAGGCATCTAAAGTGTCGTGTTTCAAAGATTAGACATCCATTAGAGCTTGTGTTGGTTACAAAAATTTATTCATACAAATTTTACAACACTTTTTTGAACATTTAAAAACGTCACCCCCCCCTAAGGAGTTATATGTGTAAATATGACGATGTCACTCTGCTATTTTTTTTGTACTTTTCACACATCGGAGATATAGAGAAAACTTCCACATTAAGGCTTTTGGCGCTTTCAGAAGTGTACACAACACGCTGTGCTGTGAGCTGAGTACCACAATGCTTTCCATCAATGGTCAAGAAACTCTATCAATGCAACAACACCACAAAAAAACGACCTAATGGACTTCAACATAGATGGGTCCAATATGCATCAAGTGATGGCCAATGCAAACACAGAAACACTTTGCTTGTCACAATTAGATATTCATGAAAACATCCCTGAAACAATGAATACTTCTGTCAATAACACCAATTTATAAGATTAGATAGTCTCACTATGTTTGGCCATGCTTTTCGAGTCTAGATATTATAGGTCAATCCAGGCTTGAAATAAAAGAGGAAAGAATGTGATGGTTAAATGTAAGCTAATAGTCTGCAGCATTGTAGGGCCACTGAAATTGCCATCCATGTTTTGTGGCGATTTTTGATTTACATTGAAGCAAGGCACCACAGTCAAAGACTGTGTTCTCTTCCACACACACTCAACATAGTCTTACACACACATAAACAGTCACACAGACAAACACACACACACACGCACACACACACTCTCACACACACACACACACACACACACACACACACACACACATACACGCGCGCTAGCACACGCCCACGCTCACAGAAAGCCTGGGGGAGAATGCCAAATTGGAGAAAGATTGATTTCATGCATGGGACAATGGGCAAGAGATTAAATTACTGGCTGCAAGAGGTCTAATCTCCATATAAAGCATGTGTGCAATAGATACACACTGTACACATACATTCAGCATTTTTGTGTTAAATCATTATTTATGCCAAATTATAAGATTATCTCTGCCAGCAGACTAATTGATATTGATCCTGCTTTGTTTATAAGAGGATGTCATTTTGAGATCATCACTTAAACATCCCACGGTGAAACAGGAAATCAGGCATTACAACCCTCTCCATATCCAAACCTTCACAAAGATGAGCTCTCAATTTCTACTGCGCTCTCTCTCTCTCTCTCTCTCTCTCTCTCACCCTCTCACATTCTTCATCTCTTGCTCTTATTAAAAACATTCACTAACTCTCACAATATCTGCCATTACATGACCAATGTCCAAAGCATTCCGGGAATAGAATTACATTTACTCTTAGCAATCTTCAGTAAAAGTAGGAGTAGGACTTCCAATAAGCGGCTGATCTTAACCTAGGCTACACCTGTAATTTCACAGAAACCAATGGCAATCAATAAAGAGATGACTAAGACCACTATCAGAATATGCATCAAAGGGGGGATTTCTACTCATACAGAACAAATGCAATATTAAACCATCCGTAAGCTTACTTGACACCTAGCGACTGGCATGCCATCTCCACAAAGGGTCTATATAGGACCCAGTTAAACATACATGAGCAACAGGGTCAGGTGATCTCATTCCATCCCTTGCCATTTCCTACCAGCTTTCCTAGACGGGAAAAAAAGCCTCCTGGAAAAGGCATAAATGAATCTATCACCTTTGCTGAAGACAAGAACACCAAAAAAGTGAGATGAGTTGAAGCAGCAAGAGTGGGTGTTGACACAACATGGACCACAGCTGAAGAATATTAAGAATGACAACACTGAGATGAGACCTCTATAGCTACAGGAAAAAAATATATAATAATAAAACATCATAGGTTGACATGCAGGTATGGAGAGGTAAATGTTACATATGTTCCATGATATGTAGTATATTTGGAAAAATCTATTTTGCAGGCAAGGCATTAAAACATCATAGCTACACCAGAAATGTCTCTTGATTAGTCTTATCAGGTGGACATCCAGCTCACTGGACACCACAACAAACACAAGCGACACAATCACTTTTAGAGTGGCTTGTTTGAGAACAGCTCACAAAAATAATGTGAACATCACAGCAGCTAGCTAGCTACATTCAGCCCAATCCCACAACGCAAGGCTCTTTTCAACAAGTAGCCTACATGAGTTACGATGACCTTTTCTACGGGTTTGAAACAGACCATGCTAAAATAAGTTCACTCAAGGCCGGTATTGAGCAAAATAACAACATTACTATTTTTTTAAAACATTGATTACAAAAATAAGTATAACATTCAGAACTTTGATTGTCTTTTTAAAATCTATTTATTTTCTGCATATGATGACGACTTTTAAAATATTTCAGGCGTATAACGTTCAAGGTGCACAATTTCTTTTTTTTTTTCTCCAGCTTTTTAGGTTGTTTTTCTCAACATATAGCTATATACATAAAACTAAATGATTGGTCCACAAAGTATAACTGTGCAGTCTCAAGTGCTTCTCTTGTACAAAAAGAAAAAAAACAATGTTATTATTAAAATATTCATTTTAATGGCTTTACTTCATACATAAATACATGTTTAAAGAACACAGGCGCGATTCACTGAAGAGTCAGTTATATCAGGATGACTTGATCTTAGGATAGAATGTACACATGGGAGGGCTGTTAGGGACATTTATCGACGCTACAAATAGGAAAACCGACGTCCTTTGTTTCTAAATCTCTGTCTGTACCTTCTTCCCAAGACTGCTGCAAGGTATTTTTTGACGGCCATCTGTTTTCGGTAGCGACTGTAGCTGTCGGTGAAGATCCCATCCGAATGTCTTTTTGATAAAGGTTCTGAATCCTCCTCCATGCTGCTCCCTCCGCTTAAAAAGAAAAAAAACAGGGAAAAAAATTAGCAAAGGATAAAACAAAAACATGCAAACAGATCTATCCTAATCGTCTATTTTCTTCTGCCATATACTGTCCTATTATTAAAACACCAAAACTCTTTATCCCCCCAAACTACCATAAAACAATCATACCATTTTGCCTCTTTTTTAAATTCTAAAATATCCATCTGTAATTGTGAAATAGTGTTTCTACGACACCCACTAGATTTTAGACTTCATTAAAGTTTATTGGGGATTTGCCACGAGAAATAACGCTTAATCACTATGTTGCCAAACCACAGCAAAGACAAAGACAACAGTAGCTGAAAATTAAAAACGTGTAATGGGCGGGTAAAGGGAAAGAAAAGTGAAACAAAGGCAGAACATGAGGAGATGCACGAGACACTGTTAGGTCACCTCTTAAATAGGGGTGATATGGAAGCAGCAGGTAAACGCTTAAAGAAATTCCCTTACCCTACATGAACTGCCATCAGAGAATGCAGATATTTTCTCGCTGATAACTCAACCAGGATGTCCCTCAAGGCTCTATCTAATTCACCATCTGCTTGTCTTTCCGTTCTGAGATAAAACGCCAAACACACATGAGTGACCAAAGGGAAATGATAAATATGTAACATTGAATAGTATGTAGACTTAAGCAATGACATACCCTATAGTTATAGTAAATAACACTTGCGATCAAATGAATTTAAATCAGGAACAATCGTTGTTAAACAAAGCACTGCCTTGCCACCCACAATGAGCATCGATCGATCTATGTGCCTATCTCCCTCGCTGTTTCAGTCTGTCTGTTCATCAGGCTGTCTGGTGAGATTGAATCTCCGATAACAATTTGGTGAGAATCGCTAAATTAGCCAGATTAAATTAGTTTAAATTCCTGCACCCCATGGCTCAGGCTACTCTGACGCCCCTCTTGCAATATTTCATAATTTACTTAAATGTAGCAATAACAGAAATAATAAAAAAAACAACAAAAAAAACAAAACATACATTAACTTTAAAAAACAAAACAAGCAGACGTCAACGGACCAGCAACAAATACGAAAGTGAAATTAAAGTGTCCTAATCGATATTGCGAAGTGATATCAAAGCTAAAATCACCTCTTTTCCGGAGGATAGTATAGCGTGTAAACATCGTCCGTGACAGGGCTTCGTATGGCAATCTGATCTGTGTCAAACGCCAAATCGCTTAATGAGTTCCCGTCTTCGTCAAATACATCATTTTCAAGTCTGAAAGAAGAAAAATGAAAAGATGGGTATGATAAAACACAATGTAATTATTCGGCCGTGATGGATGTCTCATTCGGGACAGTAATCAACTTGACATTTTAATGAAAAATTTGAAATGCCGATAAAGATTTGGAAAATTCTTCATTCTCAAAAGATTGCAATCTCATTTTAATACAGCAAAACGGTGAGAAAAGCTGGAAAAAAGCAACGAAAGTCTGTAAAAATCCCTTCAGGTGACTTTATGTATATATATATATTTATTTATTTATTGGGATCACCATCTGAATAAGCCTATAGGCTGTTCGCTGAATCTGTGAATACTGACCCAAGTCTATGCAAAGACAATTGTAGTGGTATAGCTTGCTGATAAGGCATGCCACTGACTTAAAATCAACCAATCAATCAATTAGTCAATCAGTAAACGAAAACTGCGTGTAAGTGGTCTCTTATCCATCACTGTCAAATCCCTTAAAAAAGCTCCTAAATCTCCTATACAGCATCCTCATTCGTTTCACCTCGAATCTCCTCCGTGACGCCATTCCACCGTCATCACCGTCAGTTACATTCATATCATTCTCATTTTAATAAGGGGAGTTCTATCTACAATTCCATAGAGATCACTCTTGGCGATGCGCAGCGCAACTGAACTGCGCTTCCTGCGCTTGATTTAGCAAATACAAAGAAATAACACCGTAATATCAAATACATCGATATGCTGCTTTTAACCCACCGTATAACATAGATTAACAATTTATTATGATCTTTCTCGTGCAACAAAACGACTGAAGGGTATTTCAACTTGAACTGCGTTGGTCTGGTTAGGTAAAGCCTTTGTTCTAGGCTACTCAGGGTTATCTCGGTACTTTTACAGTCTCAGAGAAAAAGAGCGGTAAAATAAACATAAGATATTCGTTTCATATTTCCAATTTGTGTTAAAGGCAGAAAAATGATTTGTCCATATACATACCTAATTTTGGGGTAGGTAAGTCCGATGGGCGTGCAGTAGACGCTGAAGTGCATTATGATTCCGTAGATAAGCAACACTAAAGTCGCTTTACTAGACCTGGCCATGCTGTGAAAGAAGTAACAACACAGTTAAGCAGTCGGAAACATACTTTGTGTCTCTTATAAGCAACATTACTGTTCAATGCACATAGAGACACAATATTTGCATCTGCATGGACGAAAACAGCCATCCCTCATAGCCTAACCGTAATTTTAGAACTGCAATATCAAACAAAAATGAAATCCATTCAAGGGCACAGCATATTCCCGGCAAGGGTGACTGGATAAACTTTGGAATGATATATCCACACGTTGGTTGACGTATAAAAACTTTACGGGTATGCATAGGCTACAGTCCACCTCCAACCCGTAAACGAGAAGACGATAACAAAAAAAATCCAGGAACTTGAAGTTTCCTCCTGAAATTCCAGTTTATAAAACGCACCGAATTATAAGTCAAAAGACTGAAGCATCACGTACCTATTGCAGAGAATGTAGAGAAATGCTGTCGGATGCGTATCGGGTGCGGCTGTGATTTGTGTGAGAGAGATAAGAATCTTTCTCACCACGGCACTTCTTCCCTGAAGCGCCTCCGCCGTTTCCTTGTGTGCTCGTCAGTTCAAACAACCTCTGCACTTTTATATACAATTCGGGATGAGTAAAGTCGCCTGATCAAACCAAAAAAACTCAACAAAATAAATTGTTATCGTTTTCTACATATCTTGCCCTCAACTTTTCTCTGTTGGTCCGATTACCTCGGATTTTTATCCATGAATAGCGAGTCTTGCCTTTTTTCAGTAAGTCACATTAAGTATGCTATAGACGTCATCAAGCCTTCCTCCCGGAATATAGCCTACAGTTCCTTCCTCATCGATGAACTGGTCACAGCCATTCACCGCAGATGGAAGTTGTCTTGAAAACTTCATTTTCCCAGAGGAAAAAAAGTTCTTAAAATAAACTATAAAGGCCATTTTTTTCTTTCTCATGTTTCAGGTGACAGTGATGTTGATGGCAAACACGTGGGCGGATTTGGGAACACATATCCATAGATTCTATTTTAAATCTAGTTTAAATGTTAATAAAATATGTATGTATATGCATTTTCAAACAATTACACACATGTAGTTCAGCAACCACGTTTCTCAGGGAAGCATTAAATAAAATAAATAATTAATTAAATAATGCCTTAGGCCAACTGAAAAGACTAACCACTACATTACATTACACATTACAACCATTACACACCCTCCATTAAACAATTAACTAAAATAGCCAGTTGAACTATTTATGAGCCAAACGTACAGTTAACAACATAAGACATTTTTACCTTCATCACTTACTGACCAACATGATTAAGCAAATGTAAAAACCCTGTCACTTCGCAAAAAGGAAAAGTCAGTTCCATGTGTATCCTTCAATGCAAGACTGTCTTCATGTTAACTAATGCTGATATTCCTTTAGATATTGGCGGCCCTGGGGTCAACAGTTCACCATGGCCTAGGCTATGTCCTACAGTATGTCTAAAATCTGTAACAACGTCAAAACTTTATCGATGATAAAATTTAATTTTATTTCATTTCCCACCCCAGAAAACCCATGGGAATTTTTCAACATTAATTTCCCTGACCAGTGATAGGCTTTGTGCAGGGACGACGCCTGGCATATTTTTTCCACCAAAGGCTTTCGAATGATGACGAGGTTAGATTACGTATCTATGCCCATATCATGAATTGGATTTTAGGGAATAATTTGCATAAACAGACACTCTGACGTGGAGTGACGAATAGTCGGAGTCACAGGTGCCCACTCCTTTCACAAGCGCGTGATTTACTTCAATGGCTGAACTGGCCAGACATGAAGTTTGTTCTTTTTGTACCAAGTAAAGAGCACCATCAAGTGGCGAAAATCATAGTAGCTCGTCTAGCGGCTTTGAGTTCCTAAGCAGCCTCCTGTCAAGGTAAATCCGCAGAGCATTGCACTTCAAGAAGGTCTGGACAAACACCCTCTCTCCCACACGCAAGTACGTTTGACTAAAATGTACTGTAGCCTATCGCAATATGAAGTAAACCTTTTTAAAGAAAATGCCAAGTGGGGATCATTGTAAATGAAAAGGCATGGCAAAAGGTTTCTATTCAAAAAGAATAATGATGAGGCTAAATAAGGTCAGACAGAGTTACTGGAAGTTACCCTACAGTACATACATAAGGGTTGCCAACCCCCATCACATCCCAAGATGCCCTCAACA
The DNA here is from genome assembly GCA_015244755.2 of Tenualosa ilisha. NCBI lineage: Eukaryota > Metazoa > Chordata > Actinopteri > Clupeiformes > Clupeidae > Tenualosa > Tenualosa ilisha. The sequence continues at coordinate 1,733,627 of PYXC01000541.1, forward strand.
CAGCAGTGTCCACAGCTGATATCAGGATGCTTATGGCCCTTACAGCACTGCTGAAATGAAACATAATGAGTTGCCTAAGACTTACTGAAGGCAGACATTGATATTGGACCAAAGGCCAGGCTTGTAATCTCTCTCTGTGTTCATTCCAAATATATTTGATAGCATAGAGAAACCTTAGAGGGCCAGTCAAGTTTTTCTATATCAAACATACCCCACACAGGAATCTATGGGCTTTGCTGTATGCATTAAGGTATAGTCATACTTCCCCTGTAAACTAAATGGCTTACAGGAACCTCTAGCACCAGTTCCACAGACAAGATCTTACAGAGAACATCTAGCTCCAGTTCCACAGACCATATCTTACAGAGAACCTCTAGCTCCAGTTCCACAGACCATATCTTACAGAGAACGTCTAGCTCCAGTTCCACAGACCATATCTTACAGAGAACGTCTAGCTCCAGTTCCACAGACCATATCTTGTGGAAATCCTTCTCCAGTGTGAAAGCCGTTACAACTGTAGATGGGAGAACCAACTCTTTATTAATATCCATGGGTTTAGAAGCATGCGTGTTTTCATTCATTAATTCATTCATTTGTTTGTTCATTCATTCATTTATTCATTTGTCTTCAAGAGAAAATGTCTCCACAAAACATTCAGCTAAACATATCTGAAAAGCTTATGGGTACAGTATGAAGGCAGGTTCTGTAGGCTACTGCTTTGCATTTTCAGTTCCCCAGCATTGTTATACGGCTTAAAGGTACTTTTGGCAATATTCAGTGAATATCTCCTCACAATCCACTAGCTCTGTATTTTCTGATTACACAGTGAAAAGGGCTTTTCTTACACAGGCACAGTCCTGGCTCTGTGAATGGCGAGCAAACAATGTGGGGCCAGCCTGACCCAAAACAGTATGTCAAAACACTGAGCAGAATTTCTCAGGGATCACTGAGGGGAGTGGTTGAGTCAAACATGCAAAATAAACTCCATGTCACTATAGTGCTTTCAGATATGCATGTATGTATGTATAGCCTATAGTTTATGTGTGCATGCATATATATGTATTTAACTATTTATCTAGGGCTGATGTCATTTGATGATTAATCTGCGTAGTTGGATGAGGGATTGATTGTAACTTGTAGGCCTACTTTATGCCTAGAGTATAAACCTTCCAATGTTCCTCTTTTTCACATTTACTCAATGCAATATTGAGTACTGTTGAATTAATAAAGTACACGCAAACACACAGAACTAAGTCATCACTATCACTTTAGTACAGTACATAATGACATAATTGAGAATGTGGAAGAATTGATCATGGAAATCACACAGTGTGGCACAGCTCTATATGAAGCCAATTCCACGCAAACGTCATCCTCACCATGGAAAAAAGCAAACCAAACAACCAAAACTGATGTTTAAATGTTCGCTGAGGTCTATATTTTATTGTATGTTACGCACTGGGTAAAGTAGGCAAATTCGTAACAAAATTACATAATTTGGCTTTTTTTTTTTTTTTTTTTTTTACATAATTTGGCATTTCAAAGCTATAGTTCGCTTGGTTTGCTTTAACAGCACGTTTACGTAATTTAAAAGCAGTTTGATTTTCTAAATCCGTGAATTCCATGGAAATGTCATATCCTTAAAGAATTAGATTAAGTTTACACAACTCAAGAAGTGCTAGACAAGAATGTTCAAACATATGGAAAGTATTTTTAAATCAACGTACTATGTGATGAATACATTTTTCCGAGAGGCGCTGTCAAAACGTATTAACCATTCTAAAAGCACTGCGATTAACATTACAGTAGTAAAATGCATACCAGTGGTAACACAAGGCTCGTCCAATAAGGCCTCCGCTGTCTTCAAAATGTTACTTAACCTTACAGGTTGACAGCTATCATGGAGTAACACTATCGGCATTTGACAGATACTGTGCTGCAGCTCATCTTCACTTTACCCGAAATAAGTCACTGTCTACTTACCTGCAGTTTAATCTCACAAGGGCCCTCAAATGTGGCAGTATCATGCATTTCAGCAAGCCTGTAGTGCTCGAAATGATAGGCCTGCATTAAAAGGAAAATCAGTAGGCTACAAATGATATCCAAGGTGTGTTTTGGGGATTTTGGGGATTATGTACTATTATGTACTATTACTAAATGTCAACATTTCATTAGCTGTAAATGATAGGCATGGGCTAGATGTTACAGTAGGCTAAACCAGCTATTGGTCTCATATACATGGATAGCAATAGCTGTGAATCTGCGCGCACAACAACTTGAGGAACAACTTCCACTGGCAACTTTTGCAGTCAGGAACTGTATACACAAGACGTGCACACGCAGTAGAACAAAAGCCCCGAAAGGAGTCCATGGAGTATTTCACATCAAAAACATAAAAAGAACACTACTCTTTGCCTGACGGTATGCTTTCTTTAAAAAAAAGTTTTCTGTTGTCTTCTGTTGCCCTCTGAATTTCTACTGGCCACAGCCTACTAAATACTTAAGAGTATGCATTTAGACAAAAACTTGCCATTTGCGTTTGCATCTGATGAGCTCATAGCTTATATGAGTGGTGTTGTTTTCGCCATTTTTGCAGGCTTTATAAATTAAACAATCGGAATGATATGAGTTTTGCTGATCCATGCGTACCCGTTTTTGGTAGCATGCGTGTGACATTCTTTGCTGGGTCTCATCAAAATAGCGCACCTGCACTTATAAATCCCCACTACACCTCTGGGTTGGCACTATTTTATTGTCAGTCAAGACGTTGATGATTGATAAATGAAATTGCATTCTCATGTGAAAATATGATATGGATCATTTCCAACACGTGATGATTAATTTCGGCTATTTTGTAAATTAATTGTGAAACGTTACGGATGTGACACAATCCTAACCCATCATTTAAAGCAGAAAGCCGGTGTGAATCAATCCATAGCCCAGTTGTTCGAGGTCATCAAGTGCTGTCGGTGGGGAGAAGGAAGACACAACATAGACCGAATAGTGAACCGGCAACTATTAATAAGTTTATGGGGCACAGTAAATTACTTTGTTTCAATACACTATGCCCCATTCAGCAACATTAGTTATACCATTGATCATTATTGATTGTCATTATAGATCTAAAATTCACCATTCACACTTGTGTATAGTTTTTGAAAGCCTGGTTCAGACGTCTATTCATTCGTCCGTTCACATCCATGACACAAATATGTCACATCCGTAATGCCAGTTTCCACAAAATTAATCCAATCAAAATCAACTTGCTTACAGACGTTTTTCTGTGTTCGCTCAGATGCCATGCTAGGTATAAACCTAATGATTTCAATGTTTCTCTGCAAACTTCACAGACTACACCACACCAGTGTGCCACCAGTTTGTCATGGTCTCATCAGACCACAGGACATGGTTCCAGTAATTAAGCAATGTTCTTTAACTGCTTTTCTTCAGCACATGAGACCAAGATCAACTTGTTTGACTCAGATGGTGCCCAGTGTGTGTGGTGGCACCCTGGTGAGGAGCACCAAAACAACTGTCCCTTGCCTAAAGTCAAGGATGGTGGTGATAACACCATGGTCTAGGCCTGCATGAGTGCTTCTGGCACTGGGGAGCTGTAGTTCATAATAGGAAACATGAATTCCAAACAGAGCATGATCCCCTCTCTTTGGAAACTGGCCACACGCATGTCATGGCATTTTTACAGCATGATAATGAGCCTTAACACACCTCCAAGATGATAACTGCCTTGCTGAGGAAGCTGAAGATTAAGATGATGGACTGACCAAGTACCTAAACCCATTTAAGCACCTGTGGCATGCACTTAAGCGTGGAGGAGAGCATGGTGTATAACATCCACCAGCTCTGTGATGTCATCATGAAGGAGTGGGAAAGGATTCCAGAGGAAACCTGTGCAGCTCTGGTGAATTTCAAGCCCATAGGGATTAAGACAGTGCATAATAATGGTGCTCACACAAAATATTGACAGTTTGGGCACAATTTAGACATGTATGCTGTAAGGTATACTCATTTTTGTTGCCAGCTGTTTTAGTGTAAATGGATGTACCTTAAGTTGTTTTCAGAGGACAGTAAATTTATACTGCTATACAAGCTGTACAATGACTCCTTTAAATTGTATGAAAGTTTAATATCTATAGTGTTATCCCATGAAAGGATATGACAGAATACTTACAAAAATGTGAGGGGTGTACTCAATATTGCAATATACTGTATGTGTGTGTAAAATAGTAAAGAAAATAAAATAATGTTTCTTTTATTTTAGCCATCATACAGTACACTCATCACCATTCATTGCCAAGTTGATTAGCAGTCTGTTTTACCACAACATCCAGCTTGTGCCCACGGTAAGTCAGTATAGAACTTGCAAGCTGTCGTGTTCATTATATGGTAATTTCCAGATTTATAGAAATAATTGAAAATACAGAGGCAATGATATGTCACAACCTTGAGGAATAAAGATGTCAGAAATGTGAACAGATCTCTTCAGGCTTTAATTTCTCAATGTGGTGCTAATGTGGTCAAACAGCTCCAGCTCTTCTGGCTCTTCCTCATCATCATCTTCCAAAGAATGTGTTCTTAAGAGCATCCTATGGAAGTCCAAAGAAGATTCACAAAAACATCAGAATCATCTACAGCTTCAGTCTCATCATGCTGAATCTTGTTTGAATCATATCCTAAGTGCCACTAGTTCTTTATTAGGCCAAACAACACTTGTGAAAGTGCTCTTGAGGGGGCACATTTTTTATTCTTAGCTAACAAATCCCAGATAAGAAAACATCAGTTGAGAACATTTCTTAAACAGATAAGGACCATTGAATCTGTACAGTTTTAGAGACTGGCTACTGATGGTTAGGCTCGCTTTACCAGCCTTTCTGACTTTGTGAAGAGATTATAGTCTTGTTTGGCTGACAAATGTCATCCATCATTGAAATGCACAATCAGGGACTCCTTACGCATCCAACCTTACGCATCCACAAACCTTTGCAAACTGACAATAAATCCCTTTGGCAGTAAGGAAACAATATACTTACCTTTCCTATATGTACATACATATGTTGCATTTTCTTAAAAATGTCTCTAAACATTTGAGAAGTCAATACATCAGTTGCTTGAGTATTGAGAATGTTCATTCTTGCCCAATGACAGCTGTTCAACAGTTTACATATTCTTTGTAGATTTTTTCATATCCTTGATGCACCCACTGGGAGACGTCTGGACTGAAGGCTGACCATTTTAGGATATGAATCTTCGATTCTAAAGACATGCTGTTGCATGTAGCACACAGTTTGGGAATGTCTTCCTGAAATATTTCAGGCCATCTGTGAGAAAGTCTGGATGGCAGTATGTCGCTCCAAAATTTGCATACATCATTCAGCATCAATTGTGCCTTTCCAAATGTTAGCCATGTCACTAGCACTAATGCATCCTCATGCCATTATAAATGCTGACTTTTGAGCTGTGCATTGCTAACAAACTGCATGGTCCCTCTCCTCCGCTCGAGGTCACCGAGTGCTGTCTGTAGGAAAAAAGAACGAGAACATTTGATGCAACATAGGCCAAATATTAAATCGGCAGCTAACAGTAACCGAATGGGGCACAGTAACTTACTTTCAGCTATATTTTTCCATTCAGTTAAGTTAGCTTCCAGTTTGTTATTTGGTCAATGTACAGTATCACATTTTCTGGTTCTTTTTTCTACAGACAGCACTTGGTGACTTCAAGCAACAAGGCAATAGATTGATTCACCCCAGAATTCTCCTTTAACCCACAAAATTTCCAAAAAGATTTCTTGTTTTCTGTAGGCCTGACCACAAGACAGTTTCTCAATTCACCTCACTTTATAAACAGACAAAGCAGCATGTCTGGATTATATCTGAGTAAGATGTCTTCTTTGCATAGTAGGTTTGAACCAGCATTTGTGGATTAAATGTTAAACTGTCTTCATAGATAATGGGTACTGGATGTTTTCCTGAACACGTGCAATGATCTTCATGACAAAATGAGGTCTCAGTTTAATGCAGTTCCACCAAAAAGACATACATCTTCTCATTCATCAAAGTCATGGTAGTCAGAATTGCTAGGACAAGTTCTAGGCAACTGGAGTTGTTTTTTTAAGCTTGAAGTCTGGAGTCCTGTAGTCTGCTAGATGGCTTAGAGGACTGCATCTTAGAAGATCCTCCTCCAGGTCAATCTCAGATGCAGACAGTCTGGACTGGTCCTAAAGACTTTTCACCTTGGGTCCTCTGTAAGAGGTCTCAGAGCTGAACAGCTCCTACACAGAGCACAGCAACAACTCCTAAGTGACAGGATCAGACTTCAAGCTCCAAAAAAGTCCAGTTGCCTACAACATGGCACTTATGATCACCAAAAGGACATGACCATCCAATATTGTTTTTCCCTCTGTCCCTTACATAGGCTACAGAGATTTCTCTAGATTCTCTCAGTATTCAATATCATGTTCTATAGGTCATTAAATCCCCAATTATTCTTGGGAGCATTATTCTTAAACTGTTAACCCCAGTTTTTCACATGGATCCCTAGGTTCCTTGCCATATTTAGTTTAAGAAAATTAAGATAATTAGCCTACCTGTGAAATTAAGATTTTAAGAAGTTGGAATAAAACAAGATCACCATACTTGCATTCAAAATTAAAACTACTGTTACCTTCGTTTATTTCTCTACAATCTTCTCCTATTGGTATTTGGAAATAATGTTAAACTTGCCTAGAATGATTTTCCTTGGTTGGAAACATTGTAACAGTTTCGCGCCAAACGGAGAAAGGTCCGGCTGGTGTGTTTTGCTATAGATGGCGCTGTTACATCACATTCAAGTCGCTTTAGGCTAGTCCACGCTACTATTCGATAATTCACCTGATATCTGGTCCGAACGAGGCATTTCAATGATCTGTTGGTAGTTGTTCGAGACTTGCTATGCCAAATTATCCACTGTAACGCATCTCTCCTCGCACTGGCCGTCTAAACATATTTCATGGCGGCCATATTGTGGGATGCGTAGGCTACTCTCGTTGTGGAGGAGGAGGAGGCACGCCAACTGTGAAAGCTTTGGTATTCCTCGGCCACTTGGGTGTCTTTTGTCATGTAGCCTAGCCATATTCCAATCTCTACCGGTTCCGGTTTAAAGGTTTTTGTTAGTCATTGTTGATATCCAGTCTTCTTTTCGGATCCACATATATCTCTATTTTGACGTGTTTTCCTAATGATTTGGTTATATGGGCTACTTGGTTTTACAGAAGGAATTTATTAGGCTACTTTAATGCAGCCTATTATTTACTATTCCTTGGCGGAGGCTAAGTTACATGAAAACGGGATGGGACCGACCGTGATTTCAAGTTTTGAATAGGTTAACAAAACCACTTGGATTACCCCGAATCTGTAACAGGAGCTTAGTTGTATCGACAACGTATGTCGCCTATCCTCAAATAAAGGAAAGTGTTTTTTCCGAAAGGTAAGCAATCCTTAATCTATTTGTATCTAAAAGAGCCGTATCGAAAGTCAAATGGTCAGGCCTTAGGTCCTGGATTTTGGTGTTTGGCATGGGCTTCCGTAATTAGTCTGTTATTTAAGGCGAAGGTAAATTGAGAAGCCTAATAATAAAGGCGAATACTTTGAAACTCAAGATAATTTGTATACTTATTAGGCTTGTTAAGGATTATTATTTTGCTTGATTTAACATTAGGTTTACTTAACAGGCGTGTTTGCTTTGGCGTTGGCTAAACGGTTTAATCAACGTCGTGAAACGTGGCTTCTCAAGTTAAGTTAGTCTTTGCCTAAATGCATTTTTGATGCACGTAACATGTTGCCACATTTTATTTAGACTTACTGTGGATTTCATTGGTGTTTTCACAGTGTCAAAAACTTATGATCCCAAAGGAGAAATCCCTTCCTCTTTCTCAGCAACTATGCAACATTGACCAATTGTAGATGATCATCTACGACGAATGTAGCCTACTTTCCAGCAAAGGAAACAACGTTGCCACATGCGCCTCGTTAATTGTAACACCGGCTTGCCACCTTCGTTTTGTCGTGTTCCATTTGTTTCAGCAGGCTGTGGGCAATATTAAAACTCTAGGGTTGCAACTTCAAAAAGGCAGTTAATGTCAAAATGACTGAACTAATGTTACTCTAGGACCTAAACAACTGGTAAGTAGTCCTAACCTACGGAATGCCGAAGCCATAAGTAGTTCGATAACGATGTGGTTGTAACAGTAATATCCTAGGCTCCTTAATGATGTTCAAAACAGTCGGGGGGGGGACGCGCGTGCGTGAGTGTGTTTGAATGAATGACAACACTGGAGTGACCTAATCCTGCTCAGATTAATCCCATGGGAGCTCAATCTAGCCCTCCAAGCAGTAATATTGTCTCCATACGGTGTCGTCCACTGTTGTTCCTAGTATTCTGGATAGTTCAGTGTCTTGCCAGTTCACTGTACTCTCAGTTTTGAATCTCCGTCTTACTCACGAAACAGCTTTCTTTTCTTGTCCATGGCCTTCTTGACACCTGAATCATGCATCACTTAATCTGACATTACCAGTTTGCTCCTCATGAAAGGTTAAAAAAAGTTGGTCTAAAAGAAAGTGGTCTCCATTGACATTTACACTTTTCAGTGCATGGAGCGTTCAATGTATCCCCAAGTTCTTTTGCCTTCGAGAGTCTCCTCTCTCGTCCCTCTGCTCCCCACTTCTCTCAGCCTTTGACGAACACAGCAGGTGGCTTATGTGGTATGAATGGGCTCAGAAGGAAGTTTGTGCCCGCTCCCTCCCTGCTCTGATTGGCAGTAGCAGCAGGATGCCATGCCGATTAGACTGCTCTGCAGTGATGTGACTGTGCCAGACGAGTTCTAGAGTCACCCAGCAGTCAGCTAGCCCTCTCACTCTGTGTCTAGCTATCGACAGCATTGCTGTCTCCTTAGCGAGACATTTTGCCGTGCTTGCTCATGCTGTTTGAGTAAGTCTCTCAATCACAGTAAATGCTATGTAGGGATTTTAGTGTGTTTGGACATTGTTGTGAAGCTCGCTTCAGACAGCATGGCTTTGTCAGTGCTTACCAAGGATACAGTGATTGGTAGACTTGCTTTCACCGGAGCAATGGGGTGCTTTAGCTTCACTGGTCTCTGTGCTTAGTGGTGTGCCTTCTTCAGGGGGAAAGATGATGTTCCTTTTTTAAGAGAACTGTGCATGTTGTCATCTGTTTTTTTTAATCCAGAATGATCAGTCAGGGACATCTACCTTGATGGTATCATATCGACTGGACAAGTGGCCCTGATCAGATTAAACGCTGTAGGTGCCCATCAAGTCACAAGGTAGCCATTTCCATTCTGGCTCAGAGGAGCTGCAAAAATAGCCTTGATCCAATTTAACAATTTCTATTAAGATTGCCAGCCCTTTCTCAGCGTGTTTAGCAAAAAGTGGCCACACTGACTGGCAGTTTACACAGATTTTTGAAGCATCTACTTTTATGAATGTTTAACACAATGGTATTAGGAATGTTTAGCACAAAGGTACTTGTCTAAGTGATTCACAGTTGGACAGTAATGTGCACACTAATGCACACATGTACTGTGATTGCCATCCTGCTTCAGGACAAACATTACAGTCTACATGGCTTTAATCCATCCATACTTGTCACTGTTGCATAGGCCTAGTAGGCTGTAGGATATGATAAGGTGGTAGAGTAAAATGTGTGTGTGTGTGTGTGTGTGTGTGTGTGTTTTGTTTATGTTGTTTATGTGGTTGGTTCTCGTGTCCTCTGCCTCCTTCTTCTCCTCAGACTGCCCAGCCTCTAGTCCTCATGTCTCCTTACTCTGCTCCACAGAGGCAGTCTGTCTGTCCTTATGATGAGTTGTTCAGTACTTAGCCTACATCAGGTCCTTAATTAGGCCAAGTTACCTATGACTAGCTGTGGGAATTGTCATTAGTTTATTGACTGAAAAATCACAGTGACCCACTTTTAAGTAGGAGGGGTTTGCCAGTTGTAACACAGCAAAGTGAGTCATTATTAAAAAGGTAAGAAATGACAGTGTAATATGCATGGGGCAGTATTGTTTTAACTTCAGTATCTACAGCCTATTTGCTGTTGGTATACTGATGATCGGTGAGTGAGATGGTGTAACAGCTTCTCCCTTGTCTCTCCATTATTCCTTTTGCCTACACTTCTGAAGAGTTAGACTCAGTAGCCCAAGTCTGACCTCAGCTTCAGTGATATCCCACGTGAGTGCCACATCAGTACTTAAAGGCGCTGACTGGCTGACATGCCACATAGCATGTTTAAAGCAGCACAGTTTGCACGTAGGTCTCCAAGTTTATTTTGATGCTGTATTGACTTGCAGTACATTAAATGGAGTCATGTTGAGATGATGCTTCCATAAAACCTGGCAATGAACTGGGTGTTGTTGTTGGTGAGCGCTTGACCCTTGTTGCTGTAGCTTTTAACAAATTGGCTAGGTTATCCCCTGACCATTACATTGGTAGGCTTACCAGCTACATCAAAATAAGTAGAAGCAGGAATTCTTGCATTATGTTACTTTAAACGCAGATGGGTCTGACGTACACATGTGCGCACATTTTGCCAAGACCCTCATTTTGGTGTCGTGCTAATTATAATCATTCAGTTTATCAGCAGCAACCTTGTAATTTACCACTGTCTCCAGTACTGCGTGACAGCCTATTTGTGTTGTTTTTGTCTGCCGTGGTGGTTAGCATGGTGAGTAAAATGCTAACTTTGCTCAGGTGTCAAAGCATGTTGTTCAAATTAGCATTGGAAGCCATAGACCTACAGTGACAAATGTTTTGCGAAATGCTTCTCTTTTGGAGCACTTCAGCTTAGTGCAGTGCTTGCCATTTATGTCCTCTGCTTATTTTATGGCCATCTATTACCCTAGCTCTCATATGACAGACATCGCCCTGATCCTTTACCCTGGACTGTCATTCATTCACTGTTGTGCAAAGTCACCCTTTAGAGCCAAGCCCTTGTGACACAATCCACTTCTCATTTAAATTAGCGCTGCAGAGAGCACTGTCTTTTAGGCTTTCAGTCACCCAGCAGCTGGGCCATCCCTTTGTGAACGGCCTCAATGGGAGATCATGAATCTGTGAGTGATTCCTCAGGCTTTTTTTTACCAAGTTGAATGGCAAGGGCTTTATCATGTATACACTACGAGCTTTGTGGAAGCTGTTGCTGTTCAAACTTATGTCTTGGTGTCTCAGATCTGTTGTGCTTGTAGGCCTGATTCAGAATGTTACAAATGGATCACAGATGTAAGATGCGGAATATGTCCTCCACAGACATAACCAATTAATGCATGAGTGTATATATTCAGTCACTGTTTATGTGTAGTATCTGTGGGTGGTATTATAATGATGCTACCTGACAAAATTGATTAATTCATAAACACTCAGACACTTGTGTGCTCTTTTTTGCTTCCAGTCCCACCACCCCAGTGGAATATTTGGGCTCTGTGCTCACATTAGGTGCTCAGGCTCAGCCTTTCCTGCCTACTCCCACTGCAGCTTTACTGTGTATTTGTGGTCAAAGAATGGAAACTGCATCTGACTGAAGTTTGGTAGCCTAGCTCTGTGTGAGCCACGTGGTGAAAACTGCCGTGAAAAACCTTGCCTGTGAAATTGGCCTGAAATTCCTACTTGGGCACGTGGTGAAGTAAATCTAGGACTCCACATCCCCCTGGAGCTGGGTGACCTTGTGGAGTGCATCTGCTGAAGCACTATAGGCTCTGGGTGAAAAATGATAAGGAGGAAGACACCCGCATTATGACCATCCTTAAAATCCGGACTCTTGCAAACATACAGAGAAGGTTTATTTCTGTGGGGCTAACCTAAACATTAGTTGTACCTATCGTTTACTAAGGCGCTAACTGAAAGCACTGCTAGGCTACCAAGCAGCATTTCAGCTGCCTGACACACTCCTGTCTTTGAGATTTTTTACAGTGGCATCCTCTGAGTGGACGGAGGATAGAGGCCCATTAACATTACAAGGAAGGGCTTTCAGTGGTCGGATTGTTGGACCTATAGCATTTCGTCCTTCTTAACGAGCCAAATGCTAAAGTAAGCTAAAATAAGCCATGGACATCCACGCCAGGCAGTTGTGGTATGGAAAGAGAGAGGGAGGATGCTTGAGTCAGGCCTGCGGATATGCTAAATGTGGCCAGCAGTTACTCATCATGTGCCTCCCCTGCGCCGCGGCTCGTGGTTCAGGACAAGACAACCCCAACTCTTGCATGAGTCGCACAACCTCACGCTCCCACCTGCAGTCTCACCCTGCAAACTCAGGCAAGGGAGTTGAACACACTGAAGAATACATCTAGATTTTACTCTTGGTATTGAACTGTGGCTCATTAACACACCTACTAGTGCTCTTGCCTCCGATCAGCAGTGACCAGGCTCTCCTGACTGCGGATTAGGTAGTCTGACAGCAAGGATTACCTGCCCTCCTCACTTAAGACAAAGGATTTGCAACCGTGATCCCACCCCTCGTGCACCCTTCCTTGGCCTACACACCCAGTTATTGTGGTAGGGGGCATAAGTCCCATGGCCAGTATTAGCTGAGTCCCTAAGCAGATAAGAGTCAGGGTATTGTGCGAGATCCGCATCAGTGAAGTGGTTTATTTTTCAAGGATGCTTGCAGGGGTCACACGGGGAGCCAGCAGTCACAATATTAGAGTCTGATTTTTCAGTGAGGACACCAGTGAGTGGATGTTAATCTGCAGGATGCCCATTTAATTACTGCAAGGATGCTGCTAATATCCACCCTGTGGATAGTTTAATAAGACCCACGTGGACAGGGAGGGAGAGCAGACCCTATCCTGTTTGTGTGTGTGTGTGTGTGTGTGTGTGTGTGTGTGTGTGTGTGTGTGTGTGTGTGTGTGTGTGTGCTTGTGCTTGTGTGCTCACTTGTAATGCAGACAGTGTACGGTCCATTGTAGCAGTAAAAATGGGGCCCATCCGTCCGTGTCACTGATGTGTGTACTCACTGTTAATGCTCTCTTTGCTCTGCAGGGACAGAGCTGCTTTTGTGTGCCAAATATCCACACATCTGCACAACGGCATCAATCCACACACACACACACACACACACAGGCACATATATTTAATCCTAATCTATCTTTTTTTCCCCTCCCTCTCTCTAGCTTGTGCACTTTTTCCACACTTTCATCTTTTCCCTTCTCCCTCCCATTCTCTCCCCATCTCTCTTCCTTTTCTCTCACAGATGGCTGAAGTAAATCCCCGTCTCGCATACATTAGGTAGCGCTCGTGTGTGTGTGTGTGTGTGTGTGTGTGTGTGTGTGTGTGTGTGTGTGTGTGTGTGTGTGTGTGTGCGCATGTGTGCGTGTGTGTGTGTGCTCTAGCCAGAGGCAGAGCATTGCTGATCTTGACAAAAATCTTCTGCGCACCCCCCCAACCCACCCACACACACACACACACACACACACACAAACCCCCCAAAGCTTTTAAAGCTGTGTCACAGGGCAAGTACTTTCATGGAATACATCTGAAGTTGAATGTATCAGCGGGAAGGCTTAAAGCTCAACTCAAAATATTACAATCTTCCGGAAGTCACCAGAACAGATTTCAATTGCATTACACTTGTCAAGCACCCAGAGAATGATTGAAACCGCTGCCTCCTGCGCCGGCACTCCTCAAAGCATGGTGTGCTTCAATGGCATGTTAATGAAATGTAATGAAGAGCGTAATAGCCATGAAGGGAGCACATTTGGGTTTGACTGGAAGGGTCTAGCAGTGCTGTCGTGTCCACAGTTAGTGTGTGCCTCTGAGTAATGGCTTGAGCTCAGTGGGAGTTTCAGAGACTCTTTGCTTCAGGCTGCAAAAAGCTGCACAGATATAGCTGTTGCCATGGACAGTCAGTCCTGAAGGGCACTGTGACTCAGGGAAAGTCGGGGGGCGCAGAGGGAGCTCAGGTGAAGTGTTGGCCTCCCACCTCTGCTGTCCGCTATGTGTTTCACTGGAACCTGGTCAAGGCATGCACAGTTTAAGTTCATCATTGGTAGATTACACATTATACTATTGTAATACATCTTAATGTAGAACAATATTCAGTTTAAGAAGTGAAGTGCTATGAATTGCTGTCATAGCTCTGTAAAAATGTATTAAAATCCATTTGATATAATGTGCAGATTTCACAAAAAGCCATGCAAAGCATCAGTGCTATTGACAGAACTCCAGCATGGTTCATCCTTCTTTGTCCTGTCATCCATCTGTTGCACCTGTTATCTACCCTACGCCCTGACTCTTATTGCCCTCTTTTTCCACTTCAACCTCCATCTTGCTTCAACTCTCCCTCTCTCTCATCTCTCTCTGTGTGCAGTCTTACTGTCTGTCCCTCTCTGTTATTGGTCTCTCTGTGTTGCTTGCTCTTTTTGCTTCTTGTCTGTTCTGTCGCACCCTCCTGTTATTGGTCTCTCTGTGTGCTGCTCTTGCTGTCTGTCGTATGTTATTGGTCTCTCTGTGTGCTGCTCTTGCTGTCTGTCGCACCCTCTTTATTACCGGTCTTTTCTCTGTTTCTGGTTTGTACTTCCATCTCTGTCTTGGCACCATTACTGTTTCACTCCACCTTTCTTTCACACTCTCATTCTTTCCCCCATTCCCTTTCTTCTGACTTTCTGTCCCTCCTCCCTCCCCTTCTTTTGTCCTCTCCCTTGTCCTCTCCTGCTCGAGGTTGGGGCTGTGTCAGACAGCGTATGGGGCCACAGGGGAGGCCCCAGATCCAGGTCATCATAAACAGTGCAGCCCAGCTCCTGCTCTAGATAAAGAGAGAGAGAGGTAGTGGATAGTGCTCATGTTGTTTGCTGCGGAAGAGTGTAGTGGTCTTAGAGACAGAAAGCCATCCAGGGAAAGTCAAGAGTCCTAGCAGTAGAGATGATGATGCGGAATGCAAGAGACAGCCTTTTGGCTTGTGTTATTCACATCATCCTAACACGCTTGACACAACAATAATACTAATGCATACACACAAATGTTCTCTCTCTCGGGCGTGCACACACACACACACACACCCTAAGTGTCTCTTTACTCTGCTGATTGTTCATCGACTGAGCTGAAATCCCCTTGGTCTCTGACATGGCCACCTGTTTTTTTTTTTTCTTGAGGCACTGCATTCCACCACACATGTGCTGAACACTGCAAACACTGGCAGAGCTGACAGACAGAAAACACCCACATGCATTCAGCAGCTCTGGAGGCTTGGTACAAACCTAAGTGCAATTGAATAGGGCCGGGCCTTTGACACCTATGCTGTCATCTCCATGGGCCGACCTGTTAGGATGACGGTGCCATATCAAATTCAACACATGCAGGACAAACACACTTCTCCTAACACTGATGTGTCTGGGGCTCAGGTTTCACAGCAGAACATGTGTTTCGTGTGTGTCTGTGTCTATGGACAACATGTGCGACATTGTTGTGAATGTGTTAAACAGTAAAGCAGTAATAAGGTCCTGCCTGACCCCTGGCAGTTGGGCTGGCCACTTGAGCCGTGGATCTGCCCAAAGTTTCTTCCTTAGATCCTTGCCTTGCTCTTGAGTGCTCCTCGTTAATGTATGTAAAGTGCTACGAGACAATACTATTGGAAATGGCACTGTAGAAATAGAATTGAATTAACAACCTAATAGTCCAAATGGAGATGTGTTTGCTACCTCCTTCTCACTTCTCAAAGATCATCTTTCTCTCCATTGCTAACCACATAATGACAGTCTAATGTGTTTGTAGCCAAAGCACACAGTGACAGTCTAATGTGGATGTAGCCAAAGTGGTGAGTTTATATTCTAGAAAACTCCAGAGTAAATCAGCCCACATCCCTGTTCTTGGAGGCTGCTGAGTGCTGTCCGTAGGTAGAAGAATGACAGCGTGTGGTACAAGTTTACCAACTTTGCAAACTGGCGGCAAACACTAACTGATGGGGGAACAGAAAAACGAAACTTGCTGCCGTTTCGGAATTTGGTCTACATTATACCAAGTTCTGTCATTCTCATACCTACCAATAGAACTTGGCATTGAGAAACAACAGGGCTTATTGACTCCAGATACTAGAGATCTAGACAGGTCTAGACAACAACTGCACTAGGAGTTAACTTACAGCATGCCATGCTTATCAAGTCGGTATTTGCCTGAACAGAATTCAAATGCTGGTTAGCACAAAGTTCATAGATTCAGCTTCTCTGAGTGTGGTGTATGGCTCAATTTAGTCTGAGTAATTGGCCTGACACAAAGTATTTTGACACCAGTGACTAGTGAGTCATGGCACTCCTCACTGAATCATAGACTTATGATGACGAAATAAGCAGCCATTGGGAGGTTACTGCAGCAGATGTTGGCCTGCACATCACAGTGCCTTGGAGTTTGGATCGCCACATCCAGCAGCCATTCAGTGCCTTGGAGTTTGGACGCCACATCCAGCAGCCATTCAGTGCCTTGGAGTTTGGACGCCACATCCAGCAGCCATTCAGCGCAAAAACAAAGCACCACCTGATCACCAAACCTTTTTTCTTCTCCTATGATTAGAAACTTGAGCATAAGTCATAAATGTGGCTTGTTTGTGTGTGCATGTTGTTGGTAGTGCTGGTTGTCTATCATTTGGCATGTGTATACAGAACATGCCTTATTACCATATCCACCTAAAGCCATTTACAGATAGAAAATGATGGAAAAAGTTGTTTTACATTATTTCATTAGATTCTAAGTTTGTTAAAAAAAAGGCACAAAAATGGACTCTGAGCTGCATCTGCACCACAGAGTGTTTAGGGCACCCCTGTTTGGGTTCAGTCAAACAGTGCAGTGTTTTAACAGAGGTGAACCGCAACAGGTGGACATTGAAGAAGCCTCTGCACTACAGCCAGTGTTTTCCAGCGTTTCCCACTGAGTGACCCCAAGTAGAACTTCATTTAACAGTCCACCTTCTGATGGTCTCCCCCTCATTTCTCTCTCCCTCAGGCTTGACTATGGGCTGTGTCAAGAGCAAAGAGGACAAGGGCCCTACGCTGAAGTACCGGCCCGAGGCCTCCAACCCCACCCCTCTGGGCCCCACATGGGCCACTATGGGCCGGACCCCACACAGATGGGCCAATCGCCAGCCCTCAAGGGCCCCAGCAACAGCTACAACAGTCACCCCTCAGTCCTCACCCCGTTCGGTGGCTCCTCCTCCTCCACCGTCATCACGCCCTTTGGCGGGGCGTCGTCCTCCTTCTCCACGGTTGCCGTGAGCAACCCATTCCCAGGTGCTGTCACAGGTGAGTGGCATTGGACATCTCCATGCAGAGGCATTGCTGTGGAGGGCATCACCCTTCTTGGCCATACACACACTCAGACCAACCAGTTACGAAATCACTTCATGCCAGTTACGTCTTTGACGGTTCAGAACTTAAACCTTAGGGGGGAACATTGGGACTCAAACACTGCATTCCACAGTGCGCGCGCACACACACACACACACACACACACACACACACACACACACACACACACAGAAAACACTCAGAGGACTGAGGTAAAAATATTTTTCGCCTTTCTTGCCCAACTGTAGCCAGACTGTGGAGTTTTGTGCAGATCAGTCAAGGTTATATGTTTGGCCTTTAGAACTGGATGAAAACATATCAGACTAAAATTAGAGAGATATTACAGTAATTTTATGAAATACACACAAACAAGTTTGTAGTGTGTACTTATTTAGGGAAGTCAATTATTATGGAAAATTTATACTATGTGGTTTGAAGTGGTTAACGGTGATGGATGAGGAGGGCTGTAATGAACATACCAGAATGTCAGACTGGAGATAGTATTATGAGTGCCATCTTGTGTGTTTTTGGTTACAGCCACTTACTGATAATCACCTAGCCAGATTCTCAAGCCACAGGGGTAAATCATTATGTATGCTTTGCATGTTTACCCTACATTAAACTACCGAGCCATTTGAAGGTAGCCAAATTATTTGCATAAATGTTGTTTGAGTTTGAGTATGAGAGGAGGACGGAGAACAACCAGGCCGCATAGCTAGGTCACTGCCGGTCCTGGAAGCCAGTGTTGTCATAAAGTGCTGTTATGTCTTTCTGTTATGTAGTTGCATCAAACTCTTTGTCAAAGGAGAGAGATTGTTATTGCCTTGTGCTTATGTTCATTTTGGACATACTGTTCCTTGCGTTAATGCTCACAAGGTGAGCAAGACTTACATCACAGTCTGTTCCCTTAACCTATCTCTGGCCATGAACTGGGATTGTGTCCAGCGTTGGGGTTCTGTTTCCAACTGAGTTGTCCTGTCTTCAACCCGAATCCTCCTTAGTAACCTGTGACACAAGGTGGCATTGCGGCAGTTAGTTCATGTCTGCTCACTTTTGTCTGTTACCTGCTACAAAAGCACTTAGCCAAATGCTAAATACTGCGACCGAACCAGAGACAGGCTCTGACTAATCCACATCCAGCATGCAGTTCACATGGCTGCTATGTTGAGGAGGTCGTACTGTGAGAACAGCAACTCCAATATTTTCCAATTTCCTAATTTTGTGTTTATTAGCCTTGCATTGCCATTTGTCTGAATTAGCCAGAGACTGGGCAGTGGGAGAAATAGTGTTCAGCATTGGCATAATCTTATGGTCTCATGCCAACACATTTGTATTTTGTGCTCTGACAGTTGGTTATGGGTCTTTTTTTAAACTATGGACTGAGAATAAGTTGTGAAAATTGGATCTGAGGTTAAAGTCTTGTGGAACAGTATAGGACTGAAGATGGAACATGCTGCCTAAACCTTTAGTCTGACCAAAGAAACCTTTACTCTCTCCTGCACCTTACCTTCTTCACCATTGTAACTTGTAATGATGCTGATACATTATCTGTAAAAACAACTTTGGCAACACTGCAGCATAGCAATATGGTTTCTGCTGTCACATCTAATTCTTGGAATTAGAGTAGAAATCAGCAAGTGTGTAGTATGTGATGTGCTTTCTGTTGTGGGATAAAGGTTGTAACAGGCCACAGCCCCCCCCCCCCCCCCACGGATAATGTATTCCCGCAGGAGCAGGTCTAATCCCAGCCATTCAATCTCCCCCTGTGGAGAAAACCATAGCACAGCACATCGTAGCTTTTCTCTGGAGATTAACACAACAGTACCCAACCCGTGAGCCTCTCCCAGACTAGTATGGCTCTGTGTCCTGCTCAACCCGTGAGCCTCTCCCAGACTAGTATGGCTCTGTGTCCTGCTCAACCCGTGAGCCTCTCCCAGACTAGTATGGCTCTGTGTCCTGCTCAACCCGTGAGCCTCTCCCAGACTAGTATGGCTCTGTGTCCTGCTCAACCCGTGAGCCTCTCCCAGACTAGTATGGCTCTGTGTCCTGCTCAACCCGTGAGCCTCTCCCAGACTAGTATGGCTCTGTGTCCTGCTCAACCCGTGAGCCTCTCCCAGACTAGTATGGCTCTGTGTCCTGCTCAACCCGTGAGCCTCTCCCAGACTAGTATGGCTCTGTGTCCTGCTCAACCCGTGAGCCTCTCCCAGACTAGTATGGCTCTGTGTCCTGCTCAACCCGTGAGCCTCTCCCAGACTAGTATGGCTCTGTGTCCTGCTCATGAAGGAAGGCAACTCAACACCTCCCAGCACAGCAACACAGCAATGCATAAATAAGACCAAGTCATCTTCACTGCATAGTGAGGCATACACACACACACACACACACACACACTTTCTGTGTCACACACAATGTCTTCCCTAGCCCTCAGCCCTGAACCCTAAAATGCCATGCCAGTTATGAAACAGACATAGACGAGCAGCCCAATGTACCCCTCTCTCCCATATTCACAACCACTGGTCTGCAGCTAGATGTTGTACTGCCAGGGAAGTAACACAGCACCAATCTGTATTTGTTTTATGCGAATTGGAATGACCAGCACATCTGCTGAACCCTGGAAAGGCGACTCAGTTCTTTGTGAAATGACTGAACTCAAAGCAGCAGTGTTGATTCTGAATGAAAATAACTATGGCCAAGGGTCCCTTTGGCAGGTTTGCAAATGTGCGGGAAGGTAACAAAAACTTTGCAGCTGACCTTGGAATAGCTCATCA
Organism: Tenualosa ilisha; assembly: GCA_015244755.2. NCBI lineage: Eukaryota > Metazoa > Chordata > Actinopteri > Clupeiformes > Clupeidae > Tenualosa > Tenualosa ilisha. The sequence goes on from PYXC01000541.1 coordinate 1,753,730, forward strand.
TCAAAATCATTACAACTTGTTTTATTGCTGACAGGGGTTCCGTGAGGCAGACTCGTCAGAGTAAACATCCAGAAGTATCCGATCAAGGAATCACTAATAGCTGAGCTGATTACTATCTTTGGGTCATTTTGATAAACAAGCTTGTATGCAGTCGTGATGCTGTGTATGCTTGACATGACAAGATGTAATGTATTGCATACCTGTAGTGTTTGTATAAACATTTTTTTTTTTTAACTAAATTCCAGTTTTGGTTATTTCCTGCAGGTGGTGTGACATTCTTTGTGGCCTTATACGACTATGAAGCCAGGACGTCGGACGACCTTTCATTTAAGAAGGGCGACCGCTTTCAGATTATCAACAACACGTAAGTCTTGATGCAATGAAGGACCCCATCTCACCCCACCCCAGACCTATTGTTTAGACCAGCACAGATTGCAGCTCTCCATGTGTTAGGGGCAGTAAGATGATCTAGCAGCAGGAATTGGATACGACTGTACTGTAATGCTTGCTTTTAATCCGTCGTTGTGTTTCGGGCCTGATGTGGATGAAATCTGTCTGGGTTAATGCCTTTTGCTTTAATGGGCCATCTGGTCACACGGCAGCCTAGTTTGGGTATGTGGGAATAAACAAATTGTCAACTAAGTTGTGCGGGAAGCCACTTTTGTAATCCGTGTACTGTGTTTATCTCCCCGTGGGCTAGTCTTTTGATTTCTCCTGCGGACCTGTAGGCTAGTCTTTTGATTTCTCCTGCGGATTCGTGTTGGCATGCTGAAAGGGTTTAAGTGTGTACTGCTAACATGAATGCTTTTAAGTGTTTTAATCGACTTGTAAATGTAACACGCACATCTCCATGTCTCTCTCTTATTCTCTCTCTCTCTCTCCTTCCCCCTCCTCTCCCCCTCAGAGAGGGCGACTGGTGGGAGGCGCGTTCCATCAACACAGGGAAGAAGGGCTACATTCCCAGCAATTACGTGGCTCCGGCCGATTCCATCCAGGCGGAAGAGTAAGCACCCTGACACTCAAACTCAACTCCCCTCACCCCGCCCCCACCCCCAACCCCTCAACCAATCGGCTAGCCCCCTCCTGGCAGTAAGTAAGTGAGCGTGATGCGGCCAGTCACACTCATAGTAGGGTGGATGGTGGCAGCAATGCCAAACAGGCCCAACCAAACGCGCATGACTGGAATACAAAAGGGGGTTTTCTGTGCCTCTGAGATTCCACGGGGCATTCCATTAGCACTCGGCCCCTCCGCCTTGATGCCCCCGTGACTC